>JARHVA010000926.1:2582500-3182500 GCA_037957365.1 Torreya grandis | reverse complement strand
TGGATAACATCCTTATTATAATTAAAATGCATCCTCATCAACTCAAAATTTCATTAATGCAACTAGATGCCTATAAGTCACCCTGCACGGCCATTTTTCATCTCCTAATTATAATGGCTCCTTGTCACCTCTAGGTTATGCAGTCATAACTAGATGCTCATGAGTTACCCTTCAAGGCCCTTTGCCCTCTTCTTCCACATAACCCAATGTGAACATTGTGCCTTTAGATCCAAAGCCAAATACTATGCTAGCCAAGGCCAAGTCATCTCTTCCCAATGTTAAAAAGCCTTATAGTTTATCAGACCAACTAAGCAAAACCCCTACATATATTTCCATTTTGGATCTCTTACATATGTATGAAGTCCATAGGACTATTTTGAACAACCTTTTACAAGAATCAACTATTCCCAAATATATCAATCTTGTACAGTCCCAAACATTAGTGGGACACTTGTCTTCATTTTAACAACTTACATTTGATAAAAAAGACATGTCTACCCTAGGTCTGAACCATAATAACCCATTGTATATTGAGGTAATCATTAAAAACCAAGGGGCAATTTTAGATAATTTAGACTTATCTATAGTCCAACTAAAAAAAATATATCAATAATATGCCTACATTATTACAAATTTTATAATTTTAAATTATCTCCAATCTAATAAATGGGGAATAGATCCAAATTATTATCATACTCTCCACATGCAACTTACACAAAACCCAAAAACTATTCATTTCCAAAGATTATCTCCCATCTAATTTTGGGACATAAGTCCAAATTATCTAAAATAGTACTTACCATAAGATCAAGTGGGTTATTATAGGTAATCGTTCAGGGCTAACATAATATCTCTTAGGTTAGTGCAAATATTGGGATACACTATAAAGGACATCCATCTAGAGATGATCACTATAAAGGCTTATGACAACATTGAGAGGGAGTCTTTTGGTACCATTCATTTATTGATCATTGTTGGGTATGTTTACCACCACACATTGCTTCATGTTGTGGACATTGAGATGCCTTATAACATATTTCTTGGTTATTCTTGGATTTATGAAGTATGGGTCATTCCATCCACCTTGCATCAGTGCATTAAGTTTCCCCATGATGGGATCAAGGTTACTATTCCCATTGATCAACAGCCTTACCAGTAGTGCAAACACCTTGAGGTTGAATTCTATAATTATAACTATTATCCAGGTTCTAAATTCATTACAAAGAAGAATAAGGTAATCATTTCACATCCACCTCCATCTAATTATATAAACCCTAGTAACCTTGCATCCACTTTGATTTATCCATTTCCTATAGCTCTTTCAAAATAGGTTGTGATTGAAGATGTGGGCATTTACACGTACCATCTTAAGGATGTCTTCCATGTTACAAAAGTTCTGAAGTCTCCTAAAACATCTAGTAAATCCAACCTTCTAAGAGCCCAAATGAACCTAACTTGATCTAGGAACAGAAGAAACATCAATGAAAACCACCTATGATATTTATACTTATTACTTAACCAAAACAAGATCAAGAGGCTTTTAATGAAGGAGAAAGGTTATATTCTTAAGACATTGCTGATTACTTTTAGAATCCAAAATATCCTATCCCTAATTGGATTATGGATCATCTTGATTATATAAGAAGTGGCCTTGGCCCACAAGCATAAAGAATCTTGGAACCTTTATCAGTGGGAGTACCAAATTTAAATCATGGTCTCAGATTTATACCTCTTGGGGGTGACCTCATGACTTTCTATAGTGATTTTTCTGAATCAACTAGTGATGAGATTCTTGACAATGATGTAGCATCCCATTATAGCCTTTTTAAGAGCTTGTTGACTCAGATTTATTTGACCAAAATGCCATTATGAATATAACACCCCATTATCCCATTGGATTTTCCCTTACTAAAGAAAAAACCCATTTAATTATTGGAGCTTCCCTTATTGAAGTAAAACCTCATTACTCCCTATGCCTTTTCCATCTTGAACTCATTGATTAGGACCAATAAAATTTGGTCATATGCCTTGATATGTTTTAGAATGAAGAATCAATTATAGAATACATGGGCCTACGAGATGGATTGCCCATTGGTGATTGTAAACAAGGATTTGATTTTTCATTAGATCCTTCTACCTACTTTGGAGAGTAGGCAAACTTTCTTGGTCACAATAAAGATAAACCATCGAGATATTAGGGTGAAAACCTCTTTGAAGCACTCGTTGATTAGGGAAAAGGTAAAGAAAAAGATAAGCCCTTGAGTGAAAACCTATTTTAGGCACTCTTGGATGAGAAAATTTTCTCATCTCCTAAGGATGCAAAAGATCCACCAAATCCTAGATCTATATCCAGTACAATCATCTCTTTAGAACAACACCAAATGTTTCAGCATCTTGATCTTGAGTTTCTATAGGTTTTTACTACTTGGCCATTATTTGAGATGCCAAATTTAGATTCATCACATTATCTAGAGCTTTGGGAGGAATAACAAGAAACAGTAGCAAAATAAGATGATCATGATCAAACCTTTCCTACTATTCTTGAGGATAGATCCACACTTTTTGTAGAGAAAACACTTGAATTGAACTTGGGAACATACGATGATCCCAAAATTGTTTATCTTAGATATTCCCTCATTAAAGCAGAACATGAATGCACTATATCCATTTTGATGGATTTCATTGATATTTTTACATGGGCATACTCAGACATGTTAAGTTTATACCCACACTTGGTAATGCATCGACTTGTTATTCATCTAGATGCCAAACTAGTTAAGCATAAATTGAGAAAGATGCATCCATGCATTGCCCTCTTGGTAAAAGAAAAATTGGAAAATTTTTTAAGATAAGGTTTCATTAGAATATTAGACTATTTTTAATGGATATATAACACGATTCTAGTTAGTAAGAATCAATAGGGCATATATCTTTGTATATATTGTAGAGATATTAACAAAGTATGCCCTAAAGATTGTTTTCCTCTGCCCAACATTGACATGACCATTGATTCTACTGTTGGGTATGAGATGCTATCCCTCATGGATGGATTTTATAGATATAATCAGATCAAGATAGCCCAAGAAGATCAACACAAGACTATGTTCACCACTCTATGGGGAACATTCTGTTACCATGTCATGCCATTTAGTTTGAAGAATGCTAGAGCCAAATATTAGTGTGCCATGAATTTTATCTTCCATGACATGATGCACAATATTTTTGAGGAATATGTTGATGACATACTATAAAAATTAAGAATATATGCTAAACATCTTAATGTTCTATGGTGAATCTTTGAGAGGCTTTGTGATTATAAAGTCCACTTGAATCTTAAGAAGTGTGTCATTAGAGTCACTTCAGGGAAATTTCTAGGTTTTATTATATCACAAAGATGGATCAAAGTCGATTGTGATAAGGTTAAGGTCATTTTGTAAATTCCTCAACCTTTAAAGCTTAAAGAGATCTGAATCCTGTAAGGAAAGATCCATTCAATCCATAGGTTCATTTCTCAACTGGTAGATAAGTGCCACCCATTTATGCATCTCTTGAAGAAAGGGGTCTTGTTTCAATGGGATGAAGACTGTCAGTTAGCATTTGTGAAGATCAAGACATATTTAGCCAACCTACCAATTTTGAGACTGCCAACACATAGACAACTACTACTTCTTTACATATTAGCAACTGTGCATACACTAGGGGCACTTTTAGCCCAACATGATGATCAAGGTAAAGAAAATGAGGTCTATCATTTAAGCTACACACTTGTGGCTTATGGACATAATTATATACCTATTAAGAAGGCATGTTTAGCTATGGTGTTTGCTTCCAAAAATCTATCACATTATATGTTGAACAATAAAACAATTATCATTGCTAAGGTGGATTCTCTCAAGTTTTTATTATTCAAAGCAGATCTCACAAGATGTATGGCTAAATGGGTCATGATCCTTAGTGTATTTGATGTTAAGTATCATAATTAGAAATCTATCAAGGGGAAGGTTATTGCTGATAAAATTGTATAAGCCCCTATTATAGATACTCAACCACTCAGATTTGACTTTCCAGAAGTGTAGAATGAGCCTAAATAGTGGAAATGATATTTTTATGGTTCTTTCACTTCTTTTAGATCTAGAGATAGCAATTGTTAATTACATTGTAAGGGGATTTGATTCCCAAAGCATTCCACATCAATTTTTATTGTACTAACAATATGGCTTAGTATGAGGCATTGATTTCAAGACTGTGTCTTGCCATACAATGGGATATTTTACACTTAATGGTCTATGGTGATTCAAATTTGATCATCAATCAAACCATTGATCAAGATCAAACTAGAGATGATAATTTTGTTCCCTACAAGTAGATTGTTAATAATCTCAAAGTTAATTTTAAATCTCTACAGTTTGAGCAAGTACTAAGGGCCAAAAACATATCTACCGATGTAATGACAATAATTAGGTCTATGATATAGATTGATGTTAGTGTTAAAGAGTATCAGTTTCTAATTGAAAATATTCTACAACCTACACATATTACGCCAAATTCACAAAGGGTATGCACCATTGTGTTGAGTTGTGGAGCTAAAAGCTTCACTAATGAGCTAATGTGGAGGTTGTTGGGCTTACACAGTAATCGACATCGGTCAGAACCAACTAACATCAGTTAGGGGTCGACTGGCATCGGTCAACATCAGTTAGAACCAACCGGCATCGGTTAGGGGTCAGCCGACATTGGTCATCTTCAGACCGATGTTGACTTCTGTGCATTTTCAGATGTTGCCAGATTTTCTATTTTTAGGAGAACAGTTAGTTTGCATGTAAAGACTAAAATTAGTCTTGAGTCTATTTTTATAATTATTGTTTGCTTTCAATTCTATTTAAGAGACCCATGGGATAGTATTGTAAAAGAGGGGAATAATTCAGTAGTTGAATTGATTGTAATTGATTGAGAGAGAGAGAGATAGAGAACTCTTGAAGGAGAATTACTGTACATCTGAGAGGTGTGAGGAGAGAGAGATTTATTCATTGTATTTCCTTCGAAAAGAGTTTAATACAACTTTGGTTGTTTCTTGTATCTCCTATTATTTGTTGTTTCTGATTTCTAGTTACTTATTACTTTTGGTTTCAATTCAATGTTTAGTTGCTTATACAAAAGTAATCAATTGTACTCTAAGATCTTGACAACTGGTATCAGAGCTCTAAACACTAACAACTGGTATCAGAGCTCTAAACACTAACAAATGGTAGCAGAGCTCTAAATACTAACAAATGGTATCAGAGTGTGTTAGTGTTTATTGATTACAGAATTCACTCACAAGGGTTTTTGATTGAGTGGGAGCAAAGCAATGGCAGAAGAAAGTAAACTAAGAATGGAGAAATTCAATGGCACGAATTATCAATTATGGAGGATGCAAATTGAAGATTATTTGTATCAAAAAGATTTGTATTTACCGTTGGGTGGGGTTTCAAGGAAACCCATAGATATGGAAGATGAAGAATGGAATGTTCTTGATAGAAAGACTCTTGGATCTATAAGGTTGAGCCTGGCATCTTTTGTGTTTTCCAACTTATCATAGGCAAAGAAAATGGTAGAGTTAATGGATACTTTGGAAAATTTATATGAAAAATTCTCAGCTTCGAATAAGGTATATCTTATGAAGTAATTATTTAATTTGCAAATGCAGGAAGGTGGATCTATATCTAGTCATCTTAATGATTTCCATAAAATAGTAAATCAATTAAATTTAGTCAAAATAGTTTTTGATGATGAAATTAAGGCTTTCTTAATCTTATGCTCTTTACCTGAAAGTTGGCATAGTTTGGTAATGGTAATTAGTAATACTGCATCTACTTCAAATATCTTGAAAGTTGATGTTGTTAATGTAATCTTGAATGAAGAAATTTGTAGGAAAAGCACAGGGAAAACATCAGGTAGTGCTTTAAGTGTTGAAAGTAGGGGAAGGCAAAGAGAGAAGGGAAAGCAAGGGAAATCAAGGTCAAAGATGGGAAGTAGATTCAAATACATAAATGGAAGAATAACTTGCTGGAATTGTGGAAAGAAAGGGCATGCAAAGAAAGATTGTTGGTTGAAAGATAACAAAGAAAATCAACATGAAGGTAATAAAGAAGCAAAAGTTGTAGGTATTGTTGCACATGATGCTCTTATATTTTCTTTGGATAATAAAGTAGAATCATGGGTTTTAGATTCTGGTGCCTCTTTCCATGCAATCCCAAATAGAGAATTTTTCAGTGATTATGTCCATGGAGATTTTGGAAAAGTTTATTTAGGGGATGATGAGCCTTATAAAATTGTTGGCAAAGGAAAAGTGCAGCTGAAATTGTAGAATGGCAACACATGGGTGTTGAAGGATGTCATGCATGTACCCATCCTGAAGGGGAATCTGATTTCTGTAGGAAAGTTGGGTGATGAGGGTTGCATAGTAACTCTCATAGCTAAATCTTAGAAAGTTTCCAAGGGTGCACTTGTATTAGCAAAAGGTAAGAGAGTAGGTACACTTTATCTATCTACTTGTATTACTGATTATTCTCCTTCTATTTTATCTACTTCAGATGTAGATGCAAAGTTGTGGCACTGTAGGCTTGGTCACATGAGTGAGAAGGGAATGAATGTTCTTAAGTCAAAAGGTAAGCTTTCAGATTTGAAAATTATAGATCTAGATTTCTATGAGCATTGTATTTTTGGGAAACAGAAGAAAGTGAGGTTTCTCAAAATTGAGTCAACAAAGAAGAAGCACAAGTTGGAGCTTGTTCACACAAATGTGTGGGGACCAGCTCAGGTAGTTTCTATTGGAGAATCAAAGTATTATGCTTCTTTCATTGATGATGCTACAAGAAAGGTATGGGTTTATTGCATAAAGAGGAAATTTGATGTTTTTGACACATTTAAGAAATGGGAAGCTTTGGTTGAGAATGAAACAGGTTTGAGATTGAAGTACCTTAGATCTGATAATGGTGGTGAGTACTGTAGCAATAAATTCAATAGTTATTGTTCTATGAGTGGAATACATAGGGAAATGATAGTTCCAAGGACACCTCAGCAAAATGGAGTTGCTGAAAGGATGAATAGAACAATAATGGAGTGTGCATGGAGTATGAGGTTGCATGTTGGTTTGCCCTTACAATTTTGGGCAAAAGCTGTAGATACTCTGGTTTACCTGATTAATAGAGGACCTTCTACTGCACTAGATGGTGAAATTCCAGAAGAGGCTTGGATAGGTAAAAAGGTATATCTTTCATTTCTCAGAGTTTTTGGTTTTGAAGCTTTTGTGCACATTGATAAAGAAAATAGAAAGAAGCTGGATGCTAAATCTATGCGATGCACTTTCATTGGTTATGGTTTTGGAGATTTCGGATTCCAGTTGTGAAATTTAGAAACTAACAAAATTATTAGAAGCCATGATGTAGTTTTCAATGAGAAGGTGATGTATAGTGATCAGCTTAAGAGGCTGAATAATTCTGAGCAGGGAAATCTTGATTTGGAAGAGGTTATGATCCAAAATGAGCTCGCGGGTAAAAATCATCACTCACAAAAAAACATAAAAACTGACGTCAGTCAGGTGGAAACCGACATCGATCATGTGGAAATTGTCATCGATCAGATGGAATCAACATCAGTTGGGTGCAGACTGACATCGATCAGAGATGACTGGGATCAGTCACTATCAAAAGAAAATTTGGGTGAACAACAAGCTATAAATGAGTCTCAAATGCCCATAAGGAGGTCTGAAAGGGTAAGTAAAAATCCAATTCATTATTCCCCTTCTTGATACTACTTGTTGCTCACTGATGGTGGAGAACTAGAAAGTTTTGATGAGGTAATGCAGGTAAAATCTAGAAAATAGTGGGAGCATGGCATGAATGAGGAAATTGATTCCTTAGAAGAGAACCATACGTGGGATTTGGTTGAGTTGCCAGCCAAAAAGAAAGCACTGAAAAACAAATGGGTATATAGGTTAAAGGAAGGAAAGAATGGACAAATGAGACATAAGGCCCGGTTGAAGAAAAGCTTATATGGTCTTAAGCAAGCTCCAAGACAATGGTATTTGAGGTTTGACAGGTTTATGATAGAGCATGGCTTTAGTAAATGTCAATCTAACCATTGTGTTTATTTTAATAGATTGGATAATGGTAGTTATATTATCCTATGACTATATGTAGATGATATGCTTGTTGTAGGTTCACACATGCAGGAAATTACTGAGCTTAAGGTAAAATTAGCTCACACATTTTCCATGAAGGATTTAGGATCAACAAAGAAAATCCTTGTCATGAGTATTAAGAGAGACAAGAAAAATCATAGTTTGATTTTGTCTCAAGAGGATTATCTGAATAAGGTGTTGGAGAGGTTCAATATGCAGGATGCAAAACCGATAAGCACACCTATGGCTGGACACTTCAAGTTAAGTAAAGAACAGTGTCCTAAATCACATGATGAGGTTAAGTACATGAGTAGATTTCCATATGCTTCAACAGTTCGGAGCTTGATGTATGCAATGGTATGTACTAGACTAGATATTGCCCAAGTAGTGGGAGTTTTCAGCAAGTTTATGGCTAATCTAGAAAAGGAACACTGGAAAGTAGTTCAGTGGATTCTCAGATATCTGAGAGGGACCAACAGTAGGTATTTATGCTATGGAGGGTCAAACACTTCTCTACATGGGTATGTAGATTCGGATACGGCACGTGACTTGGATGGTAGGAGAAGCACCATAGGATATGTGTTCACTATTGGTGGAACGGCGGTTAGCTAGATTTCAAAGTTGCAGAAGGTTGTTGCCTTATCTACTACAGAGGTAGAATACATTGTAGTCACAGAGGCTAGCAAGAAAATGATTTGGATGACTCAGTTCATGGAAGAGTTGGGAAAGGAGTAAGAGAGTTGCAGATTGTACAGTGATAGTCAAAGTGCAATTTATTTGGCAAAGAATTCAGCCTTTCATTCAAAAACCAAACATATACAGCTTAGGTACCACTTCATTAGACATGTATTGGAGGATGGATAGTTGAAGTTGGAAAAGATCCATACAGATAAGAACCTTGCTGATATGTTAACAAAGCCAATAACAAAGGAGAAGTTGAATATTCATTCAACTTTTGTTGGTATTCAAGATTGAACTTGAAGAGGGAGAAACAAGCCAGAGATGTTTAGAGGATGTTGCTGTACAGGTACAGGTGTAGCTGTTTATCTTCAAGTGGGAGATTATTGAGTTGTGGAGCTAAAAGCTTCACTAATGAGCTAATGTGGAGGTTGCTAGGCTTACATAGTAACCGACATCAGTTAGAACTAACTGACATTGGTTAGGGGTTGACTGGCATCAGTCAACATTAGTCAGAACTGATCAGCATCAGTTAGGGGTCGGCTGGCATTGGTCATCTTCAGACTGACGTTGACTTCTGTGCATTTCTAGACATTTCCAGATTTTCTATTTTTGGGAGAACAATTAGTTTGCATGTAAAGACTAAAATTAGTCTTGAGCCTATTTTTCTAATTATTGTTTGCTTTCAATTCTATTTAAGAGACCCATGGGGTGGTATTGTAAAAGGGGGGAACAATTCAGTAGTTGAATTGATTGTAATTGATTGAGAGAGAGATAACTCTTGAAGGAGAATTACTGTACATATGAGAGGTGTGAGGAGAGAGAGATTTTTTCATTGTATTTCCTTCTGGAAGAGTTTAATATAACTTTGGTTGTTTCTTGTATCTCCTATTATTTACTGTTTCTAATTTCTAGTTACTTATTACTTCTGGTTTCAATTCTGTGTTTAGTTGCTTATACAAAAGTAATCAATTGTACTCTAAGATCCTAACACATTGGTGGTCCCAATTGCCCACCTGAACTGCCTTGGTATCAAGACTATTATAAATACTTCCATGTTCATGTTTTTCCACCTGACCTATCCAATAACCAACATAAACTACTCCTTCACCATCTAGCCTATTATACCCTCCTTTTAAACACACTTTATTGCAAAGGCTTTGATGGAATGCCACTTCATTATTTATCTTCAAGAGATTTCAAGCCAGTGCTGAAGGAGGTTTATGAAGGAATGTGTGGGTCTCACACCAATGATATAGTCTTATTTAAGAAGCTCCTCATAATAGGCTATTATTTATAAAAAATGGAGATAGATGCTTGTAATTATGTGAGGAAGTGTGTTCTTTGTTAGCAATATGAAAATTTGATACACACACCTTCCTTACTGCTATTAATAATCATAAGACCATGGTCATTTTCTATTTGGGGCCTCGATCTCATAAAAAATATAAACCCAACATCCTCAGATGGCCATAAACACTTTTTAACTACTATTGAGTACTTTAGTAAGTGGATTGAGGCTATTCCTCTCACTTATGTCATAAATAAGTAGATAGCCAAAATCATTCATTACCATATCATTTCTTGATATGGCATTTCAACTCACATTATATCTGATAATGGTGGATCCTTTGTAAATATATATGTTAAATACCTTTGTGCAAAATTCAAAATCAAGCACAATAAATCCATGCCATATAACTTGCAAGGCAATGGATAAGCTAAGGCATCAAACAAGACCATTTTAACCATTTTAAAGAAGATTACCAATGATGCTATCCATAATTAGCACTTACAAATCTTTCCCACCTTTGGGCTTATAGAACTAGTCATCAAAACCCTATAGGTACCACTCCATGCTCCCTTATTTATGGCTCATAAGATATTATCCCAATTGATATCGATCTTCCATCATTACAAGTTTATTTGGAGCATATTGAAGATGATGAAGAATATAGAGTCTCAAGGTTGCAAGAACTAGAACTTCTTGATGGTAAGTATTTGGTTTCCCTAAAAAACTTTCAAGCCTATAAGAATAGATTGTGGAGAAGCTACAACAAGCACATTTTCCCTTAGGATTTTGAGATTGGTGATTTGGTCTTGAAATATAACCAAAAGAACATAAATGTTGAATACAAGAAAAAAGGTAAGCTCTAACATAATTGGTTGGGACTATATGTTATCATAGCAAACTATGGATTAGGGGCATATTGACTAGCTACTCTGAATGGTGAAGAACTTCTAGAGCCCATGAACATTATGAATCTTAAAAGGTTCTACTATTGATAGTTTCGAACCATTGTTTACAAGACCCCTTATTTGGGGGAAACTTGTGTTGAAGTATTTTATAATACCATTATATCTTGGACCATTATCCTTAATTATAGGTATTCACATTTGAATCGGCTCTGCATAATTTAAATGTATAAATATTTTAAGTTCTTCATATTTATGATGCCTAATTTCATTTTGCTATAACAAACACTTTATGCTTTGGTTTCAAGTCTTAATGTTGATACAACTCTGATGAACAACTCTCAAGATCATTGTGTATTAACTAGGCTCAATAGGTTTAACACTCTGACTCTATGCTTAGACGTGCATCTCTTGGCATACCTCTTGAGTCTAGTCAAAGAATTGGTAAATTTTCTTCATCCCTCAATCCATTTTCTCCTGCTTCTAGGTGAACTAGATTGGCTTGAGGTCCATTTGGACTATGTAAATAGTGCTTAGATACATGACGTATTTTGGGTAAGTTCGACCACCTTCATTATTCTTTTCATCTCTTTCATCACTTTGTGCATTCTCATATGCATGGTTTTTGGTGGATTTTACAACCATTCCATGATTGCATCTATGTTTGTGCCTGCTTATCTTTAATCTATGTCATAGGTTATATCCTTGGGATATTACTTGCCAATTTTCCCATGTTGGGGAATAACATTTGAACCAGTTTACAAATCTAAATCCACCCTATCGAGGCATGCCCATATTATTTATTAGTAATCAAAATCAACCCTACTAGGAAAAACTTATTTATTACATTATCATATTTGGTCTAAATAAGTACATTACTATTTATTCTCTCTATGGAGACAATGTTCTCCCTTTTATTCTAATTCCAAGCTTTGAAAAAAATTTCCCTCATTCTGGTAATATTTTAGTATGCAACTTGTCTCAGGATTGATCAGTTTTGACATGCGTAACTTACACCCTAGCTTTGGGTGTGTTTAAAGTGTGTTGATTCTATTTTTAAATTGTATCCTTCCCATTACCCTCATCCTTGGGAAACATTTTATTATACTTATATTTTGATCACTAATAGAATTAATGCATACAAACATTAGGTCATTTGGATTTAATCTATTCCATAGGTCAATATCACTTTCTCTCTCTTTTTGAGAGTTCATCCTTTTGTTTCATCCTAGTATGTCTTCTTGAGGGGGCATCATGGGTCATTTCTAATTTATTCTTGACAAATGTTTTCTTTGAAAAGATGTTGCTTCACCTGAATGTCTCACTACACCTTCTCAAAAGGGGGCAAAATGTAGACATCCAATTCCTAACACCATTTGGGTTGAAATTGTCAATCTTACTCCAATTGCACTCAAATGCATAATTATGCCAAAATCACTTAAACACACTAAATGGTTTGAGATTGTCATATACAAGTGTTGATTTAGGCTAATATATCCCTAAATGAGGAAATGCATTTTATGTGATTCTTAACTTTTCTTAAATCATTTCAAGTCAAAATGACGAAAATGCATTTTGGTACCCTGGATCATTCTTTTCTTTTAATTTATAAGCACACGTCATGTGCCTATGTTATTGTATGTCATCAACATCCTTAATGGGATCATGTTTCATACATAACTAAAATTTCCTTATTATTCCTCCCGAGTCAAATTATGACTCAATAATATGACTTTTTGACCAATTTGATTAATTGTACACCAATTTCCAAAGAATTGCAATAAAATTGATTAATCTTATTTAGGAAAATTGAACCAAATTATGAGCTTAAGTACGAATTCCATGGAGAAAATTAAATTTATTGTAAATTGATTCTTATTATCTACATCATCAAATGACATGATCAATGGGGCGGTATCCAAAAGCCATAATTGCAATAAATATCAGGTTTATAGGTACCCATGCCTCATTAATGCCTCTTCCTCCCAAATATTTATGAGGATATTTATGGATTTTAATTACATAATTGGATTAATTCATGGCCATATATCATCTTAAGATGGATGATCATGGTTGATCCCAATCAATTTGTAAAATCTATAAATAGGAGGCCTCTCACTCATATTTTAAAGCTTAAATTGTGTAAACTTATGGTGCAAGATTCTCTCCACAAGTCATTTGTGTAGTTTTATTAATGATTTATTTGCAATAGGATAGATTAATTTAATAGGCATAGATTATTTGCATATCATGAACCTATATTATGCATGAATATCTTGAGATGATGGAGGAGCTTAGCATTTATTGTTGACAAAGACAAGAACACCAAATCAAGGGGAACAACACACTTGGAGCTGCTTATGGATGATGGGAAACTCATGGGAAGGTAATTGGTATTTGATTTCTTTCATTTGATCTTTATTATTATTTTCAAACCCCATTCAAATAGGATTTCATCACTTTTATACATTCTGATCTTCATGCTCTTGTCATTTTGCAAGTAACCATCCCACTGAATTGCTATGTTGTACGTATCATTTCACACTCTTGCCATTTTGTAAGTAATATTGTCCCACAAACTTTCCATTTTACAAGACCATTCTCATTTTTCCCATCTTCCTTTTTATTATACAACATTAGTCATATGTTCTAGTCATCACCTTTCTTCTATCCCACTTCTAAGGAGATCTACATTTGGCTTGATGTTCATGTTGAACCATGCATCCATCAAACTATGTAGGTAACACCCACTTATCTTGTACTTTTAGAGTCAGCTCAGGCACCCCTTCCTTCCTTTTATTCTCTTCCCCCATTTCTTCTACATTGTTTCCCTATCACTTGGAAGCAATTTTGTGTCTTTGTTCTTGCTACATTGTTGTAGAAAGTAACACCTCTACTACACATACCTGAACAATTATTTTTAAACCACACTAACTTGGTTTTTGTTTGTGTGTGTTTATTTGATTTTTATTAGTGTTTTTTTTGTGCTTTCCTGTCTCTTCCTTTTATTTTTTTCCTTTGGTTATTTCTTCTTATTTCCTCTCGATCTTTTGTTTTCTTTTTTGGTCTTGTTCTTTTTAGTTTCTTTTCCAAGTACATCTTGATGGTCCACATAGATCTCGATTATTTATATCTTGATATCATGTTATCAAGTTATTATTGATTGGTTTTTAAACATTTTTGTTCATACTTAAGTCTTGATTGCACATATCTTGATTTTAAGTTTGGTTCATTTATGTTTTCTTTTTCTTTATCTTTGATTTTTTATTTAGATGTAAATAGATGTAACTCTGGTCTTGGTCATTTTTTAACATTATCCTTAGTTATAGGTATTCAAATTTGAACCATATCCATCCAATTTAAATATACAAACATTATAAGTTCTTCATAATTATGATGCCTAATTTCATTTTGCTATAACAAGCACTTTGGGCTTTGGTTTCATGTCTCAACATTTATACAACTCTGATGAACAACTTTCAAGATCATAATGTATAAACTAAGCTCAATAGGTTTATTAATTTGACTCTATGCTTAGACATGCATCTCTTGGCATACATCATGAGTCTAATCAAACAATTGGTCAATTTTCTTCATTCCTCATTCCATTTTCTCCCACTTATGGGTGAACTACTTAGATTGAGGTCCATTTGGACTATGTAGGTAGTGCTTGGATACATGACATATCTTGGGTCCACTCAGCCACTTTCATTCTTATTTTCATCTCTTTCATCACTTTATACAATCTCATATACATGGTTTCTTATGGATTTTGCAGCCATTCAACCATTGCATCTATGTTTGCACTTGATCATATTTAATCTATGTCATAGGTTATATACTTGAGCTATTACTTGCCAATTTGCCTATACTAGGGCACAACATTTGAACCAATTGACAAAAATAAATCTAGCCTACTAGGGTAAGCCCTTATTCTTTATCAATGACCAAAATCAACCCTATTAGGGCAAACTTGTTTATCACACAATCATATTTGCTCTAAAGGATCACATTATTATTCTCTCTTTTGAAACAAATTTTTCCTCTTTATTATAATTCCAAGATTTATGGACTTTTGCCCTTGTTATAGTAATATTTTAGTGTGCAACTTGTCTCAGGATTGATCAGTTCTAATGTGCGCATCTTGCACCCTAACTTTGGGTGTGTTCAAAGTGAGTCACTTATATTTTTGGATTATATCCTTCCCATTCCCCATGTTATTGAGGCCTATTTTATTCTACTTATATTTTTATCACTGATGAAATCAACACATGCCAAAATTACATCATCTAGATTTAATCTATTCCACATGTTAATCTCAATTTCTTTCTCTTTGTGAGAGTCTATCCTTCTCTTTCATCCTAGTATGTCCTCTTAAGGGGGCATCATGGGTCATTTTTAATTTCTTCTTGATAACTCTTTTGTTTGAAAATATGTTGCTTTGCCTGAATGTCTCATTATGCCTTCTTAAATAGGGGTAAAATGTAGACATATAATTCATAACACCATTTTGTTTGAAATTGTCAATCTTACTTCAATTTCACTCAAATGCACAATTTTTGCCAAAATCACTTAAACATGCTAAATGGTTCAATATTGTCATATAAAAGTGCTGATTTAGGCTAATGTATCCCTAAATGGGGTAATGAATTTTATGTGATTCCTAACTTTTATTAAATCATTTCAATTCAAAATGATGAAAATGCATTTTGGTGAGCTAGATCACTCTTTTCTTTTAATTCGTAAGCACACATCATGTGCCTATGTTATTTTGTGTTGGAAACATCCTAAATGGGATCATGGTTCATACATAACTAACATCACATTATAATGCCTCTCGAGTCAAATAATGACCTAGTAATATGAATTTTCGACCAGTTTGATTAATTGTGCACCAATTTCTAAAGAATTGCAATAAAATTGATTAATCTTACTTAGGCAAATTAAACCAAATTATGATCTTAAGTAAGAATTCCATAGAGCAAATTGAATATTTCTTTATTGTAAATTGATTCCTATTATCTGTATCATCAAATGGCATGATCAATGGGGTGGCATCCATAAGCCATAAATACAACAAATATCAGGTTTATGGGTACCCATGCCTCATTAATGCCTCTTCCTCTCAAATGTTTATGAGGATATTTATAAATTTTAATTACATAATTGGATTAATTCATGGCTAAACATATTCACCTTGAGATGGATGGTCATGGGTTTTCTTGATAAAATTTAGAAAATCTATAAATATGAGGCCTCTCACTCACATTTTTAAACTTAAATTGTGTAAACTTATAATGCAATATTCTCTCCACAAGTTATTTGTGGAGTTTGATAAATGCTTGATTTGCAATAGGATAGCATCATTTGATAGGTATAGATTTGTTTCATATCATGAGTGTATATTTTTCATGGTGATCTTAAGATGATGGAAGAGTTTAGCATCCATTGTTGACAAAAACAAAAACACCAAATGAAGGGGAAAAACATGCTTAAAACTACTTATGGATAATGGGGAACTCATGGACAGATAAGTTGTATTTTATTTCTTTCATTTGATGTTTATTATCATTTTCACACCATGTTTGAATAGTATTGCATCATTTTTGTACATTTTTATCTTCACACTCTTACCATTTTGCAAGTAACTATCCCATTGACTTACCATGTTGCAAGTACCATTTCACACTCTTGCTATTTTGTAAGTAATATTGTCCCACCAACTTGCCATTTTACAAGAACATTCTTATTTGTCCCATCTTCCCTTTATTATACAACATTAATCATATGTTCAGGTCATCACCTTTCTTCTATCCCACTTCTTGGGAGAACTACATTACCCTGAAGTTCATGTTGGACCATGTGTTCATGGAACTATGTAGGCAACATCCACTTATATTTTATATTTAGAGTCAGCTCAGCCACCCCCTTCCTTTTATTAGCTTCCCCCATTTCTTCTACGTTGTTTCTCTATCACTTGGAAGTAACTTTGTGTCCTTGTTCTTGCTATGTTGTTATATAAATTAATGTCTCTACTACACATGCATGAATAATTATTTTTAAACTGAACTAACTTTGTTTTTGTTTGGGTGCATTTATTTGATTTTTATTGATGTTTTGTTGTGTTTTATTGGTGTTTTGTTGTGATTTCGTGTCTCTTCTTTTAATTTATTTCCCTTGGTTGTTTCTTCTTATTTTCTCTTGGTCTTTTATTTTCCTATTTGGTCTTGTTCTTTCTATTTTCTTTTCCAAGTACATCTTGAAGGTCCACATAGATCTTGA
Source organism: Torreya grandis (assembly GCA_037957365.1). Classification (NCBI taxonomy): domain Eukaryota; kingdom Viridiplantae; phylum Streptophyta; class Pinopsida; order Cupressales; family Taxaceae; genus Torreya; species Torreya grandis. Next base: position 3,165,183 of record JARHVA010000926.1, on the reverse strand, counting down.
TTATTTATATCTTGATCTCATGTTATCAAGTTTTTATTTCTTGGTTTATAAACATTTTTGTTCCTACTTAAGTCTTGTTATTTCACATTAAATGATTTTAAGTTTGGTTCATTTATGTTTTCTTTTTTATTTGTCTTTTCTTTTTGTTTAACTGTAAATAGCTCTAACTCTGGTTTTGGTCATTTTTTACCACTATCCTTAGTTATAGGTATTCATATTTGAATTAGATCCACACAATTGAAATTTACAAAGATTATAAGTTCTTCATACTTATGATGTATAATTTCATTTTGCTATAGCAAGCACTTTGTGCTTTGTTTTCAAGTCTCAACTTTGATACAACTCTGATGAATAACTCTCAAGATCATTATATATAAACTAGGCTCAATAGGTTTAACACTCTAACTCTATTCTTAGATGTGCATATCTTGGCATACATCATGAGTTTAATTGAACAATTGGTCAATTTTCCTCATCCCTCATTCTATTTTTTTCCCACTTTTGGGTGAAATACATTGGCTTGAGGTCCATTTGGACTATACAGGTAGTGTTTGGATACATGATGTATCTTGGGTCCACTCGAGCACCTTCATTATTATTTTCATCTCTTTCATCACTTTGTGCATTCTTGTATGCATGATTTCTTATGGCTTTTTTAGATATTCCATCATTGCATCTATGTTTGTGACTAATCATATTTAATCTATGTCATAGGTTATATCTTTGAGCTATTACTTGCCAATTTGCCCATGCTAAGGCACACCATCTGAACTAATTTACAAATATAAATTTGCCCTACTGGGGCAAGCCTTTATTATTTATCAATGATCAAAATCATCCCTACTAGGGTAATCTTATTTATCACATGATCATATTTACTCTAAAAGAACACATTATTATTTATTCTCTCTTTGGAGACAATGTTCTCATTTTTCTTCTAATTTCAAGCTTTACAGACTTTTGCCCTTATTCTTGCAATATTTTAATGTGCAAATTGTCTCAAGATTGATTAGTTTTGACACGTGCAATTTATGCCCTAGCTTTGGGCGTGTTTAAAGTGTGTTGCTTCTATTTTTAGATTATATCCTTCCCATTCCCCCATTATTGGGTCTTATTTTATTCTACTTAAATTTTTATCATTGATGGAATCAATACGTGTAAGCATTAGTTCATCTAGATTTAATCTGTTCCATGGGTTAATCTCACTTTCTCTCTCTTTTCAAGAGTCCATCCTTCTCTTTCATCCTAGTATTCCTCTCGAGGGGGCATCATGGGTCATTTCTAATTTCTTATTAAATGTTTTTTCTTTGAAAAGACATTACTTTGCTTGAATGTATCACTATACCTTCTCAAATTAGGGAAAAATGTAGACATCCAATTCCTAACACCATTTGGGTTGAAATTATCAATCTTACTCGAATTGCACTCAAATGAATAATTTAGGCCAAAATCATTTAAATACACTAAATGGTTAGAGATTATCATATACAATTTATGATTTAGTCTAATGTATCCCTAAATGGGGCAATGCATTTTAAGTGATCCCTAACATTTCTTAAATCATTTTGAGTCAAAATGATGAAAATGCATTTTGGTGCCCTAGATCACTCTTTTATTCTAATTCATAAGCACATGTCACATGCCTATGTTATTTTGTGTTAGCAACATCCTAAATGGTATCATGCTTTTTATACAACTAACATCACCTTCCAACTCATCTTGAGTCGAATTATGACCCAATAATATGACTTTCTAACCAGTTTGATTAATTGTGCACCAATTTCTAAAGAATTGCACTAAAATTGATATATCTTACTTAGGTAAATTAAACCAAATTATGATATTAAGTAAGAATTACATGGATCAAATTGAATATTTCTTTATTAGAAATTGATTCCTATTATATGCATCATCAAATGGCATGATTAATGGGGCGGCATCCATAAGCCATAAATGCAACAACTATCAGGGTTATGTGCACCCATGCCTCATTAATGCCTCTTCTTCCCAAATATTTAAGAGGATATTTATGGATTTTAATTATATAATTAGATTATTCCATGGAAAAACATCTTCATATTGAGATGGATGGTCATGATTGATCCTAATCAATTTGGAAAATCTATAAATAGGAGGCCTCTCACTCACATTTTTAAGCTTAAAATGTGTAAACTTATAATGTAGGATTCTCTCCACAAGTAATTTGTTTTGTTTGATAAATGTTATATTTATAATAGGATATATTCATTTGATAGACATAGATTAATGTCATATTATGAGCCTAGATTATGCATGGTGATCTTGAGATGACAGAGGAGCTTATCATCCATTATTAACAAAGACAAGAATACCAAATCAAGGGGAAAAACATGCTTAGAGCTGCTTATGGATGATGGGAAACTCATGGGAAGATAATTAGTATTTGATTTATTTCATTTGATCTTTAATATCATTTTCACGCCCTGTTTGAATAGGATTGCCTCGCTTTTTTACATTATAATCTTTACACTCTTTCCATTTTATAAGTAACTATCCCACCAACTTGCCATGTTATAAATATCATCTCACACTCTTGCCATTTTGTAGGTAATATTGTCCAACCAAATTTCCATTTTACAAGACCATTCTCATTTGTCCCACCTTCCCTTTTATTATACAACATTAATCATATGTTCTGGTCATCACCTTTCCTCTATCCCACTTCCTAGGAGAATTAAATTTGGCCTAAAGTTCATCTTGGACCATGCATCCATAGAACTATGTAGGTAGCATCCAATTGTCTTATACATATAGAGTCAAATTTTCCATGCCCTAATTTCCTTTTATTCTCTTCCCCCATTTATTCTGCATTATTTCCCTATCACTTGGAAGCAACTTGTGTTCTTGTTCTTGATACGTTATTGTGGAAAGTAACACCTCTACTACATGTGCTTGAAGAATTATTTTTAAACCACACTAACTTTGTTTTTGTTTATGTGCATTTATTTTTATTGGTGTTTTATTGGTGTTTTGTTGTGCTTTCTTATCTCTTCCTTTTATTTCTTTCCTTTGGTTGTTTCTTCTTATTTCCTCTTGGTCTTTTGTTTTCCTATTTGGTCTGGTTCTTTCTATTTTCTTTTCCAAGTACATCTTGATGGTCCACATAGATCTTGATTATTTATATCTTGATCTCATGTTATCAATTTGTTCTTTCTTGGTTTTTAAACATTTAATTCCTACTTAAGTCTTGATTGCTCATATCTTGATTTTATGTTCAATTCATTTAGGCTTTCTTTTTTCTTTGTCTTTGATTTTTTATTTAAATGTAAATAGCTATAAATTTGGTCTTGGTCATTTTTTACCATTATCCTTAGTTATATGTATTCACATTTGAATTGAATCCATGTAATTTAAATGTATAGACATTATAAGTTATTCATACTTATGATGCCTTATTTTATTTTGCTATAGCAAGCACTTTGTGCTTTGGTTTCAAGTCTCAAAATTGATACAACTCTGATGAACATCTCTCAAGATCACTATGTATAAACTTGGCTCAATAGGTTTATCACTCCAACTTTATGTTTAGACATGCATCTCTTTGCATACATCATGAGTTTAATCAAACAATTATTTAGTTTTCTTCATCCCTCATTCCATTTTCTCCTACTTCTGGGTGAAATACATTGGCTTGAGGTCTATTTGGACTATGTAAGTAACCCTTGGATACATGATGTATCTCAAGTCCACTCAACCACCTTTAGTCTTCTTTTTATCTCTTTCATCACTTTATGTAATCTTGTATGCATGGTTTTTTTTTTATGGATTTTGCAGCCATTCCACCATTGCATCTATGTTTTCACCCACTCATATTTAATATGTCATAGGTTATATCTTGAGCTATTAATTTCTAATTTACCCATGATAGGGCACACCATTTGAATTGGTTTACAAATCTAAATCCATCATATTAGGACAAGCCCTTATTATTTATCAGTGACCAAAATCAACCCTACTGGGGCAAATTATATATCACATGATCATATTTTCTCTAAAGGAGAACATTATTATTTATTCTCTCTTTAGAGACAACTTTCTCCTTTTTATTCTAATTCCAAGATTTAAAGATTTTTGTCCTCATTTTGAAAGTATTTTAGTGTGCAATTTATCTCAAGTTTGATCAGTTCTTATACACACAACTTGTGCCCTTGCTTTGGGTGTGTTTAAAGTGCGTCTCTTCTATTTTTGGATTGTATCCTTCCCATTATGATCATCCTTGGGGCCCATTTTATTCTACTCACATTTTGATCACTAATGGAATTAATGCGTGCAAGCATTAGGTCATTTGGATTTAATCTATTCCATGAGTTAATATTACTTTCTCTCTCTTTTTGAGAGTCCATTATTCTCTTTCATCTTAGTATGTCCTCTTGAGGGGACATCATGGGTCATTTCTAATTTCTTCTTGACAAATATTTTATTTGAAAAGATGTTGCTTTGCTTGAATGTTTCACTATGCCTTCTCAAATAGAGGTAGAAAGTAGACATCCAAATCCTAACCCCATTTGGGTTGAAATTTTTAATCTTACTCGAATTGCACTTAGATGCATAATTTAGACCAAAATCACTTAAACGTGTTAAATAGTTTGAGCTTGTCATATACAAGTGCTAATTTAGGCTAATGTGTTGCTGAATGGGGCAATTCATTATATGTGATTCCTAACTTTTCTTAAATCATTTCAAGTCAAAATGATGAAAATGCATTGTGTGCCCTAGATCATTCTTTATTTCTAATTTGTAAGCATACATCACGTGCCTACATTATTTTATGTCAGCAACATCCTAAATGATATCACGGTTTGTATGCAACTAATATTACCTTCCAATTCCTTCTGAGTTAAATTATGACCCAATAATATGACTTTCTGACTAGTTTGATTAATTGTGCACCAATTGCCAAAGAATTGCACTAAAATTAATTAATCTTAATTAGGCAAATTAAACCAAATTATGAGCTTAAGTAAGAATTCCATGGAGAAAATTGAATATTTCTTTATTGGAAATTGATTCCTATTATCTACATCATCTAATGACATGATGAATGGGGTGGCATCCATAAGTCATCAATGCAACAAATATCCGGTTTATGGGCACCCATGCCTCATTAATGCCTATTCCTCCCAAATATTTATGAGGATATTTATGGATTTTAATTACATAATTGGATTAATTCATGGACACACATCTTCATCTTGAGATGGAGAGTCATGGTTGATCTTGATAAATTTGGAAAATATATAAATAGGAAGCCTTTCACTCACATTTTAAAGCTTAAATTGTGTAAAATTATAATTTAGGATTCTCTCCATAAGTCATTTATGTAGTTTGATAAATGATTTATTTTCAATAGGATATATTTATTTTATAAAAATAGACTGATTTCATATCATGAGCCTAGATTATGCATGGTGATATTGAGATGATGGAGGAGCTTAGCATCTATTGTTGACAAAGATAAGAACACAAAATCAAGGGGAAAAACACACTTGGAGATGTTTATGGATGATGGGAAACTCATGGGAAGGTAATTGGTATTTTATTTCTTTCATTAAATCTTTATTATCATTTACACAGCCCATTCGAATAGGTTGGCCTATGTTGTTATCTCTTCATGCATTTTATGTGTTTTTCATGACTAATGCTTGATCTAACCATCTTTGTAATCCATTTCAATAGGTGGATGTTGGAAATTTTATGATATCTTTAATATTTAAGGGGAATACAAAAATATCATCAAAATATATGATGTGAATAATGTGCTATACTTTTGTCTTCAAGAGTGCACACTTGGTCAGGCTGGAATATAACTTGTTCTCACAAAAAACCTACAATACCTAGCACAAGTGATCCTTGTGTTATTTCTCATTCTATGAATGGATCAATATGTTTTCATGTAAGACAAAAATATATATCAAGGAATGTCTTGAATACAATATTCATGAGACTCATGAAAACTAAATGGGCATTGGTCAATTAGAATGACACCACTATGAACTCATAATTCCTATATCAAGTCTAAAAGACAATATTACAAATAATTTTCTTGAGCTATTCTTAATTAATGATTTCCTAACTTCATATCAATTTTGTAGAAAAATATAGCTCCTCACATATTTTTAAAAATATCATTTTTTTGTAAGGGGGTAATGATTCTTCAACGATAACTTATTTAGATATTTGTAGTCTATGTACAAATAAAGAGAACCATAATTTTTTTTAACAAAGATGATGGGTGATCCCCATGGTGAAACACTAGGATATATGAGTTCCTTCTCAAAAAGTTCCTTTATTTGTAACTTAAGCTCATAAAAATTAGGTGTAGTCATCCTTTGAGGATCCCTAGAGATAACATCCACTCCTAACACAATGTCAAATTATAAATATATACATTGCATAGAGGATAATCCATAAAACTTAGTGGAAAACACATCAATAAACTCCTTAAGGATGATGTGATCCTCTAATGTCACCCCCATGGTATCATCCCCTAATTTATTATTAATGATGATGACAAACATCTAACATCCCTTGTGCACACTCTACCTAAGCTACATGGTAGAAATCACATAAGGGATATATATCTAGGAACTCATGGAATAACTATCTCACTCCCAAGGTCATTACAACACTCAATAATATTGTTATGACAATTAACTTTAGTTTAATGTGTGTCGAGCTAGTTTATACCTAGTGCAATCTCATATTAACCCATGAGTATGATGTGAAGGTATGTAGTATTCATTGACCTTGATATCCAACTCAACCTCCAAATGATCTGACTATCTAGATGCCACCAGTGTACATTATTCTTCTAAATAGGGTGAAATAAGTGAATCTAAAGATCTAGAGTCAAATAACACCGATATTAGAATATTGCATATCTTACCATGGTCTCATTAACTATAGAATGGTATTTTGTTTGATAGTTATCTTTTATTTCATTTATGTGGTGAGTGTGACCCATGTCATCAATCGTCTACTTTGAAATAGGTTCCTTCTATCACTTGCCTATAGAAGATAGTTAAACACACTCACATGCACAATAATCTAAAGCCCCATAAATGAAAAATTAACCATAGATAAGGTCATGACCTAGTTAGGATCTTCAAATACTTTGAAAACTTGATCCTTTAGAATATGTAGGCCTTAGTCATGTGGATTATTAATTTTATGCTATGACAATATACTATCTAATTAGCCTCTTGTTATCATTCAATCCTTAACCATCTCACCCTCTATCTCTCTATGAATCATGTAGAGGGTGGTGAAAATGTTGTTATATCTACTATTGTTGGTGGTAGTATGAATGTTATGAAGGTATATGGGTAAACTAAGAATGTCATAAACCACCTCTAGGTGGAGATTGTTTGTATTTAGACCTAGGATCCTAATGGGACCAAAAATTTCCTCACATTTCTCTCTAGTTTATTGATTCTTCCATCAATTTTCCTATACTATTTATGCCTTATCCAAAACTATCTTCAAGATCTAAGGAAAGAAAAGTTGAACCATATCTATATCTACATGCAAGCCCCTAACAAACATACCCATTTGAAATGTCTCATCTTGAAGATGATTGACATAGTGAATTAGGTTTAAAAATTGTCCCTCATACTGATCCATTGTAACACTTCCCTATCAAATATTATGAAACTAATTGATCCTCATATGTATGAAGTGATCTAGAAGGTAACCAACAATGAAATAATCTTTAAATAACTTCCAAGTGAGTGTCTCTCTAGTCAAGTAGAGTTTTTTTTCTCTTTTTTCCTCCAAATCTTTCTTATCTTAGGGAATGAGGATAAAAAACTAGAATTTAACAGCTATCCAAGCTTAATGATGTAGTCACTATTAGGGATCTCAATTAAGAAATGCCTTAGACCATGCAACCCTCAAAATTATACAACAAATTTTTTAATAAAATGCAAAATAAATATTGATATCTTTATTTGATTTAAATCAATAGGAAACATAACAACACATGACTTAAATAAATTACAATCTCACATTGAGATGCATTATAACATCATATCCATATATATCTATTTTACTAATTCATAGTCTTTAAAATTTCAAATTAGAACTAATCTCTATATTTATCTCCCAAAATACCATCCCTCGAATAAACCTAATGCTCATATAGATGTAAGACCTGCCTACTTACATTTAGTGTGTTTAACCCACTAATAATATTAAATCACTTTAGTGAGTCCCAAACCTTAAATATCACCAATATTAAATGTCATCACATTACAAAGGAACAATAACACTTTGGAAAAGAAACAAGCTTTCTTTTTTTCCAAATTCAAAATAATGCATAGTCTTCTTGATCCATTACATAAAGGTAAAAGTCAAAGCAAATGTATTTGGTATACATGGTGTAACAATCAAAGCAATAAGAAAAGACAATATTCCAGACTAGATAATTTTATGTGAACAGAGAATTCTTATAAACAACCTCAAATAATGCTATAAATGTGGTAAATTTTTGGCCCTAAACCATTTCTGACCACCATCCCATTGAAATTGGCCTCTCTTTGAGTTCAGATGTTGATACAAGGTCTTCTTCTTTCAAAGGGATCTATAAGTTTAATGTTTCTCACCTATATGATCAATTTTTTATGGATGGTATTCATTCTTATTGAAATCTAGGGAAAATATCATGTATCTCAAGTTATCACATTATATAGTGTAATTCTAGTATGGAATTATCTAAGAATTTGACAAGAAACTATGGTCAGTTTAAGGCTAAGTAATGCAAGAAAGGTAAGAGGATCACCCAAGAAAAACTAATTCAAGCTAAAAGTTCACTACAACTTGATCCTTATATTGGTATAGTTGTGGATGATATTAATTCTCTAAAACATCAATTTAGAAAAACTCAATACTACCTTACTAGGGGAGTGTAGATTTGTTCCTATTTGACATGGATTAAGCTTGGTGACAAGGGATCTAAATTTTTATTTCAGTTCTAGAAAAACAAAAGTCAAAGGAGCAAAATCATTGGTATTGAGTTCTAGGGTAATCTATCTCATGACTCAAATATTATCAAAGAAGCATTCTTCAATTTATATTTCAACATATTTTTGTTTGATGGTTCCAATGAACTTACTGAGTTAAACAAAGTAATTTGTGATCTTTTTATCTTAAAGAAAGTTTCACGGATATAAGCCAATTACTTGGATGAGGATATCACACTTGATCAACTTAAAGGAACCATCTATTCACTTAAACATGACAAAGCCCTAGGTATTGATAGCTTCTCTATTGAATTCTACAAAGCTAATAAGGAGTGGATGGTCAATGATTGTCTTGAGGTTTATAAAGAAACTATTTTAGTTGGTTCATTGGGCCATAAAATAAACATAGGTGTTATCAAACTCATCCCTAAGGAAGGAGACCCCTATTCACTCAAAAATTGGAGACCAATTACCCTTCTCAATGTCTTATATAAAATTTTGGAAAAATGTTTGTCCAAGAGGCTCACTTCGCTCCTTCCATCTATTATTTTTATGACCCAAACTAATTTTTTAAAATGGAGATACATTATGGATAATATTATAACTAGATGGGAAGGGATGTATTGGGCCCATGATTCAAAACAAGATGTGGGCATGATTCTAATCAATTTTGAAAAATCTTATGATAGAATTGAATGGCCCTTCATTGAAAGGATTCCAAAGCCTTTGGTTTTCAAGATTTTTTTCATAGAATGGTTAATGTTCTAATTAAATATGCCTCTACTATTTATTGAAGTGAATTAGGAGATGAAATATTAACTTGGTATTTAATGGTCCATCAGACAAGGTTGCCCTCTTGATTCCTCCTTTTTTGTGTTGGATATCAAAGCCCTGCATTATTTGTTGTGATGCTCAGATGTGGGTCTTCTCAAGGGATATCTCTACCCAATGATGAATTGATTGATGTTTTATTTATAGATAATACTAATATTTTTGTCAAACTTGAGAAAGATAAATTAACCTAGGTAGAAATAAGACTAGATATCTATTATTACGCTTCTAGATCTAAAGTTGCTTTACATAAATCTTGTATGTTAGGGTGGCAGGATAACTCTCTAGATTGGCTTGCACCATTTGGTTGGGAATGGAAAGGGATTAATCAATTAGTTATATTTTTTGGTATTCTTTTTTATCTTACCCATTCATTAAAGCTCATGTGGGAGTGGAGCTTTGTTAAAATCAACAATAAGATAGAAAAATGGTAGGGACACTTGCTTTCCCTACTTGGTAGGATCAAGGTCTGCCAAAAAGTTCTTAATTTGTATAACATTTATTATGCTTCATGTTGTGTTTTTAATAAAACACATTAATTTACTAAATATAATTATAAGAGACTTCCTGTGTTTGGATGGAAAATGTGAGAGGAAAAGACATGTTATTTCTTGGAAATTCTACTCTAAGCCTAAACATATTAGGGGACTTGGCCTAAACGATCTGAGTCCAAGGAATTAATCTTACAGGAAAATGGATAATTAGAGAATTCAATGGGGATGAAACATAGAAATTTTTAGTCATAAATAGTATCTTGTGTGGTTTTCCTAGAGTAAAAACTCATTGGCAAGGGCTCAACATTATAGATCTTCTTACAGGTCCCTTAACTATCAAAGTTGCTAGTTCACCAACATCCACTTCTATTTGGTTTGCTTGGGACTCTGTAAAACCTTTTATCATTTCTAAACATATTTTAAGCTAGTTTGGGACATGTTTCTAGGGTTATAGATCCATTTTGTGGGATATCTATGTCAACAAAAGGCCTCTTGCACTCACTAGGGGGTGATCTAATTTTTAGTGGTTTACTAAAGGTTTGAAGAATTTCAAAGATATTTTCTCACATAATGGTTGGGATTCTTAGTAAAAAATTAGAGTCAAATTTTAAATCCATGCTAATCAGCATATAAATTTTACTCTTCTTAAAAAATCATTAGAGGGGAACAATAATGTCTCTTTTATGTAAGAAGAGGTTGAATTCTAGGATAGTATTAAATGGGTGAAGAGTCTGCTTCTTTTTGAATTCTCTACTCAAATTTTATACAATAAAATCTCTTTTTCCAAGTCCTTTGCCTTAACCTTAATCATATTTAGAATGTCTATGATCCCCTATGGTCCTAGTCCTTTAATTTTGATGTTATATGGGCATCCTGTATTGAGCCCAGAAAATCCTATTTTTGTTGGCTTTTGATATATAATAAACCTGTTGTTAGTACTATTCTGGGTAAAAATAGTTTTGGATAGCCATATTATTCCTTTTTTAATGATTATCAAACTATTAAACATATTTTTTATCCTATCCTTAGGTTGTTAATGTGTGAAAATTCTACCTTAAAGGTTGGAATATTAGTTTTGATTGTGAGATTATATGGTTGAATATTACTTTGTCCAAAAAAAAGTCCATCCTTTTTTCCATAAGTTTTGGCTTGTTTTTTCAACAAAAAATTTATTGTTTTTGTGAAATCAAAGGAACTTATAGGTTAGTGTGCTTACTAAATTCACCATTGAATTCATCTTTCATATTATTTCTATGTGGATCTATCTCCAACTAAAGGTGCCACAAGTATAACTAGAGCAGTTCCTGAGGTCTGGGATGCTTAAGATCACATCTAAGTACTTGATTGATTCAATAAATGATCCTTAGTTTGAAATGAATTGAATATTGAGTTTAAAATCATAGAAAAAATGGGAATACTTCAAGGACTCTTATTTTGATCAGGTAGATGACCTAGTTCATGAATGGGTTAATTCTTCAAAATCTAATAAGAATGGTGTGAATAGTTGGTTGATTACCAATAATGATATGATGAGGGATGTGCATCATGTTGGTTTTGACATTAGTGTGATTAATGAAGTTGAGGAATCAATTTATCCTCTTGACCTATAAATTTATCTATGCTCCTAAGATAAGGATTCTTTGCAACCTCTTCCTCCCTTCTCTCCCCTTCATGGTACATGATTTTGAGGATAAAACTGAGGTATTTAAACTAATAGAAGATAATGTGAATGTCTTTATTGTAAAAGTGGATAAGATCATTAAAGTGGGTGGTGCCATTGAAGTGGATGAGGTGTTGGAACATGTTAGGTCTAATAACATGAAATCCTTGTTAAAGAAGGTCAAACGGTTCACTCCATTATCGATTGCTGGGATGGATTAGTTGGGACCTAGTTTGAAGATGAGAATTATTGAGGGACCTATGTGTGTGGATTCTAATGAGGACATTGACATAGATAGTGCCACTTAGTGAAGGTTCTTGATGACAATATTATGTAGTTGATGGTATTTGGTGCCACCTCTAGTTTGGGTGGTGAGATATGTGTGTGCTAGTTATGTTTCTTTTTGTTTTGTTGGGCCACCTATATGGGGCTGATTTTTTGTATTATATTATCAAATTTTATGCTTAGATTTATGGGGGGATGCCTCCTAGTTTTATACTATATGGATGTTTCAATACTTTGATAACTATTTTTCATCTCTAATGCTTATACTTTGTAATTGATATTTCAATATATAAAAAAAAGAATAAGACCATGTTAAATTCCAACACATCCCAAAATAGGTCATATACATCAGTAAATAAATCCTTATCCACTTTCATGAATTTAAAAATCAATCACCAATAAATTAGTAATATATCCTTCCATAACACATCATAAATACTTAGGAAGTCACACAACATTGCAATGTGGTAAGCCAAGAAATGATCATGAAAACCTTAGTACTATGAATCACATGGTTGTTCAAGGATGGTGTCATTATTTACCATTGTTTCTTCAAAAAAATTTAAAATAATCACACAACTTACTTATTATTGAACTAATATCCTCTAGAAGTTTCACCTTCCCATTGGGATTTACGATGAAGAATCCCTTTAGACAAATATTTTATTTCAAATAAAATTCACAAACTGACATAAACTTATAAATATATATTTTTAAATATCACGTGATAACTTAATATCCTTACAATATCTCACATTTAGTTTATTAAACTCAATTAAATGGTTATTTTCTACAATTGTGAATCAAAATATACATGGATCATTATAACATAGGTATGCATGCACTAACACTTTTGTATACCACAACACACTACATTAATAAAGAGTTTTAAAAACAAGACATACATAAAAGATAACAAAAATCTACAAAGATAATCAATGAAAAAAAAGAGACTTGTATAGACTCACAATAGAATGAATATATGATAATAAACCTTACACACCACAACACTTAGACAAATATAACTAACGTATGTTTTTGGTTGATACAGGATTGCTTGTGAAAATGACTGATCTTACATCACTTAGAAACTAAGTATTTGTGCCAAAATTATTTTTAAATATATAAAATTTAGTGGTTAGAACCTTAATGGATTAATAATAATACCCTAACCTCAACTCGACGTGGATAATCTTGAACTTGCCTCTTTGTGTGTGATGAAGCATGTCCTTCCACTCATTGCAATGAAGGATTTTGATAACTCTCTCTATGCTATTAAAGATGAATTACACAAGAGAGATTACATAGGTGATAAAGAGTGGAACATAGAGAAGAAGATGCCTAGATATACCTATAATTATTTTTAAAAAAGAGAACAATCTCAAAACTAACCTTGGTGAGCCCAAAAAGAAGTGAAAAATAGGGAAGGTGGAAATAAGAATATAATGATTGGGTTTATCCAATCCTAATTTTTTAATAAATAAATATGATAAAATTATCTAAAGGTTGAAACATCATCATAAGAGAGGGTAAAATGTGGATGAGAACATGTAGACAAACTACAATATTTTTACCATAAGAGAATATGATTGACTCTAAGTGAAAAAATATCACTCTCAATCATTACCTTATCTATCTAAGACGACACCTAGCTAAGGTTAGGGGTGGGACTAGGATAAAAAGGTAGATGGGAATTTGTGAGGAGAGTTTGGTGTAATTCCTAAAATTCTTACCATGCATCTTACAAAATAAAACTCTAAGAGGCATCAAAATGAGTAGTTACAAAGCTATGAAGTGTTGTAAAGGTATCAAAACTAAAAAGGGTGTAATAGGGACACAAGTTATTTATGAGGAGAGTTTGGTGTAATTCCTAAAATTCTTACCATGTATTTCAAAAAATAAAACTCTAAGAGGCATAAAAATGAGTAGGTAAAAATTTATGAAGTGTATTAAATATATCAAAACTAAAAAAGGTGTAATGGAGACAAAATACACCAAATAACCATAAAGCAAACAATAGCCAAACTGAAATAAAGAAAAAAATGACTCTAAGAGGACACCAAAGAACCATAGGGGAAGTAATGGAAAAATGAATATGTCTAATAAATGATGAAAATAAATAGGATGAACTTCTCTGAGGAGGGCCTAATTGATTCCCCAAGGTCTTATCATGCAACTCACAAAATTAAAAACCAAGAGGTGTAAAAATGACAACATACCTAAGGACCAAGAATAAGTACTAAGCTTGACACTAAAATACCTAAAGGTGTAGATAAAGAAAGGGTAATTTACAACACAAGAGATTCATAAATGAACTTGTAATAAATATTAGCTCAAAATAAAATAAACAAACAATAAGCAACCAAGTGAATGTGAATTAAATATCCAACTAAATGAAAGAATAATTAATGTATCTCAAACAAGGATTTATAAATATAGAGGATGCATCTCACAAGACTTATTTAAGTTTAATTTCTTTGTCTTTAATGTGTGAAAGATTCTGGATGATGAACTCATTGTGAGGGTGACATGTTCAAAATGTTGAAGAGTAATGAGGATTTGCTTTGTAATATGTACTTAAAGTGTGCATGTAGGTAAGGATGGGTATTGAAATATGCCCTAAAGTGTAAAATATGATGAACATGGGCATATTAAGATGTCCCAATAAGTGAATAAATAATAAAATGGGTATCAAAATATGCCCTAACATGTAAAATATGGTAATATTAGGTTTTGTGTGATGCTTGATATTAACCTCAATATCAACATAGTGGTTATCTCTGGTGTCATATTACATGTAAATCATATTTACAAATGAAATATTGACATCAAAGGTAATACAGGGATCTTTAGGAGGTTTTTTGAAAGTTTATTGTATGGTATTTACCTTGTAAATATAGTTGGGTTTGAAATAAATGGGTTGAAATGTATCAGGTTGTGTGATATAACTATGCTAGTATGATTTTATTTTGATGTATCAACATGGTAAATATAATTGGTTGAAAAAAAGGATGATGTTCAATAGATTTAGGCTATTTTAATTGAATATTAGCCTAAAATCAATACAATTAGAAAGATTTAAGCTGAATATGATTGTATCAATGCTCTTAATACAATTTGAGGTGAAAAATGTATTTTGATTGACAAGTAGAGGTTTTAAGACTATATTAGGGCATTATGTTTTGATGTAAATATAGTTGGTTATTAGAGGTAATGTTTTTAATACTCTATTGACACTTTATGTGTCTTGTAAAATGCAATTATCTAGAGCATGAAGAACTATATCAAGACATTTGGGATCATATTTGATGTATCTTTTTTGACAAGAAGTAGAGCTATAATTGTATAGACACATTTTTTGTTATGGAAAATGTAGTTTTTTTCACAAAGGATAGATCTAAAATTGGATAAAAAATGCCAATGTAGTTTTCAATGATAGGAAAGTGATGTATAATTATGTCAACACATTTTTGGTCATGTATGATGTAGTGAAATGTAACATGGGACAAATTTATTACTTTATAGACACCTTCTACGTCATGGTTGATGTAGTTGTTTGTAATAAGAAGGTGAATTAGAACAATATTAACAATTATGTCATGACTAATGTATTTATTAGTAATAAGATGTAACTAAATGGTATCATGGTGTTTGACATAGATGGATTGATCTATGTTGTCAAAACCATATCAACATAATTGATATAGTTAGAAATAAATGGATGTGTATTTGAATCATTTGGATAGTTTTAAAGGGGTTGAAACTAAAATTGGACCTATAGGATAGGCTTAAACACTTCTACAAGGCCTAAGATCAGGATCACCTATAATTCACATTTGGATAGGCATTTAATCTAGGTGATACTCATAAGTTAATGAGTTGACAAAATCTAGTTGGATAGGATAAGCTTAAATGTGATCAAAATTTTAATGATTCATCTACCTAGAATCTTCCAAAGGTGGGATAGACGGTGGGTTTGAATTGATGGAATCATCCTTACTATCACTTGAATCAAAGTGAGGGTTTCTATAAATTGGAAAAGTATAAGAGGTATTTTCATCCATGTTATCATAGTCATCAATGTGAGGATCTTTGATTCACCCTAGCTATAAGGATCATCAGGATGATAGGTGGGAAAATATTTTATTATTTTTTTACCATGTTAGAAGTGTCAAATATGGGATAATCATAAATGGGAAGATACATTATCATGTTGGGATCTTTGGCCATACTACAAGGATAACCATAAATAGGAAGACCATATTGGGGATATTTGATTCCTTTATAGGTGTCATCCTTAGGATTATCATAGGGATATTCATAAGTGGGAAGATTGTCATGGGTATATTCAGCCAATGGACATGAATCGAATAATTACATCATGAGGAGTTGGCTTCAATGTTAATCACGAGAGGTAAAAAGGATAAACCCATGTGGAAGTGGAATGGGTTGAGGCTCACTAGAAAAATTCTAATAGGAGACATTATTGAAAAATTATGGAAATTTTTTAAAGCTCACCAAATTTTTTGATGATGGTGAATATAAATCTAAGAAGCAAAATGGGAAACATGAAGACAATCCAACTAAAATTAGAATAATATTCACTTCAAGTTCACTAAAATGTATGTGCAAGATATGATGACCAGTATAAAAATACTCTTTATCTCTATAGACTAGGAAACAAAAAATAAATCATAAAATAAATCCTTTATATACTTGAAGATACAGGGACAATACTTGGGGTGGCCAAATACCTAGTATAGGGGAATCCACACTTGCTATCAAGGGTATAGGGTTCCAAAGCCTATGCCTAAGATATGGGTTATGGTTTTAACTAAGTCCCAATGTAAATCAATTATATAACAATAGAAACAAAGGGGTATCAAGGATATATTAAGGAAATTGCATGCAAGGAACTGATGAATAAGGGTAAACTGGATTGAAGATAAGAATAACACTAAATAAATAAGAGATAAATGGTGTAATGATAGTCTATAATTGTATTTTATATAACTTATGATGATGATGATGGAAAGCCTAAGCACCCTATACTATAACACATTATTTAGTTTAAGGATATCTTAAGCAAGGAAAAAAACATACATGTTACTATAACAATAATCACATATATCTACTAAGTAAATAATGGAAAGAGAATAGGGATAGATATACTTATCCTTGGATTGAATTTTTGGTGCATCAATCTCCCCTTTGGCTCTAGTGGGACTTTGAAAGATATGTTTTACGATGAAGACCTTAAATGGAAAGGATGAAGACTAGATGTTCTCAGTTGGGAACTCCAAATACTATGGGATACTTAGTTCACTCCTCCTATTGAGCTTTAAAGATATTAAAATAGACATAACTTCTAAGATTAAGACCTCAGCCTTTGATTCCTCATTTTAATGTTTAAGGGAAAAGATGTGAGCGTATATAAATAAAATGAATGTTTTGTGTTGACCTAAAAGTTTATATAGATTTAATTTTATGACCATGTTCAGAATGGCACTAGTACCTTAAAATATCAAAGCATGACATGCACTGAATATGACCAATCTATGTGCATGTGTGCAACAAATGTAACTAGATATCAATGCTAGTAACTAAAGGAAGTAGGAATTAGCACATGTTAACATAAAAACCCATGAACGTGCACGTAAAAATTTAGTCAGATAAATGGTCAAAGTGACAACTTATCAATATCAAACCTATCCAAGCCAACAAAAAACATAGGGATAAATGATGATAGTTACTACTTGCAGTTTTATTCTAATAGATAGTTGAGAAGCGATGGTAAACAATGAGGTAGTTGACCTTGAGTGAAACATAGCATTAAATACCAAGTTAAGTGTGATTAAATTAACTAATGATTGGTGTTAATTGAGTTACTGATGTGTAGATTATTTTGGAAGCCTATAAAAGGTAGAGACATGGGAATGTAAAGAGACTAGCTTGGGCATAACATAGATGTTGTTGGATTATTGATAGAGTTGAATAGCAAATTGGCATAATGAAGTGATACCAATTTTTGATGAGAGGATTAGCCATAGGAGACTATACACACACACACACACACACACACACACACACACACACACACACACACACACACACACACACTAAAGATAATAACTGACATTTTTAATGCATTTGAGTACATTGTAATCATGATTTACTAACTAATGAACAAGTATTGTTGATGTTATTAATATCTTTGTTTATGGATATGAAGTATTATTGATATGTTTTAGATTAATTTTATAGTTGATATTAAATATGATGATGCTTTGATTCTGATTTAGATGTATAATCAAGTAGAATAACACTTTTTTGTTTCTGTTCATCACATATTCAAGCATTACCATGTGATTGATAGGATAAAATATGATAGTAAAAGTACTCCAATGCATGTGGGTAATCTTGAAATGTTAATGTGTTATGTCACCATTGATAATTAAGCCTAACCTAAATTATTTACCTCTCTTTGAACCTAGGGTGAGTAGTTGAGGATAACTTATGTGATATGTTAACATTAGAAAGACTGGAATTGGGATATGCACATGACTAACACATGGGTGGATAATAAACTCCAAAAATTTTGGTCCCATTATTGGGACCAACCAAATTTTGTTAATTTAAAAGTAAGGAGGGATGATGTACTAGATTTCATTATAAAATACTAAACATTGGTTGATCCATGTTGTGGGGCCCCAGGACCAAGCACCCAGGGGACAACTACAAGCTAAAGATAACCCAAAAATATTAGAGTGAATACACACAGAGTCTTCAGAATGAAAAATCAACAAGCATTCAATAGAGTGAAATTATTATGTTTGTGGGAAATTCAACTTCTATTTTATGATAAAATAATAGGGAAATGATAGAATGTATTATATTGCATGTATTAAAGAGTAGATACAAAAACCATGCTATATGTGTTATTACTATGTATGGCATCGACCCTTGTTTAGATACATATGTTAAATATTTATATAAGAACAATATATGATCAGTTAAAACTATTATAAGTTACAAATAATATAGTTATAAGTCATTTCATCTTCCTTTCTAAGTGACAATTGAGCTTCCAAGTTGGTAGTGCTAATGGTTTAACTGACAGATTCCTAGTTAGAATGGTCCACCTGATATGCCATGTGGTTAGAGTAGGTTGGCACATGGATATTCTAGAGTAAAGGTAAATGTAAGCATGTAATTATGTGAATAGGTGATATTGAGGCATGTATGACTATGATTTGGTAGTGTGTAGGCTATGATCTGGTAAGATCTAGGAATGAAATTGAATGAACAAGTAAAAAAATGTCATATAGAACTAAGAGCAAGCTCGGTGTAGAGGAGTGTGAAACAAGTAAGAGTATGACATAGGAGGACAGAGGAGAGATGTAGATTACACATGGATAATTTATGATTTTTTAAAGAGTAATGGTCTCCATTGCATTGATGTGTAGTTGTGAGAATTGCACATGAAGTTGTTGAGAGTTATACCACTTAGCTTGATCAACATATTGTCTATGTTTAACCATTAAACAAATTTGATGTGTGCCATGGAAGATGTGTGTATCTATCACTTTAATGATATAATACTTATCTATAAGATGTAAATGTTTAAGTTTAAAATCAAAAGGAGGTTTTCTCATTGTTGGCTTAATAAGTGGTGGGGTTTATGGTTGAAGAAACTCCACATTGAAGACTAGGTACATGCCCAAGTATGGAGGCTGATTAACAATGAAGGTTTTCTCACCAAATGTGAAAATAATGGTGGAAGGACCATAAAAAAAAGGCTTGAATTTCTTGTGTGGATGTTTGAATCAATTATTTTGAATATGAAACTAGAATTTATCACCAATTCAAAATGTATGATGTGTATGATTTATGTCATGACACTCTTTATACATAGCCTAAGCTTGAAAGAGAATGTGTTGAGCCTGATGATGAATAAATCATATGTGTCACAAAAACTATAGGATTTATTTGCTTACCATTCATGTGTGTGTCACTTAGTGTTGGTTGATGCATGGTAGGAGATGTCTATAGGTGTTGTAAGTTGGAACCCAAGACATGTATAGAATGGACTACACCCCATATAGCTATGAAACACTATTTTTTAGGCTTGTTGAATGTACACAATATTTTCATCCCAACTATGAGCATGCACATAGTTGTATATTCATAAATGATGAATAAGTGTGCAATTGAGAACTTTAATTTATACATTTATCTATGGATGAAATGCATTTGACTGGTCCAGTCATATTCCCATCAATTTAAACAATGCTTTCCAAAAGCGAGTCATAAAGCATGGATATTGGTTAGAGATGATGGATGTTAGAAGTCCAAAGCAAACCTAAACATGGTTGAATCAATATCATGTAGTGATAGCTACATAAATGTATTTATTACAAGTGATCATGATACCCATGTTTGAAAACCTATCCACTATGATAAACATAACATTATGATAGCATTTAGTTGCAAGAAATTTAATCATGAAATCCATCTTGATATATTCCCATGTTTGGATAGACTAATATAGGTGTGTAAATTCCTAGCTTCCTATTCATGGGCTTGGTGGAATGTAATATTTGATGTGTCACTTCATGTAAGTATGCATGTACAGTTGATAAAAGTGTGAATGTAATTCAACTAGATATCTTTATCATGTTAAAGTGTCCTTAGGTCTTGGTGTAGTGTACCCCCTAGATGAGTCATTGGCAAGGTGCACCATTGGGAATAAAGAGATTCCTAAGATTGTAGAGAAGTTGGTTAGAGAATTGTAACTCCTAAAATTAATTACCTCAAACAAGGTTAGAGTAAGTGTCTACAAAGTCTTGATCAATTGAGTATAGGGATACCTAGTATGTGAAGTCGTGTTCTTTCATATCTATAACTATGATGAGAATGTGAATTGACAATTGGATAAGGAAATTTATTGCCTTGTTTTCTTTCCCTTTCTTGTGATTGATCACAAGATGGAATGACTTAAGGTTAGTCATCAATTTCATGTGTCACATGTTCTCCAGCTTAATCTATATCTCCTATAACTAAAGTTGTTTATGATCAAAATGAAAAATTATCTCGTTCCCCAAGATGTAGTGACACTATTGCCTAATTTATTACATAATACCATACAATTATTTCTCAAGGTTGAAGTACCTTTACACCATGTTGTTGAATGTATTTGAGTGATAGGAAACCATATATCCATAATGCATGAGTAATGTGCCAAGTACATAGTTAGATGCATCAATGTGAAAATAGGAGTGTGTAATTCCAATAATTTTGAGTTAAGTGATACACAAAGGTGTTGCTTGAGTACCTCTAAAATGCATTGTTGTGAACGAGTCCAATCAAACTTGGATTTTGCACATGTTATTTCATTAAACAACTAAGAGAGGTGTGAGAAACTAATGATGAACCTATAGTATAAGTTAATGAGTCTAAGAAAACTCCTTAATTATGTGAGATTGCATGGAGTAGGCCAATCTTATATCACTTTAATATTCTTTGGGTCTACATGAATTCATGCAAAATAAAGGACATATCCTTGGTACTATATTTATGTAATGAAAAATGTGTTATTTGTTAAGTTAGCATGCAACTTGTGTTGATACAATGTGTCTAAGACACATGTGGTATGTTATATATGCTCCTCCCAAGTCTTGTTGAAGATGAGAATGCCATCCAAGTAGAAAATGATGAAGGATTTGAGGAAAGGCCTAAATAAATCATCCATTAAACATAAAAAAGTGGTTGGCACATTGGTTAGGGTGAAAACATGACCAACCATTCTTACAATACTTCATGTGTCTTGAAGGATGTCTTCCAAATATTTTTAGGATGGAATGGCACTTGATGGTAACCTAAATTTAATTTTATATTTGTGAAGTATTGTGCACCTTAGAGTTGGTCCAAAAGGTCATCAATGCATGACAATGGATATAATTAATTCAATATGATTTTGTTGAGTGATTGATAGTCAATCTAGAGATTGTATGACCCATCTTTCTTGGGTGCAAGGACTATCTAAATCCTACAAGGAGAAGTTCTAGGCTTGATCTTTCCCTAATTGAGGAACTCTTGTATTTGGCACTAGACTTTGTCATTCTCCCAAATTAATCTAAGATACAGTGGGTTATTTAGAATAGGGGATCTAGGAACTAAATCAATGTGGTGAATTACTATGTAGTGTGTTGGAAGGCCTTTAGGATCAGTAAAGAATTCATCATGCTATTTTAGAAAAAATTAATTTGTTATTATTGTGATGTGATCACAATGTGTGTGTTACTAGAGCTATCTTTATCTTTTACGTAGGTGTGTCAAGATGAACCATGAATAACATAAAATCTTACATGTGATATAAATTTACAACATTGTTTGGTAGAGACCAAAGTGACATTGGTTGAGTATGATGACTCAAAGAGGTTTTAGAAGTGTTTTTATGTGTGAACATTCCAAAATTATGGCTTGGGTTGATATGTAACTTCATAATCATATAAATATGGTATTCCCAAAAATATGTTGCAGGCCTCTAGAGATGGGATCTGTCACAAGTGATGATGTCATCCATAGGCTTAAATTTATATTAGAAGGTGTATTTTTTTGGACCTATATATGCTTCCCTTTTTAGATCCATCCTAGTGGGTTTGGATTTGGATGTACAATAGTGTCATGACCAAGGTGGTGAGCTGTGGATTACACCATGGTTTTCTTCTAACTTTCACCATCAATGATGACATGAAGAGGCTGAACCTTCACCTAGAACTTAGTGTGCAAGAGATCTTTGTGATTCTAAATTATGTTGATCAAAGTGGTGCTAGTAGTTAGACAAGTTACATCTGAATCAATGTTGTCCATTGTCACGAAGCTTGATGTAGATTGAGATATTAAGGATTGTTGTACACAACATTCATAGTCATCATGGGTGTGAGAGAGATGGTTATGGAAACACTTATCAATGAAAATATTCTTACCTTTATCTAAATAAGAAGGTGAAGGAACCTTCAAGTCATTTTCAGTCTTCTTTAGATACTCTCTTCTATGAGAAGTGCTCTACTTCTTTACAAAATGTTGTATCAAGGAATTATGCCAGGGTCGACCCTTGCATGTAGTGTTAGATGAATAGGTGAGACATTTCTTCATATTTTCCTTGGATTTTATCTTGGTGGAATTGTAGTAGTATTTACCTAGAGTGTCAAAATTCAATAATTTCATCTTCACATAGATATAACATGAGAATTTACTGATGTATTTTAGCACCTTATGTTGTTCGCTCAAGTTCTCTTTCATGCACATAAATTAGTCATGGAATGTTTTGGTGTAGTCTTCCAAAAATTGATCCTTGCATTAGTGAAATTATTGGAAATTAATTTACTCATCCTTAAAGTGATGAAAAAAGGTAGTATTATTCTTTCAATGTGTCTAAAAATGTCTTATAGGATTAAATTGAAACACATTCTTGCACATGTTATACACTAAAGTTTTCCCACTAGTGAACAAATGATATGGGCATATTTAATATTATGAAGGTGATCTCATTAGCATCAATGAAAATATTGACTAAGAAGTATGCCTCAAGCTATCAAATCTAGGCATCTAATGCTTTGACATGGATCTTGCCTTCAATTAGAGGGTTGTTGAGGTTTTTTATTGAAACCATTGTTGAGTGAATTTTAGAGGCATATTGGAAGGTTTCACATTGAGATGTGTCATCAACTCAAGGAATGAACCAAAAAAATTAGTGTGTTATTCCTCTAGTGCATTGGCGATGAGATTTTCAAATTCTTGGGGCTACTTCAAGTTAGTTTTGGGTATCAACCATCTTACTCTTGGTACGATGTTAATTTGGGTATTTTGAAACAAAACTAATAGATATTCTTGCTTTCGCTCATTGTGCTTATGTGTTTACATGCATATAAAGGTAGAGATACACTCTAATACAAATGATCATTACTTTGAGGGATAATGACCAATTGCATAAGGGATAAATTCAAGTTGGAGATATCACACAACTATGATAGTGAATGAATGCAAAGTATTTGGAAATAATAATAAAATACATTCAATGTAATGGAAGTCTTATGCTTGTAGGAAATGCAACTTCTATTTAATGAGAAAAGAATAGGTAAATGAATCAATGTGATACATAGCTTGTGTTTTAGAGTACATACACAACACATATTATCTATGTTATGACTATTTATGATGTCAACCCTTTGATAAATGCATATGTTACATATTTATACAATAAGAATACATAAGTAGTTATAAATGCTATCAGTTACAATCAAGACAATTACAAGTCATTTCATCTTCTTTGTTAGGTTAAGGTTGAGATTTTAGGTTGGTGGTGCTAACAATTCAACTGAGAGATTACTATTTAGAAGGGGCCACCTAAAAATCCATGTAGTTAGAACAAGATGACATGTGGATGTGTTGGATTAAATATGTGTAAGCATGCAAATCTTTGAATAGTTACCAGTGAATCATGTGAGACTACAAGCTAGTAGTGTGAATGTTGTGATCTAAGTGTGAAATTCTAAGAGCAAGCATAAAACTAGTGTGTAGGACTAAGAGAAAGCTCAATGTATAGGAGTGCACAGGAATGTGTAGTATGTGTGAGTGTTTTTGAGGAAGGTAAATGAGAGATGTGCACTACATAGGGGTTACACATGGATCATTAGTTGGAGTAGTTAGAGAAAAAAAATTTAATGAACCACCCTAGTTGTGTTGACGGTGAAAATTATTGCATCAACAAATCAACCCTTTGGCCTATTATAAAGGTCACTATGAAATTGAACCAATTTAATCATAGGGAGTATAAGAAATAATATTTGATTCCTAAGATATTTAGAGGGATTTTTTAATAATTATGAGAATAAATCAATAAATCAAACATTGAATTATGTATAATTATATTTCATAAATCAAATACTTTTTCAATAATAAAATTAGAATTAGATTAAATATAATATAATCTAACCTATCCAATAGATGAAAATATATGAATGATGCAATCTCTTAAAGGAAATATCTTTGATATGTATAAGTTTCTTATCAATATATCTATTTATTAGTCTCTCAATACCATGAAAACTAAAACAAGCAAAAAATAAATAAATAAAAAAAAATAAAAATAAAATGTAATAAAAAAAACTCAAAGACAATTAAAAGTAATGAAAATGAAAACTGAACAATAAAACATAAATTCAAACTATATGTACTCACTTATCAACTAAAGACCAAATACTAACTAAGAAAAAATCACGTAATTAAGAAAGATAAAACATTATTTCTAATAATTTAATAACATCTACCTAAAAAGATAAAACATTATTTCTAATAATTTAATAACATCTACCTAAAATAAGATAAAAAGAACAACAGAAGTAAAGTAAGAAACAAACTTAAATAAACCTCATGAAACTACAAAATTAAGTAATGGGAATTATACTAAAACAATAAATAAGTAACAAAAGTTAACCTATGAATCAAAATAAACTAAAAATAATAGAAAATAAATAACAATCTAATCTTATAACAAAATGAAATAAAAATAAAGAAAGGAAACTTATGTTAGAATAAAGAAACTTATATGAAAGCAAAAGAAAATTATCTAACTTAGAAATATAAACTAACTGAAAATATAAATTAATAATATAAATAGAAATAGAAAGGAGATAATCTATTTAAAATAAAAATAAAAATCTAACTGGATTAAGAAATAAAGATACATTTAACTAAAATAAGAAAAAATTGTGAGACTTAGAACAAAAATTGACTTTTAGTAAATAAAAGATAATTTTATTGAGAAACGAAAAACGAATTTGATTATAAACATGATCTTCAAATGAAAATCAAAGTACAATCAATAAATTAATAATTTGTCCTAAACTGCAAGATATTCATCATTATTTGGGTCAAGTAAAAGAAGTTATTCTCATATAGATACATTTCTTCAATCATCAAAGAATATTAATGCTTGATAATCTTCAAATAATTAGTTATGAATAAATATAGAAAATTAGATATACTTATGTTAATTAAACAAATTACTTCACCATCAAAGAATGCATTATTTGGTCTATTTGCAAATGACTATTCAATCTCAAAGATGTTTGCATCAAATAAGAAGATGGAAAATTTTAAAACTTAGAAGAGCTTTTGATACCTATGCATTTCTCCCTTGCTATGTATCTTCAATATTTTTATAAAGTAACTCTCCTTGAGATAGTTATGAATCAAGTTACAACTAACTTTAGTTAGTTGTATTTATAAATTAATTGACTTTTTAAAAGTCAATTATTTACTTTATAAGTTATAAAGTTTATAACTTAATTTTATAATATAAAATTTAACAAAAATCCCATAAATTAAATAATAAATATAAATCAAATTATAATTTATAATGGGTGGGGGGACTTATAACTTATTTTAACATCCATTTAGATAATTATATAACTTATGCATACAATAAATAATTAATAAATGCTAACATTAAAAAAAATTAAACTTTTATTAACATTAATAATTCATAAATATCATTTATCCAATCATAACCGATAAAAAATAAGCATTAATAGATTTTACTATTTTTATGAAAGAAAGTTTTAATGTTATGTAAATCAAGTATCACTGCGAAATATATATATATATATATATATATATATATATATATATATATATATATATATATATATATATCCAAAGATCTCAAAAACGCAAGGTATTGACAACAATAATGTATTGATATAATAATATGAATTAAAAACAAAGTCAAACATATCATAATCACTTCAATCAAAATCACTATAAAAAACCAAGCCAATGAGTGGAGCCTCTTTATTTGTTTGATACTTTGTATAATCCATTGAGGTAGCTATAAAATCAATCAAATTAGTGCCTCCATAGTCATCATCAACCTCTAATTTTAATTTATTCAGAACTCGAGTCACCATGGGCTGAATTGTAGGGATGAAAGAACATTTTTTAGAAGAGGCAAGTTTATTGGGCTTAGATGAAGAAGGTATCGTAATCAACAACGAGGAAGGGTACTGACCAATATGGTTACGATTCAATTCATGAATGAACTAAGAATGATTAAACACAAGAGGATAATTTGTAATTGATTCAATGGTAGTATGCATTCATTGAAAAGACCCACTTGGAGTACTGCATTCATAAGGATGAGATATCCCAGGGCATCTCCTTAGGCCTTTATGGGTTACACCATAAAAACTCATTGACTAAGAAAGAAAGTTATCAGGAAATTTCTAAAAATAAGGTTAAATACATCTAAATTAATTGAAACATAGTTTCATGATGACAAGGTTTGTAAAATGTGTTAGTAATCCTATGACCATGAAAAGATCTACCATGAGAACTACCCCATAAAGGAGTATCCTCACCTTATCATTCATTGCCTCTTCCCCACACATTTCCCCAAGAAACATGAGAGTCTAAGATCTACCCTAACATATTATATTGAAATAATTTCAAAATAAGAAATCATAATCAAATCAATCAAATATTATGAAACCTATATTTAACATCTATTTGACCATTCACAACAAAATTGAAAAACTACCCAAAATATGGATACTGCCACTATTTATAATTTTATATATACAACTAAGAATAAATTTGAAACTATGATGATTATTTCATTTAAAATATCAAAATAAACATTAAACTATACTTATAATCTCATTATATCATACCAATGTTTGTATGGTATTTAACATGATTTGATGATGAACATAAAATTAAGTAACCATATAATCATTGAGTTCAATGAAACAATCAAACACCACATAAATTTATACATGTAACTATTTAATTCTAATTTGGATGTGGATCCTACTTGGGTAGATAGGGTTAAAGATATAGAATTGATAGGGCACAAGGGTAAATATTAGAGCTAAAATAGGTCAATTAAATGGTAAACTTAGATGTACCATATTTAAATTTATTAAACTAAGATATCTATAAATGGAAATTATACCTATGATAGATATAGGAATGACATAAAAAAGGTACTTATATGGATCTAATGCTAATGTAGATCTAGATCTAGAACATGATAAAATTAGGTGGGAAGACTATTTTGAAATAATAGTCAGATTTTGGATCTAGTGCCTTTGGCTCTCTAGACAATTATGTCAGCCTTGGATGGTTGCATCAATGCTAATCTATGGGTTCAACACTAGTGTCATGTAAAAAAATGTCATCTAAAACAAGATACAACCACCTGGATGCTTCTGGGTTTGGCTTCACCTTTACTTTGATGCATTCAAATCTACGTCATAGATTGTCACTCCTTGAGAAATGGCAAAATCTTATCTTTCCATCTTCAATGTGACCTTGGGAAAAATGGGTTAGTGGGCACACAGTGTCAAGCTAACCTGAAATAACCCTAGTGTTAAATGACATTGCATACATATCCAATACTCTATAAAAGGGCCTCAGACTCATGTAGTTATCCCTTACATGTTGGCTTATGCGTGAATCATGAAATGTGTGTAAATCAAGTACAATAGTGACCTATCTTATAACTTGGAAAATAAGACCTTATGAATACTCATTTAGTATTTCAAATCTATAGATGTGTTTTACCTATGATTAGTGTGGAAATAAGGAAGCTTTGTTCATTTAAATTTTTGATAGAGTGCTTATGATAAGTGCCTTAGTCTCATTATCTGATTTCTAGGTGAGTACTGAATGAGGGTTGATATTGTATTTATACCAATCCTATTGGGATATAAATCACTTAATATAATCATTAGAATACTTTTCATTTGAAATTGGATGACTTTAGGGCACTAGACATTTACATTAGGGTAGGATAGTAACATCGACATTATTATGTGTCCTAGACATTAGTGTCGAAGGAGTAGGAGAGGAGGTATAGGCTTAGAACTTATAGATGTGTAAGATAAGTGTATTTTAAACATTATGAGAAAGATAGGATGTCTGAGTCATCAATATGATATTGGTCATACTAAGAGATAGGCCATAGGGTATAAGATAGAATAGATGAGAGGCTTGTAAATGAAAGGCATGTATAGAACTAAGAGTAATATACAAGGTCCAAGTTTGCTAAGTGTATAAGACTAAGGTGATATATAATAAAAAATATCATCTACATTCCCCCCACTTTAATCTAGTAATGAAATTAATAGTTTAAAATAAAGGAATAAGTACCTAGGTGTGTATGCAGACCTTGTCTTTACTCGAGTTAAATTTGAATGCTTTACTAGTGACTGACCTACAACCAAAATCATGTTATAGTGTAAAATAAATGCATAAAATATGGGTTAAAATTAATTAAAATAGATTAAAAATGAAAGAGAAAGGTTTAGGAGTACACCTGTGTGTCAATGTAACCAACTTGTCTATTGAAAGGTTGTTTTGCAAAAATATGTATTATTATAATGCTCTAAAATTGAGATTAGGATAAATATAGATAAATCTATAAATTCCATATATCTAGGGATATATATATATAGAGAGAGAGAGAGATAGAAATAGACATATATATATATATATATATATATATATATATATATATATATATATATAGAGAGAGAGAGAGAGAGAGAGAGAGAGAGAGAGAACATGCCCCCAAATTTGGAATAAAAGTGAGTTACCACTGAGTAATTGAGATTAACTCAAATGTATAACATAATGATACTTATAACTTGGTGAGGTTGATTGATACAATCAGATCCAACCTAAAAACTTGGCAGGATTGAGTGATTTGATCATCTCAACCATACCAAAAGGTGAACCAACTACTATAGTAAATTGGTTTGATAATATCTGTAAAATTCTATGTGGTATCAATATGTGCAATGGTTTTATAATCTGAAATTGATTTAGAGTTTATAATATTAGGCACATGTTGCATATCATATGCACCTTATATATGTCTCATGTTGAAACTATGTATAACAATGGTACCATGTATAGAGTTATTTCACAATTATGAATCTGAATCATATAACTATGTAAGTGTACAGAACATGCTTCCAAAGCATGCCACCATTGATATGCCCCTCATTTGAGGTGAGGAAAAAAAATACCTAGAATGTACCTTACTTCAAAAGGGTAAGACAACTGTAAATTATGTGAATGTAACCATGTAGCATATAAAAAGAAATATGTCTAGGTAAATGTATCATTGAAGTGCATAGAACCAATGTGATCACATGTAGGTATAAGATGTATGATCAAGATCATGAAAATGTATAGATAGTAATAATACAAGCTCAATAAGCAAACAAACACACACATAAGATCACTTAAAATCAAGTCAAAAAATAATGGTCCAAAAAGATTGCAAAAAAGGGACATGTTCAAATATCATAAAATCAAATGGACATGACTTAGTCAAGTGTCCACAAGGTAAGGAATGACATATTCAAATGTTCATATAAAAATCAATGACATACTCAAATGTCCAAGAAGGAAAACATAGCCATAGGGGCCACACACAACAAATCATATTCAAATGCTCAAACAAGCAAGATAATAACAAGGTAAAACACTCAAAGAAGTATATAAAGGAAAAACATAAAAAACCAACATTAACATGTCATAGTGGCCCATGGATAAAATGTGTTAGCAAAAAATGTCAAGTATATAGCATATCAAGTACCATTTTAAAGATATAATCATGGATAATAGGCACGTGTGAGTACATATGTAAGCTCAATCATGATAGTGTAGAGTGATAATCAAATCATATAACCTATGTGTACCAAGATCATAGAAGATAGATGCCCCTGATATCTTAGTGATGTGATTAGAGGGAAATCTCAACACCCATAAGCGTATATAATCATGTATTTATGCATGCCTATAAATGTATATGTAGGAATAAATGATATGCTATTTCTCAACATGAAACTAACACATAGATGCCAAGGTACCAATAGAAGATGTAGGTTTTAAAAATGTTTTTAGGTTTTTTTGAACATTTTTGATTTTTTTGGTATTTTTTTGAAATTTTTGATGATGAAAAAATATCATCCTATGATGCCATCCAATGGATGGTCATATATGTCTTCCCCCAATGTGAACCTTAAAACCTTAATTTGGATATTTTACATTGTTTGCATCATGATTGGATAGGTTGAAAAGTTACATAGCATGTTCCTCCTCACATTTTGCATGTGTAGTATAAGATGTAATGTTATCATTTGAAATATGTATTAATGTACCTTCATAAGGAAAGGAAATTTCTTACTGATTTGGATCAATTTTTGCTTCTATTTGGTATAGCCAAAGAGTTTCGAGTGTAAATGCATAAGGACATGTGGTTGGTATAGCCCAAACCCATGATTGGATTAATTTAGGACCAAAATCAATTGGTATTATGATGTTTCCTAAGGAGTCCTTCCAAGTGACCCTCTTTTACAAGTCTTGTAAGTTAAAACTAAGTTGCTAAAAATGCTTTATACTGCAAGTGGTTTTTATTTGTGTAGGATAAATATGGTTATGCTAAAAATAAGCACCACCCATGTATAAGGTATTTTTAAAATCCTGGTGATGTGTGTGCCTTTTGATTTTATGTACTTTAGGATTTGGCATAAGATTAGGACCTTGTATGTGCCCCATATTAAGTAAGTTTTACAAAGCACTCATATAAATATTAAGAGAACCACATTTTTGCTCATAATGCTCACTTGGTAATTTACCTCCCTCTTTTATTCAAGGAATAAAACTTTGATACTTGGAAGGATAAAAAGTGGTTAAAGAACTCTTTGGTAAGCTATAAAACCAATTGTGAGCATAATTGGAAATGGTCATATGGAATACCTTGAATAATAGTTTGTCATCATTTTCCCATTGACC
This sequence comes from Torreya grandis, assembly GCA_037957365.1. Lineage (NCBI taxonomy): Eukaryota > Viridiplantae > Streptophyta > Pinopsida > Cupressales > Taxaceae > Torreya > Torreya grandis. The sequence goes on along the minus strand of JARHVA010000926.1, from coordinate 3,133,042 downwards.
AAACGAATGTACATAATTTAGCATGTGCTCAAGTGGATCTTTACTGTGCCAAAAAATAGGTAAATGTGGTAACTCAAAACCATGTGGATAATGATATTAAAGTATACATTGTATAATAGGTTGATTAGTGAGTGAGGTAACATTTGCATTAGTATTATGGAAAGCCATTTGCAATTGAAATATAGAAACGTGTTTTTGAAGATACCCAATAGTATTCATCATAGGTATAAGATAATCCATGGGAATGGTGGTGTTTTATTTAAGTGTTATCATTGACTCTAAACCACCACTTATTTTGGATCTAGGCATATGAGTATCATCATCGTCATAGATAATAAGTGCAGGTTCTTAATCCTTCAATTTATGATGTTTTGGTAATAGTTCTTTCTCTTTATGTGCATCTATGTGCACCTCAATATGTGGTACTTTATTTGCATCTTGATATGGAGGATCCATTTCAATTGACTCAACTATTTCATAAATGTGTATATGATTAATAGGAATACGTTGTTTAGGTGGTATCACTATAAGAATGCCTTCAATTTTGGATTGTATTTTTAAAAAATTGAAAGGTTTATCATCGACAAAAATTATTAATAATGTCCCATCATGTATGAATTTTACATATATGTGAAGTGTAGATGGGGTGGCTTCCATTGAATGTATCTAAGGTCTACCCAAAAGTATATTATAATTTAATGATTGAGACATTACTTAAAAAGTAGTTGAAATAGTTCTTGGTCCTAATGTCACATCTAATGTAATTTGACCAACTAGAGGACTATGTAAATTATCAAACCCTTTCATATGTATAATCAAATTTTGAAGTAGATTGGTGCTAATTCCCATGGTGGTTAAACAATTGATACTAAAAATGTTTATGCCCGATCCCTTATCAATGAGTACCCTTTTGATGCCCTTATTTTGTATTGTCACTTGTATGAATAAATGTAACTCTTGATCAAAAATACATTTTGATGGTAATTCAATTGGATCAAAGGTAATTAGTTTGGTATTATTCTTGAAATATTTCACGATATCTACAAAAAAGTGGGCTCAATATCATTTGGAACTTGAGTTTCATGCAATGCCTCATATGGGATATACTTGTAAACATTAGATTGTTTTAGGAGCTCAACTATTGAAATTTTAGCATGCATATTACTCAATTTGTCATGTTGATGTCTAGATATTAGCTCTATAACATTGAAAGAGGAATTTTGAAGAGATATCAGATGTTGTCTCCATTATAACACTCTCTCATTATACACATTAATTTTCTTAACAATTTTTACAAGAGAATTAATGTAGAAAATCATTGAAACTAGCACAAATTATAGCATAAAATGGATAATGGATGCATCCTTGGTGGACATATTGTATAACATTTAGGGATGAACAACATGAAAAAAAATAAAAAAACCCTAAGTGACCTAGGTTTTTTGTTCAAAGGTCAAGTTCACCAAATGTTTAACCCTAATTGGAATGTGAATCCTACTTGGAGAGATAGGGTTAAGGATATATAAATGATAGGGCACAAGGGTGAACATCAAATCTAAAGCAGGCCAATTAAATGCTAAACTTAGATGTATCATATACTAAATTTATTAAACTAAGATAAGCTATAAATGGAAACTCCAACTATGTTAGATATATAAATGACATAAAAAAGGTACTTAGTTTGCTCTGATATTAATGCAAGAAGATAGTTATAGAACATTTATTAGATTCTAGATCTAGTGCCTCTAGATCTCTAGATAATTGCATCAACCCTAGATGGTTACATTGATGTTATTATCGAGGTTTGAAGCTAGTGTCATGTATGAAATATCAGTTGAAACAAGATGAAATAACTTGGTTGCTTCTAGATTTGGCTTTGAATTTGTTTTGGTGCATTCAAATTTGGGTCATGGACTGTCACTCCTTGTAAAATGGAAAAACCCTATCTTTCTATTTTCAATGTGATCTTAGGGAAAAATGGGTTAGTGGGCACATGGTGTCTAGCTAACCCGCAATGAACCCACTATAAAAGGAAACTAATTACATATCAAATAATCTTGAAGAGGGCCTCAAACTCATGTAGTTTGATCATATGTGTTGGCTTGTGTGTGAATCATGCAATGTGTGTAAAAAAAGTACGGTAGTGATTTATCTTATAAATTGGAAAATAAGACCTTTTGACTACTTTTTTAGTACTTCAGACTTGTAGATGTATTTTACCTATGATTGGTGTGGAAATCGGGAAGATTTATTCAATTTAATTCTTGATATAGTGCTTTTGATAAGTGCCTTAGTCTCTCAGTCTGATTGCTAGGTGAGGAATGAATGAGGTTTGGTAATGTATTTATACCAAGCCCATCAAGAGATAACTCACATTAAAACACTTAGGGAGACCATTATAATACATTTTATTTATAAATTAGATGAATTAGGGCATTGAAAACTTACATTAGGGTAAGATAATAATGTTGATGCTACTATCTATACCATATGTTAGTGTCTAAGGAGTAGGAGAGTAGGTATAGGCTTATAAATTACAAAGGTGTAAGATAAGTACATTTTAAGAATTCTAGGAAAGATAAGATGTTTGATTCATCAATATAAGATTGGTTAGACTAAGAGATATACCAAGGTGAATAAGATACAACATATATGAGGTTTGTAGAATCAAAGCATTTGTAGAACTAATAGGAATAACCAAGGTTTAAGTTGGTCAAGTGTATAAGACTAAGGTGTTATATAATCATAAAATATTATCTACGACAACCAAAATATACTTGTAAAATTTATATCAAATAAATTTTACATGTATTCAAATTAAAAACCCTTGTGCAAGTCATATGAATCATTCAAAGTAGAATAAGTAAATTTTTAAAGTCATGCAAATTTATAACTACTGAATACACTTAAAAAATCATTTATATGCAAAAGATTAAACCAATTTATCATGAAATGTACTATAGTTTTTTTTTCTTTTCAAAAACATGAAAAAGCTTATATTTTAAATGTATACAAAGTATCTACCATGCAATTTCAAATTTTAAGAAACTAATGCCCTTGAACTCAGAAGACCCACTTCCTGATATTAACACAAAGTTAACCAAATATATTTTTCACACTAGACAAAAACATACCATTTCAATGTATGCAAAATTGAAATATTCATCTTATGTTTTGAAAATGCATGTAATATAAGAATAAGCTCAACCTATTTAATTATAACTACCATGAAATAAGATTGTATTTTTAAAATCTGTTCAAAATAAAAACAATCCCTAAAAACCAAATACACTACTTAGGTAGATGAATATTTCAACATATGTTCAAAAATAAAGTAACAATTAGGACCGAAAACAATCATGTAAACATTTTATCAAAATAATATCATCTAAATAAAAAAAAATGTTGTGAAAAACTAATATTTATCAAGATTTTTGATAGTGAAAGTAAACACTACAATATACATGCAATATCCTTGCCATTTAACCATTATTCATGTAGGAGAGAGAAATGTCAAATAAAATATTAAATAAATAAAAATATATTTGAACTATGACAACTAAATATACTAACTGAAACCATAAAATGAAATGCATGTACATTCTACCACCTTTTCAACTAATTTTCTTGAATAAATTATTATAAATTTATTTCAAAATTATGTTTATGCAATCATGCAATCAATTTTAATGAGTTCATTAAAAACATAATTTACTTATTAAAAAATTCTTGAAAATGACCATAAATGGTTTAATAAAACACATTCATTAACAAGAATCAATCAATGTATACCTTAACAGAGTTTTGAGCACAACAAATCACTAAAACTCAATGCAGTCTAAAATTTCAACTCAACCAACAATCCTATAGAGATTAGATTCTTCTAAGAAAGCTTAAAAAATAGTGTGATAGTAAAAACCCAAAAGCCTCTTGTGTTTAGGAATTTACTGTAATCATTCATTCAATGAGTCTGAGTGACATGTCCACTAGTTTAAAGGATAGTCACTATTACTAAAAAACACAACTTTGCCAAACCAAATACTTAGGCTACTAAACACTTAGTGGCATGTTTAGGGTTTCACCAATTTTTATACCATTATCGCTAATATTGAGGTGAGGAAAAGTGAATTAAATCTATGTTAAATCTAACTACCATAAAATATTTTCACCATGCTTTAAATACAATATCATCACAACTTTGCACTTTATGCATTAAAGTTAAGAATTAGATATAATATCCACATTTATTTTAATGTAAATAATAAATATACTAATATTTGAATAAATTAAAACTTATATCCTATGAAAATAAAATCATCCCATCAACATCTAGGCAAATAAACCATATGGCATATGAATGATACGAAGTCCTTAGCATCTTAGATAAATGGTTATTAATCAAAAGAAAAAGGGAAAATATATGCATTCTTTTGATACATTATAAATCATTGAGGAAACAATGTTACTTTAATTATTCACATTAATGATTCTAAAAATGCTATGATATATTTTAATAAATTTAAAAAATACTAAATTTTTGTTGTATAACTATGCGTTCTCACTAGAGAAGCGAAATAATCAAATAACCAATTTATAACTATTCTAAACTTATTATCATGTGTTAGTGTAATCAATCATCATGTTAGAATAAATATGAATGAGATGGGGGTGAATTATTTTTTAAAACCTTTCTTTATCTTCCTACTTAAGCATTCATGAACATTCATTCAAGTATGTAGATCAAACAATGACTAAGTAACCATCCACATATGCATGAAAAATAAGAACACAAAATAAGATAAATTTTATGTGGAAAACCTCAAGGGGATGAAAACCCACTGATATATGAAAACTTAATACATTCCTGTAAGACAACCATCAACTTTATTGAATCACCAACTTCACATGGAGCACCAACCCCAACTAGCTAAGCACAAACTCAGCTAGGCTTTAACAAGTACCCACTTTCAAGGAGGCACCAACCCCCTAGATGACTCAAAACCAAATCATCCATGTAAAAATATTTATCAAATTTAGGAAACTTTTTTCTCATAAAATATATCATGATCTCCTTCTTCATTTCTTATCTCTCTTCAAACCCTCTCAAACTACCTTCTAGGCTTCTTCGCTAAACTAGTCCTCTTCTTGACTTGATTAGGTCATATGACCTTAATTTCATACATATAACCTATATAAAATGATCATAACTGATCCTTTATCCTCATTTGATGGTATTAAATACCTTCTTCTACTCTACAATGTCTTATTCTATTTTCTTGTACACTTTAGACCCAAATAGGCCTAAAATTACCTAGTATTTATACAAGTCTCATGTTCATATCCTTTTTAGTCAGTCAAACATTCTTAATATATTATGTAGGCCATGAAATGGATATTATGACATCTAATTTATATGGATAAAATTTTCTTTGAGTCCATTTAGGTCTAGCCTATCTCAATTAGGCCTTATCTCGCCTTTAAGTCTCATGGAGACCTAATCCTATTATGTCTATTTAAGACACATTACACTTGGCCTTAATTGGATCGATTTAAAACACCTCAAATTGTAGGAAAAAAAATAAAACATTAAAATATAACTTGTAAAACTTAATATGATCTCTAAAACACATTTTAGCTCTAACCACTACTTGAAGCATGCCATGAATATTGTTCACTATTAGGCCTTTGCATACTCAAAAAGTCTATCTTGAAAAACTAAAGAAAAAATAGAATTTTGATAATAAAAATGGAAAAAAATCACACATATATATGATACATGAACTTAAATTTATCACCATATGGTTAATACTTCACAACTTAGGGTATAAAGGCTCAAACTCATCTTTGCAAAAAGCTCACTTTGAATTGCCAACTAGCCTTAAAACATAGTATTGGAAACTTGAAATTTTGACACCTAAAAAAACACAAAAAAGGGATTAAAATGCATGAATATTATTTTAAAACATAAATATAACAATATACAAAAAAATTATCACAAGATCTAATGACAACTATTGGTTGTGTAGACCAATTTACTAACCTTCTCTCACACAGTCCTTACTTAGCTAGATAAGCCATTTTGGCTTCAATGTTATAACATCTTAAACTGACTTCCAAGATTATAAAAATCATGGATAGGTTAATAAATTCCCAAAAAACAAAATTATGTGCATTACATACTTCAACTTAGGTCAAAGAGCCTCCAACTCCTCACTTGAACTTACTTATATAGATCTGTCAATTTACCTTCAAACATAATCATGGTGATAATGACATTAAACACCTATGTAGACACTTTAAAATAATTATAATTAATTTGTATGATCTTATGAGATAATTATAAAATTATTAGACATAAATATAACTATGATCATATGGAAATATTGGTCTTGCAGATCAATCTCATAACCTTACACATTCACTCTCTCTTTTGAAATGGATAGGTCATCTTATGAGCAATATTTGCATAATATTTAATAATATCTAAAATTTATATCCAAGATTAACATGTATTAAAATTCTTTAAAAACTTATCCATGTATTTGGATTCATCCCTAATCCATGATATCACATCCTTAATCACTTTCTCAATTCTACCTAGTTTTCTAACTGTTTGCACCATTAAACCTTTTAATGATAAATAAACTTGTCTAATTGGTTTAGCACACCCAATTCATATAACCTAATTATAAACCACCATGGACATGAACTACAAGTATCAAAATTTTTCCTTCAATGATTTTCATACTTTGACTTGGTCAACTCTAACTGCTACAATATATCTCTGAGAAATAAGGCCTTTCTTGTAGGGTCCACTCACTCACTTGAAAAAAAATCACACTTGGATCTACTTAAAAGAGTTTAATATAACCTCCAATCACTTAAATATCCATACTAATTTATTTTGAGAAATTTAGAACAAGATATTTCACATTGGGTCATTGTTAGGGTTTTAGAGAGGGTTAACACTATTTCTGGTGTTAACAATTATTCATAAAGGATTGACCCTTATTTACAAAAATAATTCCTAAATATATTATATATAGCCATTTCAAATCTCTCCTTAATAGCTCAAGTTACCATGCAGAGGTTACATGCGCCAATGAACACTTAAAAGTTCTTCTCAAGTTGAGAACCCTCCATTCTGTGTACATGAGAGACTTTAAAACACTTTTTATTGCCTTTTATTACAAAATTTGACATCATACTTGGTCAACACACCTAGGATAACCTACCACACCATTTGAAATTCTCACATTCTCATTATTATCTTGAAATCTTAATCTCATATCTCATTTGACCTTGTTCTTTCTCTTTGTTCTTTAGGCCTTGACTTTCAAGTCACATTAGGTCTTAAAATTGACCTTCTAACCACTATCTAATCTCTAAAAACCTCATATACACACTCAAGGAACCTCTCTCATGCTCAAAAACTGATTTACATCCTTCATAGGTCTTGACAACTCCTCATTAGGTGAGGTAGGGTCTAGAGGTGGTCTAGTTACATATTAAGTCTATAGGTCCTACCCCTATATGCTCACTCTAATACTCTCATGAGTGATTCAATACCTCATATTCAAGATACAAAAATATCATATATAATATTATGCCTTTGTGCATCCATCTCACTAGGCCACCAAGCTCATACTTTCTAATAAGGTCTCTTCATGTAATGATTAGTGTCATGACTAGGCTTCTCAAGCACTTGAAGCTTTGACAACTAACCTTGAAACACTTCTTGATACTTATACACCTTGATCACATGCCTAACATTCTCCTTAAATAATGTCATACTTTTTTACATACATCTTCATCCTCATCATGCACATTCTAATGATATGACTATGCTTGATATGACTAGGCTTCTCGAGACACCTTGTATTCAAAGGCTAGTACTTGAAAACATATTTCCCTTGATTTGAAACTTGACAACAATCTCAAAAGAATAATTAGGTTACCTTCAAATTATCTCTCAATATAAATGCAATAGGTTTCCTTCAAATTATCTCTTATTACATGACTTCCTTGTCACATCAAACACACAAGCTCATACTTCAACGATCACTCACCATGCATCTTCATCAGATGCATCTTGACATTAAATGACATCAACCTTGAAATAAATGATAACACTTCTCAACACATTATAGAAATAATCCTATGATTAAAAATTTAATGCAATTGTCACAAAGTTAAAAATTCAAGTGTATTATGCAATCATTATATCATCCTGCACTATTCAAAACATGCTCTATTCAAATCAAATCATAACAAAAACTGTAACACCAATTGTTACCAAATAAGATGGAGTATATCAAGATCACAATTTTATATTGATTGAACCACAAGAATTAGATGCAAATATATTAATTTTATGAATGTAGTTTTATGATTAGATCAATCTTATGTTATGCATCACCTTGAATCCATGTTACGATTTTAAAAATCATTCAATATAGAAATAATTCATATTCAAATACACACAAATAAATAAATTCTTAAATAAATGTAAATAAGTTGGCCCTCACCATAAAATGTAAATGTTATGGTAAATGTCATCATATGAAAAATTGACCATGTCAATAATTTCAAAAAAAAGGAGGGGTACTAAAATTAGAAATAACACTGGAAACCCTGCTAGCCATTTTTGCTTTGTGAAATTAGGTTGTAAACAAAATTATAAATTTCAATAGACTTAGGAATAATGTAATATAATTAACTTATGAATTTTAAGAAGTTATATAACAAGGGATTAATTGTTCAACTAGCATGGCATAAAGAATGGAAAAAAAATATAACATAAAATTTAAGCTGAATGAATAACCAATGCATAGTCTAGAATACAAATTATGAAAATAGAGTAATGTTCACAACACATATTTTAAATAGTTATTATTATAATATATTAGTCTAAAAAATATCAAGTATTCATATCTTGATAAAGAGATACTTACAATTATATGGTAGAACATTTTATCTTTCCTCTTGTAATGATGAAATCTCATAGGTCTAGACAAAAAATTAATCAAAAATAAAAATAAACAATATGAAAAGAAGAAAACAAGAAAAAAAGAAACAATAAAAATAAGAAATGGAAACTAACTAAATAAATTTTTAAAATGATGACTATTAACTAAATGACATAATCAATTGCCATCAAGATCCTGCAAATGAGAAACATTCTTTCTAAATGCCACGCTAAAGGGAACTAAATTTATGATGTTTGCCAGGCTCTTCATGAGCTTTGTCAATATGATACTAAATCACTAACATTGAAAGAATTTTTATAAATATTTTTATCAAATATTTTTTTGAGTTTTTCCTTAGTCATTTTTAATTTCTGCAAGGTAGTAGTTTTTGTCTCATCAAGGGCTAAAATGTCATTAAGTCTTTGCTTAATAATGTTTGTATCTTCTATTAAATATTGAAGAACAGTTCTAGTGAAAGAAATCTAGATTTGTATTGACAAGGTAGTTTCGAATCCATGAGACAAAATGAATGTAGAATAGACTATTACAACCTTCATCATTGTGCGATCAACCTATAATGCTTAAAAAAATAAATAAATGCCAATCATGTTTATTAGCACACACTAAATTTTCAATAATCTAAATCAAATTTTTATTGGTGGACTTAGTCTATCCATTCCCTTGAGGATAATGCTTTTAGAAATGGTAAGAAATAATTGAATAATGTCCTAAAAACTTTTAAAAATCATTTGAGATAAATTTATGACCATTATCATATATTATTCATAGGAAACACCAAATCTAGAAAAAAAAATGATTTAATTTGTAACAAAACTTTTTAAAGCTATTTCTTCAAGTCACTTGGAAAAATAATTAGTGGATGTTAAAATATAATTGTGATTAGTTGAATAAGGAGGGCGAATATCAGAAATAAAATAAATACCCACGTAATAAAAGGTTTCTCTAGAATAATGGGAAGGTAGTCTATCTCTACTAATAAAAAGCTAACAAGGCATATAGGCACATACTAAATTATACAAATCTTGAAAAAGAGCAGGCCAATAACAAATTACATGCAAGATTTTGTATGCATTAATTTTTGATGCATAATGACCATTAAAATTACCTTCATGACGTCTTCTAAGGACCCTTTAGGTTTGATCGTGAGTTAAAAAATGTAAAAGAATACCATATATGTTCATATACAACAAAAAATTCTCTAGTAAAATAAATTACAAAGCTTGTAATCAAAGTCATATTATTTATTTTTATTTAAGTTATCAAGACAAGCTTGATTTGTGAATTAATAAATCAAATGATGGTACCAATCATCTTGAGAAAATAAATAGTCGTACTCATGCATTTCATGATGAAATCTAAACTGTTTGAAAAAATCAACAACCTTCATAGTCTTGAAATGTGGTTTAACATGGAGAGTTTTATCAATTGAAAACACTAAAATATTTATGTTCTAGGTCAAGTTTTCAGCCAAATGCTTAACTTAAAAATTTCCTTTAATGGTCTTGGATGTTTCAAATAAAAGATTAAACTCTTGAATATTAAAAATCTGCTTAGATAACCTTCATTTAATAGTACATTACTTCAAAAGATAAGAAAAGACAGACACATTTACTCGAATAATAAATTCATTTCCCATTAAAAAATATTTAAACTTAGTCAAATATGAAATTAATGATAAAACATTTTTTTGATCAAGGTATACCTGGTATCGATATCTTTTAAAACTTGTCTCACATGGCAAATATGTCTTCATGATTATCATCATTTTTAGTAATAACAACACTTATGACTTTCTCAGTAGCATTAATGTAAAGAATAAAAGGCTTGTTTATATTCAGTTTAGCAAGTAATGATACGATTATAATAACATATTTCAATCTATTAAACACTGGATCAAAACCTACATCCCATACATAAACCTAATTTTTCTTTAAAAGAACTTACAAAGGATTAGATTTATCAGTGAAATCATAAATAAATTTATACATAAAATTAGTTTAACTAAAAAAAGATATAAGACTAGATTGGTCTTTAGGTGACATTAAATATTTAATAGCCTTAAGGCATTTAAGATCAATTGATATTCCATTTTTACTAATAGTTTCCCCTTAATCACTCCAAAAACTGATTTCTTAGGATTTAGAGAAATACTGTATTTTCTACATCTTGTTAAAATTTCATGAAGATGATCAATGAGATTATTTCTCTTTTTAGAGTGCATGGTAAGATCATCAAAGTAAACTTGAATAATAATGCTAATTAAATCATCAAAGGCTACACACATAGCTCTTTGCAAAGTGACACATGCATTCATTAAACCAAATTAAAATTCTATTTAAAGTAAATGTTCCTCCTCTTCATGTAGTAAAATTAGTCATATGTCTATCTTTTAGATTTATAAAAATTTGATTATAATTAGAAAATTCATCAAGAAGATACTATTGGTTAATTTATAAGATTAGAAACTAGCCAACCCTATAGCTTAAGAGGTCATAGCCTATGTTTAAAATTTTCTTGTTAGTCATGTTGAAGGTACTCAAAGCATGTATAGTCAGTTTCTTATATGATCATATTTCAATCTTGTCTTAGCAACCCTTGAGTGAAGTATTACATGAAAATGATGTTTTATGTGCTATGTCTTTACTCTATAAATTTGGTGTCTTGGTGTATTTTCTATCTGTAGATACAATCTTTGAAAAATGATTTAGCAGTGCAAGATGTGCCCAAAGACATCAAAATTGAGCTCTAGAAAGTAGCCATTTGGATTCAAAAAATACTTAGCGATCTCCTAGTGAATGCATTGCCTCCATGTGTCAAGATATCAGGTGCTCAGGTAGTAAGATCAATGACACGTGGATGGAAGCTCGAGTCAGTGAGACCATAAAGATCTAATGAAGAACATTTGAATTTGTAATCAAAATCAATGGTGAGCTCAGAGGTCAACAATTCAAAGGTTCCAAGGGTAAACATGTGGATGATAAGTGGTAAGATATTGGGTGCTCATACAAAGATCTAATGGCATGTAATGAACTGATAAATCTAGTGGGTCTAACTAAGGTCAATGGTGTATGATCTATCATAAAAAAATAGATCAATGGTGAGCAAAGGTCAAAGAGTCAAAGGATCCCAAGGATGAACTAGTTCCTACCAAGTGTTGTAATCATGGTGAGTTATAAGATCAATGGTGTGTGTTTGTTCTTATAGACTAAGATCAATAACACACATTTAATTTAGTAAAAGAAATCAATGGTGTGTAGGCTAAGGAGCTTAGATTAAATGCAAGGCTGCCATGTGGCTCAAAATCACTAACCAAATAAAGCTGATAGCGAATACATAAAAAGCACATGATGGTGACAAATGTCTCAATATATGAATCCCAGGACAAGGATCAATGGCCAACATTGAAAGCAAACTTTTAAGAGCAAATGAGATGATGACGCATGTCCAAAATATATGGTGTGATCAATTTTTTGGTAAAGAGTGTATTTTGTGAAGGATCCTGATCAGTTAAGATATATTAAAAGATAATTAATGCAGGGAGAAGTGGGAGAAAGAATGGTGTGATTATTATAACTTTTTTTTGAGGTGGCCCTTATCAATTAAGAGTTTTTAAAGTATCATAAGTCCATAGTGTCTTATCTAGACCTATCTCTTTATGTTCTTTAAGTTGCAGTTCTATTTTCAACCTTCATACAAAATACACGTGTTTGGAACCTTATCATAAAATTTGATCAATCCTTGTCCCCATTAGTTTCATTATTAGTCATGAAAGTGTCCAAGTTGAGAATGGATCATTGAACATTTGGTGCATCACCCCACGTAAAGTAGGTTTTCATTTATGTATTTTCTCCCCTTTTCATCCCAATAGAAATTTTTTTAAGAAGAGAGATTCAAATTGTCATATTTGAGGAGCTAGCCTCATTAAAAATATTAGAGGTCTGACTCAAGATTAGGTGACCCACAACCTAGGTTCATTCCCATGTTAGACTAGGTTGAGAAAGAGGACCTGAGCGATCCTTTAATCAGTTAGGGTGTAGCCTAAGTATCTAATAGTTTTTTGCACACCTAGTGGGACCTTAATTAAGGCATCTATATATCAGCTTGGGATAGATTGACATCATAGAAGGACATTTAAAAGTCTTGGAGCAGTCATCAGTAGATTGAAGGACAAATTCATGCACCAAATCTCCACTAGGTCTGCTTCAAAAGGTTATCATGTTTATTTCATTGAATTACCTTTAGATATTTCAAGGAGGAAGAGGTTACCTATTTCAAACCCCAAACTATAAATTTTTCTCATAATCAATACACTAAAATTCCACCAAAGTAAATGCAGAAGGTAAGGCCTAGGTTGCAAGCTTTTGTACCCTTCAATGGTGGTATCTCTCTTAATATTCAACAATATGATGATATACCTGCTACCTCTTTGAAGAGTCTACCATACTTTATAGGATAAAACTCTACCACTCTTGTAGAGAACATAGCTAATATTTTAAACCTTTGCTCAGTGCATAACATTATGTAAGAGAATATAACCATGAGACTACTATCCACATATTTAAAAGGCAAAGCCCTAAAATGGTATAGGGTTCTAGCTCCTACCTCAATTAATACCTAAGATGAGTTTGGTAACTACCTATGGAAGCATTTTGAGGATATAATTGACCATGTGTCACTTGTTGAACATCTCAACTCAATCAGAAGGGCATCCTAAGAATCTATGGTTGATTTCAACTATAGATTCTAAAAAACTTGGGATATAATCCCTATCATTATTAAGCCCACACCTAATTATGCTTTTATTTACTATTTGAGAGAATGAAATTTAAACATTACAATCATGATCCAATCTATGGGTGGGAAAACTATACCATAGGCTTATGAGATATCTATAAGTGTAGAAAACTATTTGATACAAGTGGGGAAACTCATGCCAATACCTCTCATGCCATGTTTTATTGAGCTTCAACCAACCCCACTTACCATTGCTCTATTTCCCACTCCAAACAACCAAGATCAACTTGATGATATTCAAGTTGACAAATTTGCAAAGATTGAAAGCTTATTGAAAGCACAAAACAACAAACTAATAGCTATAAAAATATAATAATAGACTTTATATAGCCCATACCAAGGTCCTTTGCAACCCCAATACCCTACTCAATCCTACAATATACACCTTTATCCATCAAATAAATAAACCCAAGGCCAAATTACTGAAGGTAGATCTCATAATGGATACAATCCCGTAGCTGTAATTAGCTCAAGAGACTTGGTCCCCACACAAAATAACCTTGCTCAAGAGGTTCAATGGAAATCAAGGGGGTATTTCAATGAGATGGTAATAGATACAAGTGGAGAAATGTATCAAGATCCTAGTTGGTAACATGCTCCATTCTAAGGCCATGACACAATGCCCCCACCACAAGGATCCTCAATGAATCAAGATAAAATACCTACCATAACATCATCAAAAGCTCAAATTCAATAGCAAAGGAATGTGGGTAAGGTTCAAACTAACACCATATACATAAAATTTCAAAAAAGGGAGCATATGTTTGATCACATAGTAGTAAACATGGGGTAGACTACACAAAGGGAAGACAAACTAGTTTTAACCCAAACAAGGGCTAAAAAGAGGATGTTGGATGACAATTTGGGGTAGCCTAAGGCTTCTTCAACATATCCACAAGTCAATAAATATCCTACCACTTTATATATAACTACTAAAGCTCCTACAACTGAAAAAATACCTCAAAATCATGGGTAGCAGTAGAAGTCTCCTTTTATTCTTCATGTCACTTAAGTGCTAATTGATACTTCTACTTCCAAGATGAAGTTCAAAGATACTAGTCTTCATTTAAATATAGTGGATCATATGAAAAAGGCTAAAGTAACTATGTCTATGCATGATGCTCTGTCTATCCCAGGATAAAAAGAGATCCTTCATCATGAGCTCTCCAAACTTTCTCATGTGAATAAGATAGCTGATAAGGTGAACACTATTTTTACCAATAGTAGTTATCCTAGTCAAATTTAAGTTCCTAGTGAAGTTCTTATTCAAGGTCAAGTTCATAATGTTTTTCATCCCCTTAAGGTTGTCAAATCCTATCTATTTTATTTTTCAGTCATCATAGGCGACTATTTAGTGCATAATTGTATGATATATTTGGTTACTTCAAACTTAGTTATACCTAAAGCCATAGAAAATAAACTTTAGCTAAGTATGTGCCTAATGAAAAGGGTGTTCACCAATTGGATGGTTCCCCCACTAAAACAATAGGTATCTTAAAAGATCTTAAGATCACATTGGCAGCCTGCTTAAATTATGGCATCACTCAGGATGTAATGGTTGTAGACCTACCCCCATATTTTAACCTATGCCTATATAGGGACTTTCCTAAAAAATTGGGGGTTATTTGTCCTCTAACTAGTCATACATGGTTTTCAGAACCAAATATGGGACTAGGGTCACTGTTAGGTCAAAACCTATCTCTAGGTTCCACCTAGAGCCCTATATGCCTAACCTTGCAAATGTCACATGTACCATATTTGAAGAGGATGAAAATGTTAGTGAATAAGAGCCTCATGATCATCTTTAAGGCATTTTATAATTGTACTTGGATGAATAGGTAGCTGATAATCATGGATTTTATCCCTATAGTAATATTGATAAAGTAAATTTAAGGGTGTATTGTATGCATGAGGAGGGTGCTGCTATACCTTGCTTAACTAACACCACTCAAGAGGAAGATGGTCTATGGATTTTATTATTTGATGGATCAAGGTTAAATAATGGTAGTGGAGTTGGGGTCATGTTGGTTTCACCCTCATATTATATGTACTATTCATCTACAAGATTCTAATTTAGTTGTGTTTCAAACACAGCTGAATATGAAGCCCTTCTACATTGTTTGCAAGTGACAAAAAGAAGAGGTGTTAAAATTCTTCAAGTCAAGGGTGATAGTGAGATTTTTATGCATCAAGTGAGAGGCATAAGTGTAGTCAATAATCATCATTTGAAATCTTACAAGCATCATGTATGAGATCTCATAGAGGACTTCTTGGCATTTAATATACAGTTCATACCAAGAGAGGCAAATAAACATGCATATAGGCTTGTGGCCATTGGAGATCACTATGAGATTGTAGAAGGATTAAAAGTCAATTAGATTCAAGATAAGATTAAGGTCATATGTAGGCCATTTATACCTGATAATGAGGTGAGTTGGTAGGTGTTTGACAATGATGATTAAATTATATGTTTTCTGATGTAGAAGGTAAATTTTACCACAAGAATCAAAACAAATTCCAACATTCGTATGATGATCAGATAGTATAGATGAGCTATAAAAAGATACCTAAGGGGATTTTAATATTGGAAAGCATATTTAATGAGGATGACCAAGTGAGAAGAGGTAAGGCATGTATCTTAGCCAAAGAGGAACATTATGAGAGGATATATATATTTAAAGATAAATTGTTGAAGTTAGGAAAGATCAACACAATAGAATTCTCTAATGTATTATCATGGGAATACAAGGATTTGATCCCAAAATTTCACAACATACCATTGAAATAGAGAGTAGTGCAAAACTAGTGAGGTAGAAACAAAGGCCCGTCAATCCAAAAGTGGAGGAGTTGATGAGAAGGGAACAATTTAAGTTGATTGAATCTAGGATAATATTCCCCATTAAACATTCCTCATGGGTGGAAAATCTTGTTCTAGTGAGGTAGAAGAATAGGGAAATACATTTGTGTGTTGACTTTAGGGAACTCAATAAGGTGTCCCTAAAATAACATTACCCAGTACCCTCAATGGATGACATTATTTAAAAGGTGGCAGGGTATCAAAGGTTCTCATTGCTTGATGGATACTCTAATTATAATCAAATTATGGTCAAAGAATAAGATAGGCATAAAATTGACTTCAATACAAAGTGGGGCACTTATGCATACATGAAAATGCCCTTTAGACTATCCAATGCTAGGGAAAATTTTTAGAGGGCAATGGTGATAGCTACCAAACTGCAAACAGGGCTAAACTGCACTATTGACAAAATATTTTCTCAAACAAAATATCATCAGGATTCTTCTGAAATTTGGACAGTGTTTTAATACCTAGTTTGTGGCTTTCCAAACTAGCTTGAGCTCTTCCATCTTTTGGAGAAGAGAATTCCTGTAATGATATATCCTTCGCCATGATCAAAAGATCTATGCAACAAGCAAAAATGATTTTTTTGTATAGCTTCGGTCGGCATTATCCAATGGATTCGACAGCTCTAACAATGGAAGTCTTCATCATGCTCATATCAACAACGATCCATCATGTTCGATCCTTCTCCTTCGAATGGCATCTCCTCAGCCCTTCAATCCTTTAACAACTATGGTTCTATTTTGTAGATGAGGACGTCCTTTTTCAGGACTGTGTGAAGAAGATAATCAGCTATGTCCACCTCTATTTAAGGCATCCCATTTCCTTCTAGATCATGTCTTCTATAACTAAAAGCCACGTACTCTTCCATGGTTGAAGGCCATCAATAGAGGAGAACCTGCCCTTTACCGCCATAGCCTATAGAATGGTATCTCCTGACCCAAATTTCACTTGGCCTCACCACAAAAAGACTCGACCTTCATGGCATAGCTTAGTGATCAGTTATTCTGGCTCTACCCTCAGATTTAGTCTCCAACGCTACCCAGTTCTCAACACGGGTCGAGCCCTTGCCTACTCACTGCATCCTCAGGCTGTGTCTGCATACAAGCACCCTAGACTGTATGCTCAGGCTCCAACAGATCGTCTATAATGCAAAATCCTCCTCCATACAAAAATAAATGAATCCTTTTCAAATACTCGAATCTATAGAAAATACAGTCATGCCATCAGTATAATCATCTCGCTCCCTCAAGGCTCAGCTTTCTCAAGATTCAGCAACCCAAGGCTCGGCTTTCTGTCACCATGGTCAAAACAAGATAATACAGGCCAAATGGCCTTCATGACTCCTCTCCCTAAAGGGGATCCTTCCTCTCTATCTCTTCCTCTTCATCCCTCTGTCCTCTTTAATGAATTCTCCAAGCTATACTTGTCTTAGCTATGCTTAGAAAAAAAATCTTCCTAGAATTTCTCAACAGCATCAACAACCTCCTAAAGTGACTCAACAACATCCTTCAATCGAAGAATCCTTCCACTAACAACTAATACACACTAATTATGTTTTGACTCACCTTATTCCATATGGTGATAAGGTGTCACGGCTTATTTTGCCCAAAATAGCATTTTTAACTCTTTACAACAATATTAACCTCCTCTAACACAAATTACAATTTGAAAGTTTGAATTACAACTTTTTGTAGGAAAACTCATTAAATATACTTGAAACAAAATGAAATATATTATGCACCCATAGATGCTCCTGCATCAGACTACCATGCTTGAAACTTGTCATGAGCCCTTGCTCATGTATGCTTATTTGCTCTTTTTGCTGCAATTAAAAGCCATCCATTGTTCTTTACCTCAATTGTTTCTTCATATTGATGCACATGTTCCATAGCACCACATTTGATTCTTTTCTTGGACTTCTTATTCATTCCTACACATGATGCAAAGCCATTTTCAAAATCATTGGTTTTCTCAAACCAATCTTTCTTCTTTCTTTTGTTTCTCTTTTTCTTCTTGTATTTCCTTCTTCTCATCTCTTTCTCAGCTATTATGTCCCATCTCCATGCTTCATTCTCATACATGTCTTCAAGATCTTCTTGATCTTCTTGGTTCAAAAATTTGTCCATTGAACTATGGACTTCATTCATCTCCACAACTTTAATACCTGCATTCAAAACATCAAAGGCAATGTTAGAAGTAAAAACTTGAGACCATAAAGTCTCTTGGCTGCCACCACTCTTCTGCTCTTTGGCCAAAACTGCCTTTGCCTCTTTAGTATGCTCTTTTCTTGCTTCACTCTCACCAATGGTATTCTCATCATGGTTTGTGCCAGTATGTAGCTCTCTTGAAGAACTAAAGAGCTCTTCCAACATTCTTATTTCTTCCTTTAGTGAGCTCTCATCTATCTCCCCATTCACTTCATCAAACTTGGGCTCATCACTCATAAGTATTACTTGTCCTTCACTAGCCTTACTCTTCATCTCATCCTTTCTTGAGCTATCTTCATGCAAACCAACTTCTTCAATATACTCATCAAATACAATTGCAATATCCTTACCTTGTGTCTCTTTGCTCTTTTCAATCTCTGCTTGAAGCTATCTTGTTTGTTCTTTATTTTCAATGAGGCATTGCTTTGTTGCATACTCTCCTCTTTCCTCATCATCCTCCATTTGGAAATCTCCCCTTGCTGCATATTAGTCCACATAGCCACTTTCAATTTGTCATTTCTCATGAAAAGATCATTAAAGGATTCAAAAACATCATCATAAACCATTTGTTTACCTTTTACCTCTTTGGTATACCTCTCAAGCATCCTGTCTTCATGGAATGCCTCTTCCATACTCACCATCTCACCTTCATTCTCTTGGTTTCTTGAATTACCTTCAATCCTCTTCCATTGACTTCTTGGTGTTTTTACCTCAACACTCACATCTTCATTCTTTTCCTTCTTAGGCACCCATAATTGTTTCTCCTTCTTATCATTTGTCTTCTCAAACCATGTAGGCATCCTGCACCCATGCTCTTATACCAACACTTCCTATTGCTTGGGAGTTTGATTCTTCCACCATTTAGGCATCACATATCCATGGTTAATTGGAAAATTCACCTTTCTCTTTGCTTCTCTAACATGCATATCAACAGTTTCATGCTTATAAAAAAAATCAATTTTTGAATTCACCTTTACCTCCTTAATGGGCTGCTCCATTAGTTCTTTGACTTGCATAGCTTCTTGATTGTTTGTACTTTCTTCTTCCTTTATGCTTGACTATTCTTTTTCCTCTTCTTGGCATTCAATGGCATCATGGAAGTCATCCTCATCTTCCATCTCTTCTCTTGCTTGTATGGGTTCCTCAACACCTTCCTCATGCATTAACCAATGTATCTCTTATTTACGATTAGCAACAAACTCACTTCTCTCTCTTGCACCAATCTCTTCATTCTTCAAGGCCTTTCTCTTGACCTTCTTCACAAGGCTGCTCATACCTGCATTTACCCACTTAAAGACAATATTAGAAATAAAAACAAGAGACCATAATGTCTCCATGAGTGTCCTCTTAATGGACATTCTCATCTTTCCAAGTGCTCTTCTTGGGATTTCACTTTCTCTTTGTTCTTTTTCCTTATTCTCCACAATGAGAACCCTCTTCACAACTTATTTCTCATCTTGTTACTCACTTGGCAACCTGCTTACATTCTCACTTCTGTGGGCTTCAATCCTTATGGAAATATTCTTTTGCCCTCTTCTCCTCTTCACTAGGAGATCAATTGGCCATTTCAACCTTTTCTTTATTGGCCATACCCACACTTTCTCATTTGATTGCATCCCAGACTCAAACATGCTTTTAATCTTAGCTAAATCTTTCCACAAACTAGCAATCTCTTTATCAAAGTCAACATTAGTCATACCTTTCTGCTTTGGGGTGCTTGTTTTATTCTTGGTGCCCTCATATACCTTGCTACTCTGCTCTTTTCTCAGCAATATTTCCAATTTTGAGATATTCACCCAAGTCTTTTCCACCTTGGTCTCTTGATCCCTTTAGGTCCACTTGTCTCACCCAAGCCTTTCTCCTTGACTGGTCTTTTGACAATCTCCTTAATCTCACCTAGGCCTTTTGCATCCTAGTCTTTTGATCCCCCTTAATGGATTTATTGAGCTTCATACTGAGTCAATGGTCTGCAATATGACACTACTTTAACCAAATATTAATAATTTCACACATCCAAGCTTACCTTGCTTTGGATCTTCCTCTTGAGCATTCACTATGCTCTTCTTCTAGAGCTTCTCTTGGCTCTTCACTAAGCTTTCCTTGGCTTCTTCTCCTCTTAAGCCTCAATGTCTTGACTGCCTTAAACCTGAAAATTCTTCACTACAACAACAATTACTCTTTAAAGAGCTTGAAAACAACTTGTCAATAACTTTCTTATTACCTTCTTCACTTGCTTCAATCACTGCAATTTTTTTTTCTATTTGCAACTTCACAAAGTACATTATCTCTACAAAAACTGATTAGAAGAGTACAAAATTTTCCTTTTTCCAGGAGCTTGCTAGCTCTGATACCAAAATGATAGCTACTAAATTGCAAATAGGGCTAAACTGCACTATTGACAAAATATTTTCTCAAACAAAATATCATCAGGATTCTTCTAAAATTTGGACAATGTTTTAATACCTAGTTTATGGCTTTCCAAATTAGCTTGAGCTCTGCCATCTTTCAGAGAAGAGAATGCCTGCAATGATATATCCTTCGCCATGATCAAAAGATCTATGCAACAAGCAAAAATGATTTTTTTGTATAGCTTTGGTCAGCGTTATCCAACAGATTTGACAACTCTAACAATGGAAGTCTTCATCATGCTCATATCAATAATGATCCATTATGTTTGATCCTTCTCCTTCGAATGGCATCTCCTCGATCCTTCAATCCTTTGGCAACTATGGTTCTATTTTGTAGACGAGGACGTCCCTATTCAAGACTGTGTGAAGAAGATAATCAGCTACGTCCACCTCTATCTGAGGCATCCCATTACCTTCCAAATCGTGTCTTCTATAACTAAAAGCCATGTACTCTTCCATGGCCGAAGGCCATCAATAGAGGAGAACCTACCCTTTATCGGCACGGCCTATAGAATGGTATCTCCTGACCCAGCTTTCACTTGGCCTCGCCATGGAAAGACTCGACCTTCATGGCATAGCTTAGTGATTAGTTATTATGGATCTACCCTAGAATTTAGTCTCCAATGCTACCCAGTTCTTAACACGGGTTGAGCCCTTGCCTACTCACTGCATCCTCGGGCCCTGTCTGCATATAAGCACCCTGGACTGTATGCTCAAGCTCCAACAAATCATCTGCAACACAAAAGCCTCCTCCATACAAAAATAGATGAATCCTTTTCAAAGACTCGAATCTATAGAAAATATAGTCATGCCATCAGTATAATCATCTCACTCCCTCAAGGCTTGGCTTTCTCAAGATTCAACAACCCAAGGCTCGACTTTCTATCACCATGGTCAAAACAAGATAATACAGGCCAAATGGCCTTCGTGACTCCTCCTCTCCCTAAAGGGGATCCTTCCTCTCCATCTCTTCCTCTTCATCCCTCTGTCCTCTTTAATGAATTCTCCAAGCTATATTTGTCTTAGCTATGCTTAGAAAAAATCTTCCTAGAATTTCTCAACAGCTTCAACAACCTCCTAAAGTGACTCAACAACATCCTTCAACCGAAGAATCCTTCCACTAACAACTAATACACACTAATTATGTTTTGACTCACCTTATTCCATATGGTGATAAGGTGTCACAGATTATTTTGCCCAAAATATCATTTTTAACTCTTTACAACAATATTAACCTCCTCTAACACAAATTACAATTTGAAAGTTTGAATTACAACTTTTTGTAGGAAAACTCATTCAATATACTTGAGACAAAATGAAATATATTATGCACCCGTAGATGCTCCTGCATCAAATGGATGTTGCCTTTGAAGGTTTGATCAATGACATGGTGATCATATACATAGATGATGTCACTATTTTCTCAAAAGACCCGACTGATCACATTTCTCACTTGAGATTAGTATTTGAAAGATGTAGAGAATTTGGTGTATCATTGAATCCTAAAAAATGTATATTTGGTGTTCATGAGGGCAGGTTATTGGGTCATGTAGTGTCCATAGACCCAAAATATTTTAGTTCATCTTATCCTTACCCTTTCCCAAGCACAAGAAGTATTTAATTGGGAAAGATTAATTTTATAAGAAGGTTTATCCCAGGTTTTGTAGAGCTAGTCAATATTCTTACTCACATGTTAATAAAATGCAAGGAGTTTACATGGAACAAAGAAGGTAAGAGGATTTTTGATTCCATTAAGGAGGCCATATATCATGCCCCTACACTTATTAATCTTTATTTTAATAATAAATTCTACTTGTATGCTTTCTCTACATTGGATCTAGTCTCTGCCATGTTGATGCTGTAGAATGAGCAAGGTCTGGAACAACTTATTGATTTCTTTAGTCAAGACTTAGAGGGGTATGAGGAGAGGTATATATTTGTATAGAAACATGTCCTTTTATTAGTGATAGGTTTGAATAAGTTTTGGCACATGGTCTCCAATAGGAAGATCATACTCATGGTGGTACACCCAAGTATTAAAGAGTTTATACTCAACAAAGACCCAATGAGAAAAGAGTTGGATGGGTGATAAAACCTTGAGGTTAGATTTAAAAATATTTTTAAGTGGCATAGGGTTATGAGAGCACCTTGTAGTAGAGGTAAAACAAGGTAAATACCAAGTGTTTTTAGTATAGGAAAACTAATAGGCAACTATAGACAACACACTTTTCAGTTGGACAAATGATATAATCAGATTTCTTGAGTTAGGTCAATTCCCAATGGGGATAGATAGAGATAAGATAAGGTACTTTATGTTGTAAAGTATACCTTATGTGCTAATAAATGGGGTACTTTTTAAGAGAGACATATGATCATGATTTTGAGGTGTGTGGAATCATGCCAAGTAGACAAGTTGCTTGAACAGTTCCATGATGGTCTAATGGTGGGAATTTTGATGCCAAGACCATAACCTCTAAGATCATTAGAGTTGGGTAATTTTGGCACATAATGTTTAGAAATGCACACTCTTGGGTAAGGAAATTCCCAAAATGTGCAATTTTTGTTGGCAATCAAAAACTAACTGCCCTTCCCTTATAGCCAATACAAGTAGAACAACCTTTGATGTAATGGGCCTTAGATTTCATAGGGATGATACACCCCCCTTAAATTAAATTATATAAATGGATCATTATATATATAATAATTTATAATATGCGTTGAAACAATTTCCCTCAAAGAAGCTAATGAAGATTCTATTTTGGACTTTTATGAAAGCCTTATGACCAGATTTGGTGTGCCTTTTATAATCATTTCTAACAATGCATTGGCCTTTAATAGAAATAAGGTATGTGAGTGGGATATTTTATATAAAATTTATCTCAAGGCATCCTATAACTATTACCCATAGGGAAATGGACTAGCAGAGTCCATAAATAATAACTTGTTGAGGATTATCAAGAGAACTATGGAGGATAGTCAGAGGGAGTGGCATACTAGATATATGATTACCTTATGGGAAACTATAGTGACACCTAAGAAAGATAATGGACACTCCCCATAATTATTTTTCTATTTTAATTAAGCTAGGATTCCTATTTCTCTTGACTTACCTACATTAGAATTTCCACACCAACTTGAGCTCTTTGAGGCTGATGTTATGCAGATAAGGTTGAATGAACTGAGATAGTTGGAGGAGACAAGGGACACTACTATGCACATCATGTGGTCCAATAAACACCAATTAAATAGGTTATTTAACAATATATATTCCTCAAATACATTCAAAAAGGTGATATAGTCCTAAAATAGGATGAGGACCATGCAAAACTAGGAAATCATTCTAAGTTTGATAGTTTTTAGAGTGGGCCTTATGTCATCATATGTTGTAAAGAAAGTAATGCCTTTAAGATTTCTAAGTTAAATGGAAAGATAATTTCCATCCCTATACATGGGAGGTATCTTAAATTATTCTAATAGTTTTATCTCATGACCTTTTTACATAGGTTGATAGGTCTGTCTTTACCTCCAAATGCTCTTGCATATTACTCTGTTTGCCATTTTTTCTATTATTTAAGTAGTTATTTAGTGTGTTTTTGTTGCTTTCTTATTTTTTGTATCTATCTCATTATTTAAAAGTGTTTCCAAGAGTTAGGTAGAATCCTTATTGTAATTAATATTTCATTTGTCTAGTCATCACAAGCAAGCTTGATCAAAATTTAGGTTCCATGACCAAAAGGCTAGTCAAGCCAGCTGAGTCACCAAAAATGTTGGTCAATTTCTAAGATTGGAAATTGGCCAACCCTATAGATTAAGGGGTCATATCCTATGTTTAAAAATTTATTTTTAGTCATGTTTAGGGCACTCAAAGTTTGTATAGTCAGTTCCTTATATGGTCATATTTCAATCTTATCTTAACAACCCTTGAGTGAAGTATTGCATGAAAAAGATGTTTTCTATGCTATGTCTTTACTATACATATTTGGTACCTTGGAATATTTTATGTCAATAGATACAAGATTTAGAAATGCAGGATGTGCTTGAGGACATCAAAATTGAGCTCCAAAAAATAGATGTTTGGATTCAAAAAATCCTTAATGAGCTCCTAGTGAATGCATTGCTACCAAGTGTCAAGATCTCAAAAGCTCGGGTAGCAAGATCAATGTCATGTAGATGGAAGCTCAAGTTAGTGGGACCATAAATATATAATGGAGCACATTTTATATTATAATCAAAATTAATGGTGAGCTTAGAGATTAACAATTCAAAGGTTCTAAGGATGAACATGTGGCTTACAAGTGGAAAAATCTCAGGTGCTCATACAAAGATCTAACAACACATGATGAATTGATAAAGCTAATGGGTCCAGCTTAGACTAATGGTGTGGAATCTATCATAAAAAATTATATTGATGATAAGTAAAGGTCAAAGAGTTAGAGGATCCCAAGGATGAACCAGTTCCTACCAAGTGTCACAACCATGGAAAGTTATAAGATCAATGGTGTGTGTTTGATCTTATAGACTAAGATTAACAACATGCATTTAAATAAGTAGAATAAATCAATAGTGCATAGGTCAAGGAGCTCAAATTGAATTCAAGGCCATCAGGTAGCTCAAAATCTCTAACCAAATGAAACTGATAGCGAATCCATAGAAAGCACATGGTGGTGAAAAAAATTTGAATCTATGAAGCCCAAGTCAAGGATCAATGGCCAGTATTGAAAGAAAACTTTTGGGAGTAAATGAGATGATGATACATATCCAAAATATATAGTGTGATCAATTTTATGGTAAAGAGTGTAGTTTGTGAAGGACCCTGATCAGTAAAGAGCTATTAAAAGAGCATTAATGCAGGGAGAAGTGGGAGAAGGAATGGTGTGACTGTTGCAACTATTTTTTTGAGGTGGCCCTGATCACTTAAGAGTTTTTAAGGAACATAAACATAGGATGGTTTTAAATACTATTCTGAGTGGAGTTGATCTCATAAATGACCCCTTTAGCACCAACTTTTTCCCTTTCTAGATGTTCTTTCTTCCTATAAATGTAGGCATTGAGCTCTTGATTTTTATCCCTTGGATGGGTATAACAAACCTATCCTAAAATCAGTTTTTAAACTCTTTGAGTCAATATAAGATAATTCTATATTCTATTTTAATGGTAAGTGTACTTTATTGAAATTTTATTTACAAAATGTTTGTTGTCTATTCATCATCTGTAGGTCCTTCATGTACCTTACTTTAAGACTATTAATTTCTTGCAGGTAGTGTGAAGTGTTAGCTAGTGAGGTTTCTCTTGAAGTGTCATAATTCCATAGTGTCTTACATATACCTTCTATATTTCAAGTTGCAGGTCTATTTTAAACCTTCATACAAAATACTCATATTTAGAATCATGTCATGGAATCTGATCAATCCTTGTTCCCATTAGATTCATTAGTAGTCATGAAAGTGTCCAAGTTGAGAGTGGATAATTGAAAATTTGGTGCTTCAACACACTTAAATTATGTTTTCATTCATGTATTTTCTCCCCTTTTTATCCCAATACATTAAGTTTTAATAAGAGAGATTAAAATTATCATATCTAAGGAGCTAGCCTCATTAAAAATCTTAGAGGTTTGACCTAAGATTAGGTGACCCACAACCTAGGGTCATTCCAATGATGAAATAGGTTGACAAAGAGGACCTAAACAATCCTTTTCTCAGCTATAGTGTAGCCTAAGTCTCCAATAGATACATCATTTCATATCCTTCAACTTGGTACAAAATTTGATCAATACTAGGTAAACGAAAATTATCTTTAACACTATCTCTATTCAAATATATAATGTTTACACATAATAAAATATTACTATTTTTATTTCTAACAAGAACTAAGTTAGCTACCCAATTATAATATCTCACAGTAAAGATGACACCATCATTTAACATCTTATCAAACTCCTTATTGATGATGTCTGTAAATAAAAAAATTATTTTTATAACCTTTTGTCTATTAGGTTTTATACTAGGTTTGATAGGTATATCATGCTTAATTATTTTGGTATCATAATATTTTATGTATTTATATGACCAAATAAAAATTTCAATAAATTATTTGAATAATTTAATAAATTAATCTTTTCCCTCAAGAGTACATTGAATTCCTAAATAAAAAAAAATATGATCTTCTTTTGTGTCAAAGTTTATTAGATTAGTCTCATCTATTATTATCTTAGATGGATCTTTAGTGTGAAAAAATTTACATTGATTGTTTGGAATGAATATTGATTATATGCTGATCCAAATTAGTAGGTAGTTTATTAGTGCTTAACTATAAATAGTCACCACAATTTATCACATAATCATCATAATCAAAATAATTTTATTTTAAGAAAGAATAAATATGTTTATCACAACTAAAAACATGTCAATTTTCATTTGAATCAAGTACTTTGGATCTAAAAATCTTTAAAAGAGAAATCTACAGTTGGTTCACTTTTACACAAAGTCAAATTGGAAGCAAAAATAGTAAGATTATCAACACAAGAATCAAATTTTCTAAGAATATGAGTAATATTAAAAGCTTCAAATATCTCAAGGAGTGACCATATTTTCTAAGTGTATCTATGGATATGGGTCTAATTTGTCTTATCAATTTTCTTAACCTGTCTAATAATCAATTCAAAATCTCCAAAGACCTCTAAATACTTAATATTGAATTCAGTGGCATTTTCGAGACTTAAACATAAACCTTTAAATTCTACTATATTATTAATATTATCAAATCATTATTTATAAAC
Organism: Torreya grandis; assembly: GCA_037957365.1. Lineage (NCBI taxonomy): Eukaryota > Viridiplantae > Streptophyta > Pinopsida > Cupressales > Taxaceae > Torreya > Torreya grandis. The sequence continues at coordinate 3,105,005 of JARHVA010000926.1, read as the reverse complement.
ATTAAAATATTTAATTAATAAGAGATATTAAATTAATTCAAGCACCACTACCATGTTGTGAACAAGCTCCATCAAATAATAAAGTCCATATAATATTTATAGAAAATATTCTTTCTTGTTGTTGCTTAGGTTCATCTAATGTCAACAATTTGTAAATATCAATTCCAATTTCTACATAGGCAATGATAGTTGGTATGGACTCGATTGGATTAATATTATATTCCTCCCTATGAATGCATTTAATTTCATTATAAATAGGAACTTATGTTGTATCCTTCCCTATGAAATCATAAATTGACTTAGATTAACCTCTGCCTAACAACATTAGATAGTTAGTAGGGATATATAAGACTTAAATATTAGACATGCATTTGATTTTTTCATCTTGAGTAATTTTGATAGTGATATCTCAGAATTTACCATAACACTTTGTTTGATGAGAGTCAAAACTAGTGAATTTTTTATTATTAGTTTCATAAGATATAATCAATTGATCAGTAATAAATTTAGGCATTATATTATTTGAAGCTCCTATATCAAAGATATAATTGTGAATGATTTTATCAATAATCTTAATAGAAACATTAAAAAAGGGAATATAATTAGTAGGAGGATCAATTTTTTGAGAAAAAATAGAATTATGTTCATTGTTATTGGATTATCTTTTAAATATTACTACATGTTTTGGATTTATATTTTTAATTACATCATTTATTTTATCAAACTATCTAGGAAAATCAATAGCTTAAAATAAATAAATACCAACTTTGATTGTATCAAAATCATCAATAATATTATAAACACCAACATTAAGTTGAGGAATGTGAGATATATTTTAGGGATTATAAATAAGATACTAATTATTATTGAATCTAATAGATAAAGGATGATTCTATTGATAATTTACAACATTATTATCTAAAGTAATAATATTATATGTAATTTTGCCTTTGTCTTGTGTGAAAGGTTTGAAAGATAATTCTAATTGTTAGTTATATTAGAATTATCTTTTGGGATAGAATTTTAATCCATTTGACTTGTTTGTACAGTATAAATATTAATAGTCTTGATGTTATCTGAAGACTTGTCAGAATCATACATGTTTATATTGTCAGCCAAGTAATTGACAATATTATCTTTTTCATGAATAATTTTTTTATGTTTTTAGAAATTTATACAAGTTTTAGGGTCATGATCTATTTCACAAATATTACAATAATAAAAAAATATTCATTTTTAATTTTATGAGGATCAAAAACTTTTTACCCATTATACAAGACTTGCCATTTAATTATCGCTTGACAATAACTAATTCATTACCAAGATTATAAATGGCTTTTAAAATTTCTATATTATAAGAATTTAAACATGTTGAAGCTATATATTTAAAACTAATATGTTTTAATTTATTTTTATACTTTTTGTGGTTTGTAATACTTTCATTATAATTTGCTATATCTTTATATTCTAAAGTTATTTTATACTTTAATGGAAAAAAACTATAAAAAATATAATCTATTTTATATGGTCTAATGTCATGATGTAATTTAGTGAATTTAATTATAAAATGGTAAAATTTCTCACTTAGACCAATAAAAATATTAACAACTTCATTGACTAGCTCTAAATCCTTTTTAGGCTTGCCAAAACAAAGGTTTAACCAATCTTATATATCTTTCTAGGTACTAATAACCCTAGTAGGAAATCTAATAAAAATTTGATAAACTTTATCTTATAAAATTTGTAAAAATACTCTAAGAGAATATTTTTCATTAATAACACTAATAGTATCACAAACTAACTTTAAAACATCTAAATGATATTCCCAAAACTCACTAGGACTTCATCATATTTTAGGGATATTAAGTCTTTTAAGCAAAGATAATTTAGTACAATGAATACCAATATTAATGAGATTCCCATGAATTAAAGAATTCACTAAAGGTTACTCATTAATTATATATATATATATATATCATAATCAAATTCATTATAAGTGAATTCTGTTTGATCTTTTTTGTTCTATAAATGTAGAATCAAGTCCCAAAATTTATATTGTATAAGTTATTCCATTAGAAGTTCCAATAGGTTCCTCTACTTGATTAGGTTGGTTTAACTTTGCAGTTGTATTATAGTTAGTATGGACAAAAAAATAATCAAAAGGAAAAGATTCATAAATAAAATGAGTTCTAGTTTGAGTATTAATGATCAAAATTTACTTCATTTCTCATTAAATGTGATGATTTTCTTCCTAAATATGAAACTAAGTTTGATGGATAAGATTAGCTTACCAATATAGTTCAAACACTACTTCATGCTCTTCCTCAAATATAACCTTAATAATGTGATGCAAATCATAATGTATATTATACCAAACAAAATGAACAAGATTATAAGTAATATGTACTTGATCCTCAACAATATCAATTTCAAGTTCAATGATAGGAGAGGGAACACCAATGGTCATGGGAAAGGACTAAAAAAAATAAGAAGGATTGATAGAAGAAAATAAAAAGATAAAAATAAAGATAATATTTTTGAAAAAATTCCCAAGTGGAGTCATCAAATTTGTTGATGATAAAAATTATTACATCAATGAATCAACCCTTTCTCTTATCGTGAAGGTCAAAATGAAATTGAACCAATTTAATCGTGGGGGGTTTAAGGAACAAAAAATGATTCCTAAGATGTGCATGGAGATTTCTAAAGAATTTTAAGAGTAAGTCAACAAATCAAACATTGAATAACACATCATTATATTTTAGAAATTAAATTTTTATTTAATAATAAAATCAGAATTAGATTAAAGAGAATATAATCTAACATATTTAACAAAGTAAAGCCTATGAATGAAGCAATCTATTGAAAGAAATATCTATGACTTGTATAAGTTTCTTATCAATCTATCTCTTTATCAGTCTCTCAATACCACAAGAACTAAAAAAAATGGAAAGAAAAATTATTAAAGAAACCCAAAGACAAGTATAAATAATGGAAATGAAAACTGAACAAGAATATGAAAAGTAAAACTATCATACTCACCTATCAACTAAAAACCAAATGCTAGACAATAAATAATCACATATTAAGAAAGAAAGTTATTTCTAATAATCTAATAACAACTTCTACCTAAAATAAAACAAATAGAACAACAAAAATAAAGTAATAAACACATTTAAACAAACCTTATAAAACTACAAAATTGAGTGATGACAACTATACTAAAATAGTAAATAAATAGTGAATAAATTAATATATGAATTGAAATAAGGTAAAAACAGTGTAAAATAAATTACAATTTAATCTTAAAATAAAATGAAATAAAAAGAAAGAAAGAAAATTGTGGTTAGAATAAAGAAACTTATATGAAAGTAAAATTAAATTATCTAACTATGAAAGTAAAATTAAATTATCTAACTTAAAAATATAAACAAACTAAAAACAAAAATAAAGAACATAAAGAAGATAATCGATTTGAAATATGAATGAAATTCTCACTAAAACAAGAAATAAATAGAAACTTAACTAAAAATAAAAAAAATTATGAGAGTTGAAACAAGAATCAACTTTGATTAAATTAAAGACAAATTTATTGAAAAACAAAAAAAGAATTTGATTAGAAACATGATCTTCAAATGAAAATGTAAAAACAATTAATATATCAACAATTTATCATAAACTATGAGGTATTCATTATTATTCAGATCAAGTACAAGAAGTTATGATTATATGACTTCATATCTATAATCATCAAAGGATATTAATGTTTGATAATCTTCACATAATCAATTATGAATAAATCAAGAAAATTAAATATATTTACATTATTCAAGTAGATTATTGTACTATCAAAGAATTCATTGTTTTGTCTATCTACAAATGACTATTCAATCTCAGATATGTTTACATAGAAAAATAAAATTATAATAGAAAAAATTTAAATTTAGAAGAGATCTTGATACCCATGTGTTTCTCCCTTGTTATGTGTGTTCAATCTCTTTATAAATTAATTCTCTTTGAGATAGTTATGAATCAAGATACAACTAATTTTAATTAGTTATATTTATAAATTAATTGACTTTTAAAAATCATTTAGTTACTTTAAAAGTTAAATTTTTTATGACTCAACTTTATATTTTAAACTTTAACAAAAGTCTAAGAGATTAAATAATAAATGTAGACCAAATTATAATTTATAATGGGTGGGGGGCCTTTTAACTTATTTTGACATTCATTTAGATAATCATTTAATTTATGCATATAATAAATAATCAATAAATGTTAACATTAAAATAATTTAAACCTATTTAACATTAATAATCCATAAAAAAATGTATCCAATCTTAAATGATAAAAAATAAACATAAATAACTCTATAAATAAATTTTACTATTTTTCTAAAAAAAGTTTTGATGTTGTTATGTAAATAAATTATATCACTTCCCAAAATAATTTATCTATCCACATAACTCAAAAATACAAGGTATCCACAATAGAAATGTACTAGTATACTAACAAGGATGAAAAATAATGTAAAACATATCATAATCACATCAATCAGAATCACTGTTATATACCAAGTCAATGAGTGGAGTCCCTTTATCTATTTGATACTTTGTATACTCCATCGAGTTAATTGAAAACTCAATAAAATTAGTGCCTCCACATTCATCATCAATCTATAATTTTAATTTCTTTAGCACTCAAGTCATCATGGACTGACTCATAGGGCTGCTAGCATGTTTCTTAGAAGAGGTAATTTTATTTGTCTTAGATAAAGAAGGTCTAATAATCGATGTAAATTAAAATTTCATATCAATATTATTAGGGTTCAATTCAAGAACTAAATTATGATGATTAAACTTAGGAGGATCAGTTAGAATTGATTAAATACTAGTATGCATTCATTGAGAAGACTCACTTGGAGTACCTCATCTATAAGGATGAGATCTCCAAGGGGATCTCCATGGGCCTCTATGGGTTGTACCATGAAAACTCATTGAATAAGATGGAATGTTATCAAGAAAGTTCCAAAAAATAGGGTTAGACACATCAAAATTAATTGAAGCATGATTTCCATAGTGAAAATGCCTAGATAACATATTAGCATCCCTATGACTATGGAAATTTATACCGTGATAACTACCCCATAAACGAGTATCCGCACCTTGTCATTCACTGTGTCTCCTCATATATTTATCCTAGAAACATGAAAGTTTGGGGTCCACCCTGACATACTATATTAAAATAATTTCAATGTAAGAATCCATAATCAAATCAATTAAATATTTTAAAACTCAATAATCAACATCTATTTGACCATTAACAACAAAATTAAAAATTGTAAAAAATATGAATACTACCACTATTTGTCATTTCAATAAAGAATTGAGAATAAATTTAAAACCACAATGATTATTTATTTAAAAATATACAAATTAACATGGAATGATACTCATAATCTCCTTATATCGTATCAATATTTGTGTGGTATTTAAAAGGTTTTGAGGATGAACATCAAAATAAGAAACCATTTAATCACTGAGTTCAATGAAATAATTAAACACTGCATAGTTTTGTGCATGTGACCAAAATAAACTTGCTATATTTATATCAAATGAATTCTACATGTATTCATATGAAAAATTCTTGTGAAAATCATATGAATCATTCAAAGTATAATAAACAAAATTTTAAAGTCATAAAAATTTATAACCACTAACTACACTCAGAAAACCTTTTATATACAAATGATTAAACCATTGTATCATAGAATTTATTACATGAATTTTTGCTTTACATAAACATAAACAAATTTATATTTAAAATGTATGCAAAGTATCTACCATATGGTTCCAAAATTTAATCAACCAATGCCCTTTAACTCACACGACCCACTTCTTCATATTAACACAAAGCTAACTGAATCTTTTTTTCACACTAGATGGTAACATACCATTTCAATGTATGCAAAACAAAAATATTCATCTTATGCTCTAAAAAATGCATAAAATATATGAATGAGCTTGACCTATTTAATTATAACTTCATGAAATAATATTACATTTTAAAATTTGTTTGAAAAAACAACAATACCCAAAAACCAAATACATTACTCATGTAGATGAAACTTTCAATATATATTCAAAAATAAAGTAGTAAATAGGCTTGAAAATATTTATTTAAACATTTTATCAAAACAATATCAAATGATTCAAAAAATTGTTGCAAAAAACTAATAATTTTTAATATTTATGATAGTGAAAGAAAATACTACAATATATATGCAATATCCTTGCATATTCTTGTCATATAACCTTTATGAATGTAAGAGGGAGATACATCAAATAAAATATTTAATAAACATAAGAAACAAGAAGATATTTTATCCATGAAAACTGAATATACGAATTAAAACCAAAAAATTAAATTCATGCATATTATGCCACCTTTTCAACTAATTTTATCAAACAAACTATTATAACTCTCTAAAAATTCTATTTATGCAATCATGTAATGATTGGTTCATGAGTTAATTTAAAACATAATTTACTTATTACATAGAAGCTCAAAAATGGCATAATAAAATACATTCCTTAACAAGAATCATCTAGTGCATACCTTTATAGAGTTTTGAACAAAATAAATCACTAAAAATTGATGCAGTCCAATATTTTAGCTCAACCAACAATCCTGTAGATCTCTACTTCCACCCAAAAATCTTGACAAATAGTGTGATATCAAAAATTAAAGGCTTTTATGTTTAGATAGTTTTTGTAATCATTCATTCAATGAGTTTGAGTGATGTATCCACTAGTTTAGTGGATAGTGTATGCAACATATTAAGATAGATCTATAACTTATCCTACTTAATAAATCCAAGCTTGGAGAAAATAATCAACTAGCATCTATTGTGATACTTTTAATGTTAGATGTCTGACCAAATTGGATCTGCTAAACCTAACCAAGGGATCTCTTATCACACAACACTAAAGATGATAGTTTTAAAACCTCTAGTCAAATAACACTATGTAATAACCCTAGCTAGATCTTCTAATACATAAAATAAAGCTAATCTAGTGCTCACCAAAGCTTATGGCATAAAGGGGGATGGTTTAACACAAACAAATAATCAAGGTATCATGGTAGGTAAATGGGGACCTATATGACCTAAGGTGTAACATGGAAAGCAAATAAGAGCCTATAGCTATACTAAGTTTAAGTATAGAGGCAATCTATCAAATTAAATAGAAAAAGTTAGATATACTTAACTTTGGACAAACCTATCGAGTCTCAATCTCTCCATTAGACAATGGTCCTTTGCAAGAGTTTGTTGTCTTTGTAAGGATCACACTATATAAATAATCTCTAGGATAAAATAATACTAATTTTCATCCAAGACTTCTCACAAGACAAGGTAGATTCTCTACAAGGCAAACCTAAGAAATAACTCCTTCAAATGTAGATGTAGCATAATTTTTAATTGTAATAATGTGAAAATAAACATTCCTCTCAATTGGATTGAAATGAGCCTTGTATTTATAAAAATGGATAAGTCCTAACACTTATGTATATTTAACTGATAAGGTCAACCAAAACAACCCAATTTTTATAAAATTTTATTTTGAGGCTTTATACTAGGATGGTCTGGCCAACTTAATTTCATAACGTATGCTTTAAATTTTATAACTGGTTCAACCCGACTGAATTAGTACAGAAAAAGGGTGTTTTATTAATTATGGGATATTTGAAAGGGTAATTGCTTAAGGAAATGGATAAATGAGGTTTGTTTGCTTAAGGAGTTATATAATCAAGATTTATAATGGGTTTAGGTAATGTTAAAGTTGACCAAAAATCTTGTGAAGCACTAATGGTTTACCCACCTGTTTCCTAGTGCACCCTTTAAGGCATACACCAAGATAGGTTCCTATAAGAGAGAATGTGTCAATAAATGATAAAGTTTAAAGATATTGTGTGTATACAAATGTCCCACCTAAAGATCATCACATGTCACAATAGTGTAACATAGAATGGTGTTTTAGGAAAGGACATAACAACATAAACACTGAGTTAATTTAAATGAAGTACAAAAATAAATGTTGAAAGTAAATTAAATTAATAAAAATTAACATATACATACCTTAAATTACCTTTCCATTGAATGAATTCATATAAATATCATTGTCTCACTTATGGAGGGTGCAATACCTACATTTGAGAAACCCTAGGGATACAAGACTAACAATATAAGTAATGTGTGCATACATAGAATGGTAAAAGTAGCAATGAATAACTACCAAAACTTATAAAATTACTTAGAAAATTAACAAGTTAGGATTACAAAGGTTAGGTTAGGTTAGGATAAATATAAGGAAGTAAATAAATGTAAGTCCATGTAAGATAAGCATGTAAAATCAAGGCACAAAGAAAACATAAATTATTGAAAATGAGAATGAAAATTAAAATGTAAGATAAACATGTCAAAAAAATCATGATTAAAACATAAATGAATGAAAATTAAATGTAAGATAAGATGTAAGACAAACATGTCAAATTAATCATGAAGAAAGTACAAATGACTGATAATGAAATGCAAGTCAAGATGTAAGAAAAGCATGTCAAACCATACATAAAGAAAAACATATAATCATGTAAAATTTTCTATGTAAAATAAGTGAAGTCCATAAAAATCAAACAATAACATGATGGATAGATGAAAATTTAAAAGATCTAATGAATGATGACTCAAACTTAGTGCTTGTTTTAAGATGTGATTTAAGAAAACATAACCACCTAATGATATGAATAGTATTATAATAATATGGTGTGGTGAGAAAATGTGAAGAGATGTTTGTGAGAAAAACTTGGTCATATCTAAGGTCTTATAATACAATCATGAACTATAAATCAATGGGATTAAGTAGGTAGATGTGATGAAGGATGTGATCAAATAAAATAGATATCTAATAAGGGGATAGTGAAAATAATGTGATGCAAATAAGGATTATGAGGTGCCACATGGGTGATGTGAACATACTTATCATGAATGATAGACATTATGCAAGTTAACAAGGCCAAAAACTATCAACATCAAGGACTTAGGACACTCTGAATAATGAATACAAATCTAGGGCTAATAAGTGGATTACATAGATCATCCCATGAAGGCTATATGTATGAAAATTAGAATGGATCCTAACTTCCCAAAATGCATTTCACGTTCCTTAGGAATCCTTATAGAGTCATCAATTTACTATGAAGATTGGGTACCTACATGAGAAAGTAGGTGACACTATAAGTATATGATATAATGAGATCTCCTACCTAATCTACTAGCCTACTACACACCAATGGACCTTAGCTCTATCATACGGATTGGGTACCTACATGAGAAAGTAGGTGACACTATAAGTATATGATATAATGAGATCTCCTACCTAATCTACTAGCCTACTACACACCAATGGACCTTATCTCTATCATACAGACAATTGTGGAGTTTGAGATTTGAATAAGATAGGACATGTGACAAAGATCACATCTTTTGGTGTGATTTGACTTTTATGATTATTTTTGCCTTTTAATCATTAACTTTTATTTGTTCTATGATATGGATTTTAAATATTTTGGATTTTTCTATTCCCCCTCCATACGTAGGTGAAAAATACAAGAGAGTTTGTAATTTGTCACTATAAAAAAATGACCTAAATATCATGGTGTCTAAAGACTCCTATACTTTCCCATAAGTAAGTGTGCAATCTCAAAATTGACCTATGTGTGCCTCAAATGAAAGGAAATAAGGGAAATATGGGGATAGTGAGAGAACCATCCTTGTAATGAGTAATAAAATGATGAATATGCTCATAGCTGATCATAAAGAGGTAAAATAGTGCTATAAAAGGAACATGGCTATGTTAGGATAGTGATGTTACTAAGAAATCTATACTAATGTACAAGGGATCTAGCACAAGCACTTATGAAAGTAGTAGTCATCCCTAAAGAGGGGGAAAAAAATAATGACTAAATAATAATAAAGATACTAAGGGAAAGAATGAAATAAATATGATTAAATTAAAATCAATTAAAAACTCGAAGGTGCTACCTAGGAACCACAAAGGAAACAAGGGCCTAAATAGAAATTACAATGGTGTAGGTAAAATGGAACTAAATGAAATAAGATGCACAAAAACAAAGAAACATGAGACAAGAATGATGGGTAAAATCTATGTTAATTTTTATATCAAATATTATCATGTGAAATAAAAGATTATATTTCTTGTAAGGTTTCTTAAAGTTGAATTTATTTTTTATTATGCAATGTAGAAGAAGAACGAGCATCATCAGATACACCAAAGGTTAATTTGATGTAGGTATGGTCATCAGAGGATGCCCCAAAGTATAAAGTTATATTTTTATTGGAATCATAATACTCCCCAACATGTGATATAGAGTGAGGTGAAGTGGAACTGTTAGAATGGATTGCATTTGGTAAGCAAGTACAATTAGAGATAGGTAAATCTATTGATATGTTAGATTTTAAGGATTTTAAAATTGACATAGGACATTTATGAGAGGTCATAAGAGGTATAAAAGGAGTAAAATTTATTATGTACTTTTGAGTATTCATTTAACCTAAGTGCTCCTTGGGTTTATGTGACCTAAGAGGTTGAGATTTGATGAATGTAACTACCCATTCAAAGTTGTTCATGTTATCTATCCTGTCCTTATTGGTGCAGGAAGAAGGATAAAATCTGGTTTGGAAAAAAATAATGAATGAGATAGAGGTATGGGGTAATTTATTTTTATCATTAGGTAGGTTATGTTAAGGTGATTGTGATTCTTTAGATTAATCTTGCAAGGCTTGAAGATGGTCTTGATGATATTGTTATGTAAGAGTATTAAGATTGAAATATGGACGAAGTAAGAATGTAAGGAGTAATTAGTGAAGATCATGATAATTTTCATGAGAGTTACCTATCATATCATGCCACCAAAAAAACTTATTTGGATTATACCATTTTGGAGGGGGTTTGGAAGGATCAAAACTCACACGTTTAGAAGGTGGAAATTTATTCTTAAGTTCTTCTAGACTCAAGGGAGGGTGGGTTGGGTTAAAATTGGTTGAATTTGATGTTCCATTTTGAGGTTGGGGAGGCTTATATTAATCAATTTTATGAGAAAATCATTTTAAATATTCCTTATTAGTTGCTTGATGTGATTCAAATTGACTCATAAGAAAGCCTTACCTTTTTGCTTAGTCTAAGGCTAAACATCCGAACTTTGTATCGAAGAGGAGCTTTAAGATCAATATAAAATAGTTTTAAAATATTATCATCGCTTAATTTATGATCCACTTTGTGAGATATATAATTCCATCATTTGATGAAAGAGTGAGAAAATTCGTTAGGTAGTTGATTAGTATTGATGAAGTGTCTAAGGTTATTTTTAGGAAGATCATTGTGTTGAAATTATTTAACTAAAGCATTGACTAAATCCTCTAATTTTAAGATGGATATTATTATACCATTATAAAACATCTCCCATAAATGTTTTGACAAGGAGTTTAGTAGTATAAAAAGTGTTAGTTTGGACCCATTCCTTATAGAGATTACCAAAATATTTAAGAAAGATAGTAGGGTCCTTAGTTCCATCATATGTAATAGTTGGATAAATGTTTCCAATATCTATGTATACAATGAATGGAGATAAATGTTAATTTTGAATATGTTGAAGCATTTTTTTATGCATTAGAGGTTGAGGGATGATATGCCTAATGACATATCTAAGAGGAGGAACAAAATTCTAATTTGTTTGAGTCATGATGACTTGAGGTGATTGAATAACTATTTGAAATATATGAGATTGTATTCACATCATTTGATTACTAAGAGTGATTTTTATATTGGTCATTTGTTGAAGTATTTGATCATAGATTTAAGTAGTATTAATAGGAGTAGTATCTTTTGGTGGAAGAGGATTCACAACATTGATAGTAGGAGGAGGGATTGGGTGAGTAACTTCAACCCTATTACATTATGGTTGCCTCAAGGATACAAAATTTATGTTACATGATGTAGTAATTGGTTTGGTATTAAGAGGACATGAAGGAATGAATTTAAGAGTTTCATTTGAAGTGATAATATAAGTGATATTTTGATCTAAATATTTGATTATGCAATGTTCTTGATTGATTATAAGCTAAAAAGATGACATCATTATGAAATAAAACTAGGTTGACTACCTACTAAACCAGGTCAGTCACCTACTGAACTAGGGACAGAAACATGCCAAAAAAATAGGTCAATAAACTATTAAAATAAGTCAACCACCTACTAAACTAGGAAAAAAAGACCAAAACAAATTAAGTCGGCTATTTACTAAACTAAGTCAACCACTACTAAACTGGGGTAAAAACAAGGAAAAACAAACTAGGTCAACCATTTACTAAACTAAGTCATCCACCTACTAAACTAAATCAACTACCTACTAAACCAGGGTAGAAAAAGGCCAAAACTAACTAGGTTGGCCACCTACTGAACTAAGTCAGCCACCTACTAAACTAAGTTGACCACCTACTGAATTAGGAAAAAAATAATCCAAAATAAACTAGGTTAACCTCCTAATAGACTAAGTCAAACACCTTTTGAACAGTGTCAAAAATAGACTAAAACAAACTAGGTTGGCCACCTATAAATTAAAGTTAGCCACCTATTGAATTGTGTCAAAAGCATGCCAAAACCAACTAGGTCAGCCACCTACTAAATTAAGCTGTCCTCCTACTAGGTTAGTAGTCTAAAATTATACTAGGTTGACCAAGACCTACAAGGTCAACTAGGTTGATCTAGTTGGTTTCTGGAAGGAAAAATAGTAGTATGAAATTATACTTGATCGGCCATGACTAGGTCAATCTAGTTGAATTATAGAAGGGAAAACAATAGTCATAAATTCTAAAAGGTTAGATAGGACCTACAAGATATACCAAGTTGACCTAGTTGAATTATTGAAGGAAAAAAATAATAAATTTTTTAATAGGTCAACTAGGATCTACAGGGTTGGCCATGTCGACCTAGTTGAATTTTAAAAGGAAAAATAGTAATTTTTTTTTACTAGGTCAAAAAAGACCTACAAGGTTGGAGAGGTCAAATTAGTTGAATTATGGAAGAAAAAATAATAATAATAAAATTTGCTAGGTCATCCAGGACTTATAGGGTAGGCCACATGGACTTCATTTGTTGACAAGGCAAATAGAAACAAAACTAAGTGTGCTAGGTTGACTTAGTTGACTGTGTGATATAGTTTTATAGAAATGAAAAATTGGTAAAATTAAAGTATAAATTTGAAATGCCAAGTAATTTTTATAAAAAACAAAAATGATAAACTGAGATAATTGAAAAACTAAAGTACAAAACTAGTTAAAATGAACCTGAACAATATAACTAGGTTGACCAAGTTGACTTGGTTGACTGAGAGTGTTGAAGATTTAATTATTGATTGCATCATCCAAACTTGATTTATTCTTATAGAGGCAAAATATTAAAAAATAGAGGTTAAATAAGGTCAAATAGTTTGACTTAGTCTCTAGAAATCTAAAAATTAAAAATAGTAAAATAAGACTAAGTCAACCAACACGACCTAGTTAGCTAAAAACCAAAAAAGATAAAGACTACATAAATGAACTAAGTAGACTAATGTCATGTCCCCTTTTTTGTGGACATTGACAGATTTGATGATTGGCCTATTATGCGACCTTCGTAGGCTAATAGGATGGATAGAGGGTCATAATGGAGCTTGGATTGACTTTGATTCACAAGATTTCTACATTTGATTTCATTCAGGTTATTTCAGACATATTTGGCTAGGGCTCCTACTTTTTAGGGATATTTGATATGCAGTGGAGCGCCTTTATTATGGTATGGTTATGTGCGGAATCACTCCCTGATTCACTAGCTTCGATCGGTTTGAGGATCCGACGTATATTGAGGGAGATATTAATATTTGATTGATTTAATCAAATATTAATTATTTGGTCTCATTAATAATTAATTATTAATTATTAATTATTTGCTCTAATTCTAAATTAGAAACCCTAATGCTAATTTAAGAAAACCCTAATTAGGGCAAGCATATCTTTTGAGGGTATAAGGGTTTCACATGGAGGCCATTATGGGATTATGCTATTGAATATTGATATTGATTTTGAGAATTTCTTCTGTGAAGACTGAGCCTAGGGTTCAAGGATTCCATTTGCATTGGAGAACGTTCCCTCTTCAGTGTGTGCAATTAAGAGGCTGTGGAATATCAGCTGATCTATTGCCAAAGTGTGAGATAACTTCATCCAGAAGTTATCACAGAATTTCAGGTTTGAGAGATAACTTCACACAGAAGTTATTACAGATATTCCAGGTATTTCTTTATTTAGTTTTGATTCAATAAATTATACAGCTAGAGATCTTCTGTGCTAGAAAAGTATATTTCAGATTAGGGGTTGAAAACAGGGAAGTTGTGCGTAATTGGCGTCCGTACAAGGTCCGTACAGGCCCGTACAGATCAGCTCAGGAACCGACCTCAGCAGACAGAGGGTTTCAGTGACCGACATCGGTCGACTGAAGACCGACGTCGGCAGAAAGCCGACCGACAGATACCGACGTCGGTGATATATCGACCGACGATGGCAACTGTGTGTCGACACAGAAGGGCCGAGACTTTCCAGAATTCAATTTGCACTCCCAAATTTGTAAAGCCAGGGTTTTCAAGACTGTATTTCATATTTATATGCATATTAGAGGACTGCAATTGTAATAATTTAGAAGGACAAGTGATACAATCTGTAATTTTTTATTAATAAACTATATTATTGTGATTATTCTGAATTTATTCAACAGCGATTATATCTTGGTTCATTTTTTTGTGTTGCTATATTTCCTGTTTAGAAGGGGATATTACAGTGGTATCAGAGCTTTGGTCTTTGGTATCATAGTTTTGTGTCTTTCATATATCTCTATTGGTAGGGGATATTACAGTGGTATCAGAGCTTTGGTCTTTGGTATCATAGTTTTGTGTCTTTCATATATCTCTATTGACAGGGGATATTACAGTGGTATCAGAGCTTTGGTCTTTGGTATCATAGTTTTGTGTCTTTCATATATCTCTATTGACAGGGGATATTACAACTAACCCAACATAGTAACCATAAATGAAAACTCAAAAAATAGTTAAAAAAAATTAGGTTGACCAACACGACCTAGTTAATTGGAGATGAAACCTTACAAATAGAGGACAAAAATAGGTCAACCGGTGCAACCTAGTTGATTGTAGATCCTAGATTTGCAAGAAAAAATAATAATTAGCTTAACTAGTGTGACCTAGTTGACTATGGATGGAACCTTTAAAAATAAAGGACAAAATTGGGTTGACTAATGTGACTTAGTTGACTATAGATCTTGGATCTGCACACAAAACTAGGTTGACTTGCATGACCCAGTTGGCTGTAAATGAAAAATTAAAAATGCAAGGGCTAGATTCACATTGGGTTCACCAGAATGTACAAAATAAATAAAATATATCTAAAAATTATGTTAATTTTTAAATCTAATCTCAAATAGGGTATTAAACTAACATCCATTATGATACTTTTAATCTCGGGGGTATGACCAAATTGGATCCCCTAAACCTAACTAAGGTATCTCTTATCACATAGCACTAAAAGATAGGTTTCCAAAGCCTCTACTAAAAAAACACTATTCAATAACCCTATTTAGGTATTTTAACACATATAATAAATCTAATCTAGTGCTCACCAAAACTTATGGCACAAAGGGGGATGGTTTAACACAAACAAACAATCAAGGGATCATGGTAGGTAAATGAGGACCTAGATCACCTAAGGTAAAATATGGAAAGCAAAGAAGACCTTATAAATATAATAAGTTTAAGTATATAGGTAATATAAAAAAGGATTTGTACATTTAAAGCCTATTACTTTTTGAAATATCTATCTATCAAATGAAATAGTAAAATTTAGAGATACTTATCTTTGGATGAACTTATTGAGTGTCAATATCTCACTTGTCTAATCATTATTTTCAAGAGGTGGTTGTGGATTTGTAAAGATAACACTATAGAAATCATGTATAGTCTAAAATACTCTTACTTTTCATCCATGAATTTTCACAAAACATGTTATCTTCTTTCCAAGGCAAACCCTAAGCAATGGCTCCTTCAAATCTAGATGTAGTAGAATTGCGAGTTGTAATAATGAGAAAATGAATGTTCCCCTATATTGGATTGAAATGAGCCTTGGATTAAATCTTACATAATTTTATCCTACAATATCAGAAAACATGAATAAGTTTTAAGAAAAAATGCCTTGAACTAGGTAAGCCTAGATGACTTAGTTTTGTAAACTATGTTTTATCTTTTATAATAGGGTTGACCCAGATGACTTAGTAGGAAAAAAGGGTGATTGATTAGTTATGGGATATATAAAAGGATAATTTATTAGGGAAATGGATAAACATGGTTTTTTTCTTGAGGAGTTGGATAGGATAAATGAGATTTATAATGGCTTTAGGTAATGGTAGAGTTGACCAATAATCTTGTGAAGTACCAATGGTCTACCCACCTCTTTCCCGATACACCCTTTAAGGTGTGAACTTAGTGAGATTAAAACTCAACATGTTCTTAAAAAAGATAAAGTGTTAGTAAATGATAAAGTATAAAAATATTATGTGTATACATATAGTCACTATTATCAAAAACCAAAATAAATCATCATGCTACTAAACACTTAATGGCATGTTTAGGGTTTCATCAATTTTTTCCCATGATTTCAATATTGAGGCAAGGACAAGTGTATTAACTCTATTCTAAATATAACTACCAAAAAAATATTCTCACCATGCATATAATGTCATTATAACTTACCACTTAATGAATTAAATCTAGAGATTGGATATAATATTTGCCTTTATTAAAATGTCACTAAGCACTATACCAATGTTTAAATAAATCTAAACTTATATCCCATGAAAATAAAATTATCCCATCAACGGATAGGTAAATTAACCATATGACATATGAAAGATAAAAGTATTTAGTATCTTAGAGAAATGGTTATTAATCAAAATCAAAAGGGGTAATATATGTATTCTTTTATTACCTTATAACTCATTGGGAAAACCATGCTACCTAAATTATGTGCAAGAATGATTCCAACAGTGCTAAGAGATATTGTGAGAAAGTTATGAAAGAGGATACTCTAATCACATAAATATGCATTCCAACTAGATAAGCAAAATAATCAAACTATCAATCTATACATGTTCTCACCTTATTATCATGTGTCAATGAATCAACATAGACATAACCCTATGGTTAGTAATTGAATACAACTATCACATCATTCAAAAATAAAATGTGTTGTGTAATCATTTTATCATCCCACGACATTCAAAACATTCTTTAGGCAAATCAAATCATATCACAAACTACAAAAATAATTGTTACAAAACAAGATAGATCATGCCAAGATCACAACTACATATTAATTGAACTACAAGAATGAGATGCAAATATACTAGTTTTATGAATGAAGTGGATGTTTATAATTAGATCAATCTTATGTTAGACATCAGCTTCAATCAATGTTATAAGTATAAAATTCTCTAAATATAGTAATATTTCATATTCAAATACACATAGAGAAATAATTACTTGAATAAATGTAAACAAGTTGGCCTTTGACAAAATATTTAAAATTTATCACAAAGGTCATCATACAGAATAATTGATCATGTTAAGACTTTAAAAAAAATGAAGGGAACTAAAATTTTGGCATAACAGGTTGTGGAAATCAAGATCTAAGGGAATGGGTGGAAGACAACCTGCTCAATGCTCTTTATGAGGTATTATTTTGTGAGCTATCAATGTATTTGTATGAATGGAAGTCAACATATGTTGTGAACACGATTAGAAACTATGGATGGAAATACTTTTAGAAAAAATAACACATAAATAAGTTGAGGAACCTGGATGTAGATTGGATAAGAGTTATTGATGTTTGATGGCACCTAAATAACACATAAATATTGATGCTATGATTGTACCTAATCCATATTTATTCAATGAAATGTCTATATGTTATCATGAATATTAATGGGTGGATATTTACATAGAACACATCCACAAGTATGAATTTATATGGCACGTGAAGGGAGTTACTTTGTTAGAAAGTAAGACAATCCAATTTGCCATATTTTTTTTTAGATCATACCCATATTTGGTATTGAAAGTTTGATCTACACCAAGACACTATATATTAAATTTTTTTTAAGGAAACTTTCTTGAAAGAATTTAATATTTCAAATTTTGAGCAATAGAGTACTATTATGTTGAAGGAGATCAAGTAATATTTGACAGATAGTGTCTACATGTATGATGATAGGTTCAAGACTCTAGTGTCTAAACTTTCCTTTGATATTTATCTAGTATAACACACATAATGGTTATTTGGAGGGTTGTTTACACCTTTTCAATGTGCTTTATCGATGAATATGTTCACTAAGCCTTAATAGGCCCTGGATGAGGCATTCATAATTAAATTTTTTGGAGGTGCATATACAAGAATTGACCCATTCATAGAGATGTAGATCACCTCAATGACTTCCCAAATTTAGAAGATGATACATAATTATGTCCATGATAATAGGAGTGGTTTATGGTGCACAAAATATGATGTTTAAGGGTGTAATAAAAACAAATTCCCTAGTAAAAATGTGTGGGCCATGCCAATATTTATGATATATGTTGTGACATTCATGATGTGTGAAATTATTGTATCATTCAGTGCATGAACTAAAGTAAGGTATCTCTCTATTGAAATATTTTTGATACTTCTACCTATAACACTGAATATTATAGGGTGATTGGTGAAATTCATGAGGTAAGAGACCAAGTCATGCAATAGACCACTTTAGGACCATCTAACCAAGCTTATAGTGATTATGGGTAATGTAATCACATAGGTTTGCACATGTCTTGATTATGTAGTTTATTGTGTATTTACCTAATGATACAATGGGAAAACCTCCAAAGCCATGGAACCTTGGAAAATTGAGGTTAAACTTTGGAGAAGGCTAGCTTCCTTTCACTAAATCTGATACAACTGATAAGATATCAATCCTTATAGAAATTTCCCTTGATTTTAGTGTTCTTTCTCCTAAGCTAAATTTTGGCTAGGAAAAGAGTTAAGAATGAAATTTTATGAAAACTAAAATGGTGATTGAACTAAATATTTTAGTGGGTCTTAATTCTTTCTTGATAAACACAATAGAACAGGAAATCAATTGAAATTTATTTAAGCACAAACTCATTCAAATGAGAAATCAAAGGCAATATTTACTATTTTTGTAGAAGGGACAAGATTCACTTATTTTCATCAAAAAATATTTTAGAAGGGTAAAATACCACAAAATAATTTATTTTGACTAAAAATAAGAACTGTAATATCCATAAATACTTGAATAACTCTACATACATAAGGATCTCTTGGACAAGAAAGATAAATCTTCAATTGTAGATAATAAATTCAAACTATATAAATATATCAATAATAACAAAAAATAGATTGGGCCATGGGGTATGCCCATGTTTATACATAAATATCTCATAGATGAGATACACTTATCAAAACTTGAATGCCCAGTAGAGAGAACCATGCAGATCTGGAACTCTATGCAAAAAGAGGCGAAGTCTTCTATATCTAGCATCTTTGACTTGTAGAATGGTTTGGAAAATAGCATGAAAGAGTTGGGCTTGATATTTATCTTGGAATGGCATGAATGGAACTGTAAGATATCCATGTAATGATCGTACTTTTTCATACAACTAAAAATAGCTCCTCACACAAATGGGCAACACCCAAAATAGAACTTGACTTTAAAAAAGATAACTAAAGTTACCTTTGCAAAACCCTAACTTGCAAAATTCAAGTGAGACTTTTACAAAATTTTAAGTCATATCACTTTGTCAAAATGGACTTTATAATTTTCAATACATGATTTTAAACTTTTAACAATCATAACTTATCAAAATAGAAAGTGTAATTTGCAATTGTGCTTTTTACAACTTTCATACTATAAAAATTATAAAGTGTAAAATACATGTGTCTCTTTCTCAAAAGAGATATAAAATATAGTTGTAATTTTTAAATATACAACTTATAATGTTTTTCTAAATGAAATTATGATATTAGGAAATATTTAAATAGAAAGAGATTAAACAATATCCAAAATTTCCTTAGCATGCTTGTCTTTCTCGACCTATAGTTTTTCAACATATGCATCAAAGGCCTTGAAAATTTCCTGTATTTGATTTTATTTTAGTCTACAGGAATAGAGATGAGAAGCTAAAAAATATTATTTAATGTCAAATAACTCCTTCCTAAAAGTCTTGATTCCTTACATTTTTTTTCTTATCCTATATATTTTTCTTTCATACCTAATAAACCTATGGATAAAACTTAGGGTAAAGACTATAATTTTGTAGATTCTTTTCTAACCACTTCCTTGAACTTACTCTAAACTTCCTATACCTAAAAGAGGTTTTCTACATCATCTATTGGTTTTCATGACATCATATTCATCATTCCTTCAATGCCATACAACATATCAATAGCCTTGTCATGTGCCACTTTGGCCTTGTGAGCAGATTCTACGAGTATCCTTATACAAAACTAAGTTACTCTATGTAATTTCTCATGATAGACATCATTTTATAGTATCTTATCAACAATGAGGCTATCCATATCTATTGAATTCATAGATGTCAACTCAGGATAATATAAATTCAAGGTTTGAATTTTTCCTTCATATATATTGACTTGTTCTCTTAGGATATTCTTTCTCTCTCTAATTATTTCATACTAGTCCATTCTTATAGTAATAACCTTATTGCCCTTAGAAATGAGTTTTTTTGACCATTTTTTTGGTAGCCCTTCCCATATGATAAATCTCTTAAATTGAATCAATTGTTTCTTGATCTAAAATTTGACTGATTAGTTGTATTGACTATGTTTATTTTGATGATTTACTTGGCTCTAAGAACTAGTTAAAAATAGATGTAAGATGATCCAATTTATTATTCAATTCATCCTTAGTTGCCTTATCATGATCTATTATTTCAAAATGGTATTTGATTCCATATTTCACATCATGTTTTAATCCCTCTCTTATCAGCCATCCAAGGTGGATCTTAGAATCTGATAATCTCCCACCACAAGATTTTCCTTTGGTTTGTCTAGTAGGGGGATTACAATTTTAACATACCTTTCCCCGTTGTTATCACTGAATATCTTGGAAATGGTCTTGGGAATAGGTTTGGACTTCTTCTTGACCTTTGATAGACCAAAGTCCAGTGTGCTAGGGTCAATCATTTGTTTTCTCTTCTTTTCCACTGATTGTGCTAGCCAACTAGGGGTAGCATTTGGTTGCTTGGTTACTATCACCAAAGAATCAACAATTGATGTTGTTGCACTAGTAGACACTATGAAATTTATGGATTCCTATGAATATTTTTCCATTAATCACTAAATATATACTTGTGAAATTTCACCTCCATTAATAGATTGAAAATCTATATTTGCATCAAGAACATAAGTCTCCCCAATCTCAATTGAAGGTGTTGTGGAAATAGTGGAAGTGGAAGAGGTGGAGGCAATAGAAACAATTATGTCTATTAGGGAAGTGGAAGATGGAATAGACATTGGGAATGTGAATTTTGGAATAGGTGGGAGGGTGGAAGCCAAAGCATTTAATGAATCAATAAAATGTGTGGGACCACTTAGGGTTGGTGATGTAAGGAAAGTGAGTGGGGATGAGAATGAAATAATACTTACCCCAAGAGTTGGGATGAGATACAAGACTAAAATTAGGATGAATGAGTTTGAAACAATGTGCTATTGGGTGGTGTTGGAAATCAATGGTGATGGAATAGAAGGAATTATGAATTGAATGGAAAGAGGGAGTGGAATGAAAGGGGAAGGTGAAATTGGAGGAAGGGAAAGTGGAGTGGAATCTTGAGAATCCACTAATGGGGGACCTTGAGTGTCCACTTGAATTTATTATATTGGTTACACTTGGCTTATTATGGTAGACAAAGTGGTAAGAATGATAGGTGGAGTGGAAACTATAGATACAGGGGGAGTGGAAACCTAAGGTAGAGGTGTTGGAGCTTCTAGAATGATATACACAGGAGGAGGGAGAATAGTGGAAATTAGGGTTATCACTATGATAGATATGGGAATATACATCCTAGAAGTTTTTGTTACTACTATGCCTTTAGATGAGATGTCAATCAATTGTTCTACATCTACCCTATCCTTGCTTGATTGCCCCTTTTTAAATTAGTGTTTTTCTTCTTCTTCTTCTCTAGCTCCTCTGATGATTCACTTGATTTTACACTTGGATCCTCTTTTGATAGAGCAATACCTTCTATTTTAAGATTCAAAATCTTCTCTATAACTCCTATTATTTCTCTTGTTCCTTATACCACCTTGATCAACCAATTGATTGTTATGTTGATCACACCTATTGTTCTATCAAATAGAGAAAATGATTCCAGAGGTGACCACCTTATTGGTGGTTGGGGTTCAGTGATGATCTATGTATAATAAATTAGGTCCACTACATGCTCATCATCCACTAAGTCATCAAGGATTCGTGCCAAATCATAATCCTTGATCTATTATAGGGTCATTCTAGAATGATCCCTTATTTTGAGCCTCTCCTCATCCTCACAATACTCCTAATAATCTTCATTATATGGAATGTGAGCATATGTTATAATTTCCAGTATGATGGTGATCTTCCCATAGACATAAAAAAATGGGTTAGAATCCAAAGTCCTTAAGGTCATTTGGCACATTTTATATTCAACACATTTGGCCTCGAGGAGGGAGGGACATGTGTATCTAACAATAGAAATTGGGAAATGAAATCCCACCTTGTGCCTGTTGGAAAGGAGCTTATGGGTCTCTATAATTTTCTTGACCAGATCCATCAATTCCCATTTTTCACTAACATATCTGGGAAGGGTATATGGGTAGCCACTAAAATTGGTTAAACTGATATAGGAATAGGTGGGGAACCAAATGAAGTATTAGCCTCATTTATTAATCTCTTTAACTACTACTAATGAGAACCTTGTTCTCTCTAGTTCTTTATCAAACATGATAATGATGTAATAGATGAAAGCATCATTTGCTCTCTTGAAATGTTATCTTCTAGCCTCCAATGTGAGGTCAGGATAGTAGTTGTATACTCTATTTATTTCTCAATGGACTTTGTTGAGGCCTGGGAAAGATATCCCTTTGGCCAAAATATAAACAAGGTAAGAAGTCATAAAACTTGACAGTTGTTTGCACCTCCAACAATTGCTTGTGGAGGGAATCACTTATTAGTTGAGCCAAATGAATGTATTGGACATTTTATCAAATGACTTATATGTATTGGTACATCCATTCTTGGGAGCTCTTGACATCATGACTACCAATGATTCTATGCAATAATATAATAATATCTCCCACTTTATCAATGAAATTGGGCCTATACAAGGTCTTTGGTAGTCTAATAGAGGAAGCCTTGGGTGACTTAAGCCATTGTCTATTGATCATATTATTATTCCCATCTCTTATGTCTTCAAAGAATTTTGTGGATGTCTGTGGAGTTATATCAAGATAACTCTCAAATTTTGGAATTGAAAATACTCAATCAACGAAGTCAAGGTCTAGATTTAGAATCCTTTCCCCTTGTTCATTCAAGACTTCTCTTTTGTTAGGATGATAGTATTGGGCTAGTGTGAGCAAAAACTTAGGGATTTAGACTGATAAAAAAAATGCTACATCTTTTGGTAAGCTAGAGTCATAAATACTCTAGATCTAATCATTCTTAAGCTCTGAACTTATTCTGGTCCAAAAGTCTCCTAGGTCAATATGACCTAAATTAGTATATGTTATCTCTATTGTATTGGACTCTAAACTAAGAGTCACTCTAGGGATTTTAGATTTAAAATTCATCTCTTTTGGTGACATGGAATCTAGATTTATTGCTTGTGAGAAACCAATTGTGAGAGCTAGTAGGGTTTGCAGGTGTTCCAAGAAAATAGAATCTCTAGTGGAGATGGGAGGTGTTATGCAGATATTTTTTTTGGAAAAACTAAGATGTTTTTGAAATAGGTGAGAACTTCATGGAGTTAGGAAGTGTTTTAAGTAGGTTAGATCTATGATAGAAGGGGAGGTTGTCATAAGTAATGTGGATTCCTATGGGGATGAGAAGTGTTTGGAACAGGTCCAAAGTCTATAGAACTTTAAGGGGACTTTGAGCTTGAAACAATGACAAAACCCATGGGGATTGAATTTACTCTAGATAAGTCCAATGTCTACAAGGACTTAGAGGATCTAGTAAGGAATATTCACTTGGATTGAATGGGAGAATATAATGGGAATATCCACTTGGCTCGATGAAACCCTTAATTTTGACTATGAAATTAGGAGGGAAAACTAAGGGTTTTTATGATGAATACTTTAGGGAAAGTCTAAGGCCCTTACAATGAAACTCTTGAAAAATGAAAGCTTAGAAAACCCTAAATCTCTGACTACAACTTTGGAGATAATGACAACACCATGAAAATAAAAATACTATCATGTAAACAACATAAAGAAACCCAAACAAGTAACAAAAACCCTAATCAAAAGAACTTGAAACTTTTCACAAGAAGGGAAAGATCTTGAAAAATCTTCTAATTTATAGGAATAATAGTGGAAAATACCATGTAAAGATGAAAATGATGTGGAAATTGGTTTACAATCATATCTTGAACTTTTAGGTACTTTCTTGGCACATGGCTTAAGGATTAGATGCATGGAAAAGATCATCAGAGCTCAGAAAATTGATTGGTAATTTCAATAATGAATTAAAAAAATCCCTAACTTGGATGTTTAAATAGAAACCCCTTATAATTAATTTAGTTTAATGGTGGTAAATGGCAAAGATAGGAGGTGCTTGGAGCAAGCCCCATGTCCATCGAATTGAGGTTTTTGATTTGTTTTAATGGTAGAAGGCAAAACCCACAATGCATTTTGCAAGTTTTGTAACTTGAAAATTGTACTTAGAGTTTTAGATCTCGTGGCTTGGATGGTTGGCGAGAGGCAAAACCCAGGACATAATTTACAAGTTTGTAAATTATGTTCAATTTTTGGATCCCATGAGAAATGGGTGCTTTGTCTTTATGGGATCTAAATTTTGGCATGCATTTTGAAATTTTTGCAAATTGTAAAAGGCGTGTCGAGTTCTAGATTCCATCGATTAGATTTCAAAGTAATAATTATCTATTTTCACTTTTCATAAGTGAATATATTCTTAGTTTTTCTTGTTTGGTCACCACATGTCCTCAAAATATTTAATCAACATGATTTATATGGTATATATCTTTTCCTACAAGTTCCATTATACACATCTTACATACAATTGAATGCTTACATATTATAATACATACCTTGTGATAGATAATTGCATATATATGCATGTCATATCATCTATTTTTCTAATATTATAAATTAGATTCATTACTATACTTTGCATATGTGGAAGATCTCTTGCCTTGCTACTAAGAGGAAAAATTATAACTCATCTATATCCTTGACCTTATACTATATATTTTTGCATATAAAGTATCCATTAGGACATAATATTTGTCTCTCTCACCAATGAGCCTACTATCTCTATATTTCCACTTAAGGCAACATGATACTTTTCATGACACCATAGTGAGATTGAAAATTACATAATTATACATCTATACATCCCTTCTCTCTCCTTGAGCCTTATTGATACTAACTCACTTTATGGAGCCACACTACATATGTGTCTTGCATTACTATAATTATGGGCCCTTATGCCCCATATAATTTTACACCTTATCACATTATGATTATTGTATTTGATACATACATGATTATACCTTGCACATGTTGGTGTGCATGACTCATACATTGCCCACAAGGAGCAACCTTTTACTAGTAAATGACAAAAATTATAAAATAGAAAACTATTATAAAATTAAAAATGTGGATTTATCATTGGTTACATATCTACCTACATTATAAGTTTTCATATCCATGTTTTACAAAATGATTTTCATGGTATTTATTTGAGTGAGTGATACACAAATTTAAATATCACACATGATTATGAATCATGCATGTCATGCAACTACATGGCCAACACCATAGGGGGCATGGTCTAATCAATGATATGCTTATGCTATGGACACATTTATATAATATATATGGTAATATTATTCCTTACCATCCATTTATCATATTGAGATAATTTACATAGATCATATATATTTTTCTAGTACTTAGATCTCATACTACATGGATATTTACATGTATTGGTTATAATTATGATTGGTTATAGTGAGTGTTGTGTGTGAGTGTGTGTATGTCTATGCTTATGGGTTTGTGTATCCTTACCCATAGAGGATCTGCTTGTTATCATGTATTATTAGTCCCATTCTTGGGGTTTGTATCACTAACATGTGCGAGGTCAATATTTTTTATGGTACTAAGATGGGTGTAATTTATTATTATATCCTATGCTTGTTTTCATGATGTTTATCATGAATATTACTATACCATGTATGGTGCCATTATTTATATAATGCATGTATATATATATATATATAATAGGTGCCTACATTTGGATTTTTTCTAGGTGTTTTGATAAATTCAATGTTGATGAAGCTTATCTTAAGCATCATTCAATATTTCCATTCTTATCTAGGTAGATGAAGGTGTTAATTATATGCACGCACGCACGCACGCACACACACACACCCACACAGACACAGACACACACACACACACACACACACACACACACACACACACACACACACACACACACACACACACACACACACACACACACACACACACACACACACACACACACACACACACACACACACGTTGAAGCTTATCTTAAGCATCATTCAATATTTCTGCTCTTATCTAGGTAGATGAAGGTGTTTACTTCAATTATATGCGCACGCGCATGCACGCACACACACACACACACACACACACACACACACACACGTGTGTGTGTGTGTGTGTGTGTGTGTGTGTGTGTGTGTGTGTGTGTGTGTGTGTGTGTGTGTGTGTGTGTGTGTGTGTGTGTGTGTGTGTGTGTGTGTGTGTGTGTGTGTGTGTGTGTGTGTGTGTGTGTGTGTGTGTGTGTGTGTGTGTGTGTGTACTTCAACACATGCATACATTCACTCACTTATGCACATCAAAATAGGGGCATTATGTAGACACATAATCTTGTTATAAGACCCTTTTTCTTAGTGTTTATGCCATGTTTTGTCATGCTTGCCACACTTATATATAAATTTATTATTTATAATACTTATCCTACCCATTAATACCCCTCATTTGTTTATAATCCTTCCAAACATGTCTAGTAATTCTCCAAATTTGGTGCTTCTCATCCCTAAGCTCATTTTCACACATTCCTATGTTGCTAATCAAAGTGTGTGTTGTAATTTCATTTGGGTGGGATTGGTGGGATCATAAATCTTATCCTTCATCATTTTGTGGGTCTTTTTGCCTTTGGTTGTGCTCCATGTTCCTTAATTATTGATTTTTACTATTTCCCAAGTAGGCCTAAATATGATTCATATCCTAGAGTATCCTATTTATACAAATTTAATCCAAGCCATTATCCATGCATGAAAAAATAGAAACCTAGGAGAGGGAAGCTAAGTGTCTAATATTGTACTCCATAGTTCAACTTAGTACTAGTCTTTACCATATATTTTTATACATTTTAAATGCAGTCATGTTTTTTCATCTCTATCTTGTACTAAAATAAGGTTTTAGGCATATTGCATGTGGCTGCATCTTCACATCTAGGAGGTTCAAAAAATATACTCAAGATTCCATTCACACTGCATAAAACTACATTTTATGATTCTGGCATGCATGATATGAATCTATAATTCCATAGTAGTTTTGTGACCCATAACTTTTTTTTGTTGTGAGTTGATGGTAATCTAGGTCAATTAAGGAATAAGACATATTTTTTGCATTCTTCCCATTATATTAGAGAATTTCATATATAGAAAAGTATGACATCCAAAGGCACTATGTAAAAAATAATTTAGAATCTAAAATTAAACATATGATATGGCCACATAGTAGGAAAGGTATGATAGTCAAACTAGTTGACTGATGATCCCACCCAGGGCACAATTAGAGCAAGCATCATTCCCATTCTTGTGCAGTCAGATGTCTATATTTTGCATAGTTCAGATCTACACTTAGAAATTAAAAAAATTAAGGTGTGACCAATCCATCATATATATATAATCTCTTTTAAACTTGAATTGTCAATTTTAGTAGTTTCCATTTGCCTTTTTACACAATTTTAGTTACTAAGGTAGGACTTAAAGTACTATTTTACATTATTGAATGTTATACCTCCCTAGTGCACATGTTATATCTTATTTTACTAATAAAATTTTGAAATACAAAACACTCTCACAATTCCATTTACACTACATTATGACTACCTTGGTTTTTATTTTAAGCATGCAGGATATGTAGTTGCAAATCCTCAATGAAGTTTCCTGAGCTAGCTAACCCTATATTTTGATATAATTTTTGTAAGCATGGTCCCTCTTACCTAATTCCTCTTGATGATTACACATATGATCAACATTCATACTAACCAAATATTGAGAGAACTTGTTGATCTTATTTAGTCATTCATAGAGTTATCTACCCTTTGTGCACCCTATCAAGCCTCCCCACACTTCATCAGACCTTCATGAACTTCCTCAAGCACTTTTAGGTATTCTCACACCCTATGTTGCCCTTTTTTGGGCTTACTTAGACATTTTTATTACATTTCCATCTTAGGACACTAGCTCCTAGAAAAATCAATGGCTTGAATTTATGTCAGGCCACCCACTTTCCTACTTACCCATAGCCCAGGGTACAACTTACCTAGAATGTGGTTGTTTCATTCCCAGACATTTCCAAACATCTAAAAATGATCATTTTTTCATGAATATGACTTGGGGTATCCCTATATCAGTTTCAAACCTCCATCTTAACCTATATATTAGTTCCTCTTAGTTGATCTTCATCTCTCTTGAGCTCTTACTCTAATTTATCCTCCCTCTTGGAGAGAAATCTACACTTTCACTAGCTAGCTAGATTAGATTTACCATTGATGCTTCTTAGTTGTTCCTAACCTCACTGATGCTTTATTTCATGCTACATTGGTTATAATTAAACTTGATTTATGTAATTAGATTATCCCTCACACCTATTTCTTTCTCCTTTCTCACCTTCTCTCCTAGATTGTTATTATTAGATTGGATAGAGATCTACACTTTAGCTTGGTCTTTATCTAATCAGAATCAAACATGGACTCTTGGTTGGTAGTTTATTGAATTTTTGTAGACCATGATGTGATGGAACCTTGTTTTCAATGTGAAATCATTAATTTATCTTAGTGTAGTGTTATTTATAGGGTTATAGATCACATGTTATGGTTAGATTTATTTTAAACAAGCATTTGTTATAGATTTTGAATGTTTATGTATTATCCCTTTGAAAACATCTTTATTTCAAAATCATCTTTCTTTTCCTAGGGATGCATGTCTCTAAATCATTTTCATTGCTTGGTAGGGATTATTTTTTAGATAGCTTTGCTTTCCTATTCAAATCACATTGTTTCTTCCCTTTAGCTACTTGTATTACTATGGTTATATTAGTTAAATATACCTACTCCTCTATGTTCTTGATCACACTAGCCTTAACCTAGTTTTTAAAGTATATCTTTGGCTTGCAAGCCAAAAATAGTATAACTACCATATAACTCTAGTGTATTCTTACATCCTTCATCCCATTAGGTCTTTGCTTATTACCCGCTCTGTCAAACCTTAGTGGATCATTCATTCTATATTGTTTCATTCTAGTTCTATCCAATTTAGAGCTCTCCTAGCCCATTTTATATTGATGGCTACAAGTCTTTATTTTCATATGTGTTTTGTATTAGATAAAACATAGAGAGTGAGACAGAACTAGATTATATTCATAGAATACATTCCACATCTGAACAATACAAGAAGACCTATTAAATAGGCAAAGAACTGAGCCACCCGAGAAACATGTGAAAAGGGTGGGTAAAACAACCAACATCAGCTAGCATGAAATAAATAAACATGTTAAACAAACTAACCTCTTAACCCAAGTAGTTAAGGAAACTAACCAAAGACTAATTAACTTAGTTAATAACCCAAGGTAAATACATAATTATGATAACACCCTCCTTTAATGACAAAAATAGAAACAAGATCAAGTTTATCCCTAAATTTTATGAACTTGTCACTAAGTGGTTTGGTCATTATATCAGCTAGTTGCTCTATAGTGGGGTAGTAGAAGATACTAATCTCTTCATTTATAACCAAATATTAGATGTAATGATGGTGGACCTTAATGTGTTTGGTACTGGCATGGAATAATGGATTCTTCACCATCTTCAGAACACTCTAGTTGTCACAAAACATCATAGTAGGCTTTGATGAATCAAACTAAAGATCCTCTAATATTTTCTTTATCCACATAGTTTCACAACCTACAATGACCATAGCTTTATACTCTGCTTCTATTGAAGATAATGCCATTGTAGTTTTTAGTTTGCTCTACCATGAGAAAAATCTTGAACCAAGAGTGAATACTATCAGAGGATTCATCAAGGTCTGAATAACAAGGATGCACGAGTCATGGTTGCACTAGATGAAGCAAGTGAATACCACAAAATGCTAAAATAAATGAAATCAAACAAGAGATAATTGCATAGACAATTTGGAGAAAAGTCAATAATCCATTAACATAAGATGGCCCAAGTGAAGAATACATATAGGAGAGCATGTAAGTAACTCCTCCACAAAAGGTGGTCAAAGCACCACAAGAATAGACTGTAACTCCTCCATGAAAGGTGGTGACAGGGTGCTAAGAATAGAGAAGTAACTCCCATACCTGGAATAGCCAGTCAAAGGAGTTATGACATTATTATGACACCTATGACACATCTATGACACACATCTCCACATAAGCTAGCCTATCCCACGAATGTAGGAAAACTCCATGAATGCACAAATATATAATTTCCCTAATTAAATAATAGGGAAAAATAAAAACCTACACTAACACCTCCCCATAAGCGCAGCTTAGGTGGGCAGTGTGGAAATATAAAATGGGTCCCAGAAACTAGGCATGATGAGGTACCCATGTACAGATGCAATCTCCCATAAGATAGAGAAAAGGAGAAAACCCATAGGAAAAAACTCCCCCCTAAAAGAGAGACATAAAAGAAATGAAGAGGCTACTGGGCCCCCTAAAGATGATGCTACTATAGATGTAGACCACACCCCAAGAAGAGCTCGTAGATGAATGAAATTGATGTCAGTGAAAGGTTTGGTGAAGATGTCTGTAACCTACTTTGAAGACTAGCAAAATATCAAGTCAATGACCTGACTATAAATAAGCTCTCGAATGAAGTGCATATGAATCTCTATGTGCTTGGTCTGCTGGTGCTAAACTAGATTCTTGCAAATCTAGATGGTACTCTAGTTGTCACAAAAAATGATGGTGGGTTGTCGGATGGGAATGCCAAACTTAGAAAGAATCCCCTAAAGCCAAATAGCCTCAGTAGCTGCATTAACAACTCCCTTGTACTCTACCTCTATGGATGATATAGCAATAGCATTTTTCTTCTTGCTAGACCAACTGATAGGACCAAAACCTAGAGAGAAACTATAACTAGAAGTGGACTTGTGAGTCTATAAATCACCAGTCTGAATCTATATATCCAACCAAGTCAACCTCTATGCCAAATCTATAATGAATCTCGTATCTATGTGAACCCTGTATGTAATGCAAGATCCTCTTAGCTTCTTTCCAATGCAACTCATGAGGTTCTTGCATAAATTTGGAGACAAGTCCCACTGCATATGATATGTCAGGCCTAGTGTGAGTCAAGTAGATGAGACTGTCAACAAATTGTCGATACTGAGTGGCATCAACTAATGGTGAAGAACAGTCAGCCTCAAGCTTGACTTCTAATAGAAAGGGAGTCAGAGATGGCTTGCAATCAGCCATGTGAAATTGAGACAATAAATTAAGAGCATACTTAGGTTGTGCAAGAGAAATCCCTGAATCTAACTGTGAGATCTCGATGCCAAGGAAGTAGTGCAACAAACCCAAGTCTGTCATGTCAAATCTATCCTAGAGAGATGCCTTCACCGTTGTAATAGCTAATGAAGAACTCTTGGTGATCAAAAGGTCATCAACATATAGAACCAAAATTAGGAGCAAATCATCGTGCCGCAAGAAGTAGACATTGGGGTCAGAATGGCACCTAGTGAAACCCATTGTGAGAAGGAAGGAATCCATGTTGGCATACCAAGCCTGAGGGGCCTATTTGAGGCCATAGATATATTTTCTTAGTTTGCATACTAAGGAAGAATCCTGAAAAAATTATAGCAGCTACTCTATGTAGATCTCCTCCTCTAGGTCTCTGTGAAGAAAGGCACTCTTCACATCCATCTCGTGCACATCCCAACTATGTGCTGTGGCAATAGCCAAGGTGAGTCAGATAGAAGTCATCTCTGCAATAGGTGCAAAGGTCTTGAGTAGTCAATTCCTGCCACCTGTGAGAAACCCTTGGCAACCAGTCACACCTTGTATTTATCAACTGACCCATCTGCTACAAACTTGGTCTGATATATCCACCTACATTGAACCATCTTCCTTCCCTTAGGAAGTGAAGTCAAATCCCAAGTGTGATTTTTGATTAAAGAAGAATATTCTTCGTCCATAGCACTATCCCACTCAGGTACCCCTTATGCCTCTCAAAAAGTCTATGGATTTGAAACTAAAGTAAATAAGGCATGTGGATCTCTTTTAAAATCCCCCTAGTTCATCTGTCATCTGTAGGATCTCCTGCCTAAGTGCTAGCACTCTCAAGTGTCTATCTGGCCCAAAGTGGCCCAAAAGTGGGCGAGTCAGGTGCTAACTCCTCATCCTCTAATTGACTAGAGGTGGGTGACTCTGCATCACTATCCTCACTGTCTAAACTTAAAGAAGAAGAAGATGTCTCTGGCTCAAAAACTTATTGTGGCTAATCTGAATCTAATGAGGAATCGTCATGAAGAAGTAGATCCGATGAGAGAGAAGAAGTGCCAAGTGTTGAGTCTCTAGTACTCTCCTAAAAGTGGACACTTCTCTCAATTAAAAACTCATGAGTGGTCAGATCTAGAAGGTGATACCTTTAATACCATCAAGATATCCTACAAAGATGCAAGGCTTGGACTGACATTCCATAGCTTTACATTTTTTCTTCAGTATGAAGGCCATGGCTGTGGATCCAAAAACCCTAAGGTGCTCAACATCAGGTTTCCTTTAATGCCAAGTTTTAAAGGGTGTTATCCCTTTAAAAGCTTTGTGAGGAACCCTGTTTTGAATGTAGCAAGCACAACTGATGGCTTCAACCTATTACTATGGTGCTAAGGATTTGGAGTGAATCATACAGCTACCCATCTCTTTCAAGAACCTATTTTTGCATTCTGCAACCCCATTCTGTGAAGGACTATAAGTGACTGTGTGCTATAAATCAATCCCCTATGTGGTGCAAAACTGCTCAAACCTGTTGCCGACATACTCCCCTCCATTATCAGTTTGAATAACCTTGATGGATTTCTCACTCTGTTTCTCAACAAAAGCCTTGAAGTCTAGAAAATTTTCAAACACTTCAAACTTTTGTTTGAGAAAATATATCCAAGTGTACCTAGAGAAATTATCAATGAAAGTGAGGATGTACTTGGCCCTTATGAAAGATGGTTTGGGAAAGGGTCTTGATACATCACTTTATGAACTAACTCCAAATGTTGTGAGGCCCTCCAAGCTTTGCCTTTGTCAAATTTTTCTTTAGGATGCTTCCCAAGGGAGTACCCCTCGCAAAGTCCTTTTGAGAATTGGACACGAGACAAGCCAATGACCATGTCATGTTTGCAAAGTTACTCAAGGTAGTGGTAGTGAAGGTGGCCAAACTACTCATGCCATAATTTGTTAACTTCATCTGACTGAGTTAGTAATGCTATTGGAGAAGAATCTGGTGCAAAATGTGAGAAGGTGTATAACTTTGCTTGGTGATCTAGCCTACCCACTGCCACTGTAGTATCACTATGCAACTTCTTGATAGAGACTGAATCTAGTGAAAACTCAACTCTCATGCCCTAAACAATGTGAGTGATTTGGTACACTAATAGGAGATTGGTTGAAAGATAAGGAACACTCAAAACATTATTTAATGTTCCTCCCATTTCAATGACCCTCTCCCTATAACAGAAACTGATGTGTCATTACCCAAACTAATTGAAGTCATGCTATAAGGCTCTAAAGATGAAAAATCAACTAATGAAGAGCCTACGAGGTGAGAAGCACCTGAATCAATGACCTATGATGTTATAAAAGCTATAGTTGCTACAAGGGCCTTGCCCTTTTCTTTCTTCTTACCCTTGCCTTTTGCCTTGGTAGAATCTTGGGTAGATGAATTCTGCTTAATGGACTCAGGAACACCTATGTTGTGCTTCTCTAGAAGATGAGTTAGGTGATATATTTGTGTCTTCATGCATTTGTGTTCATCATGCCCTATCTTTTTACAATAGGCACACTTAACCTTCTCCTTCTTAGGTTTAGCATTGGAAGAGGAAGACTCAATGTTGTTTTTGGCAGGATTGTGGTTTTCTTTCTTCTTCTCCTGGTCCTTGTTCTTTTTCTTCTTCTCCTTTGTTGAAGTCTTATCCTTACCATTTATAGCTATCAAAGCTTGGGGTTGAGTAGACTTCATTGTGCCCATTTTAATTAACTTATCTTACTCCCTAGTTAAGTCGGCAATGAAGGAATCCAAAGAAGGCATTTTCCATGTAGTGCCAAGGGCACTTTTTATGGCATGGAAAGTGGAGACAAAGATTGAATAGCTTGGACCTAACTTAGGGAGAATAGAAAAGATGAGTTGATCATATTTCTTCTCTATCCCACATTCTTTTAATTGCAATCTAAGGGCCTTAAACTTAGTGAATAAATCTTGTAGGGTGTCAAAGTTGCTAGGACTTAGACTTATGAGTTCATTTTTGAGTTCATGACCTCTTATCTCATCAAGCTTCCCAAATAAGGTTTCTAGGGTGTCTCATATGTCTTTGAGAGTCTTGGAGGTTTCTAAATGGAAGAGAATTTCTAGAGACATGGACAAGCTCAGTAATCCATAGGCTTCATCACTACGGTTGTACCACTTGACCTTTTCAGCATTAGTGTTGGGTTTTACTTCAGTACCCATGGTGATCTTATACAACCCTTTGCTTCTAAGAATGATTGACATTTTAACCTTCCATTCATGATAGTTGAAGGGTGTTAGGGGTTTAAGTTGAAAATAATCCATTTTAAGCTAAATTTAGGTGAAGTTGTGTTGATTGCAAGTTGTGAAATTATGTAGAAAGGAGAATGAAAGCAAAGATTGCAAGTGCTGAAAAGCAATCACACCCCCTCAAAATGTTGAGCCCCCCCAAATATGCAAGTGCACACTCAAAAAGACATCGAGCTCAGCCAAGAATGTGTCTTAGAGAAATCAGTGCAAGACTTTAAGCAAATAAGACGTCGGACTCAACCGAAAATGCATCTCGAGAGACCCAAATTTTAGGCACTTTATAAACTAGTGCATTTTTAAAAAATAACAAGCCTACACTATGGAGAATTGAAATACAAACACTTTTGCAAAAAATGGCACCCGAATTTGATCTACCATTTGTAAGATATTAAAGATTCAATTTCCCATAAACTAGTGTTTTTGTAAAAAAATGTCACTAAAACATTAAAAAAAACCTATTTTGAGAAATAAAGTGGCCTTCCAACCACTCGTTGGACTTGGCATGGAGTGAGGAATTCAAAGGAGGTCTTTGTGAGGGGGAATTAGCCTCCTGCCAACCTAGGCCTCACCCTTCGTCTTCGACAATTGAATATACAAGCTTTAAAAAAACTCAAATATTGCTCAATCAAAGAACCCCTCAAAAAAATATGATTTGGCACTTTATATTAGTGCATTTACAACTGCCACTAGCAAGAAATACTAAGTGGTCTTGATTTCAATGCATTACAAAACCTTCATGAAGAGCATATGCTAAAAATACAACTTTGGCATAATATCTAGAGAAATAAATAGCACCACTCTGATCTACTCAAAAAATTATGCACTTTCAAAAAAAGAATCATCTCAATACGAGGTCTTATGTGAAATTTATGATCCTCTGAAGTTCCCAAAACAAGAACTATGCAATGTCACGACTGAGAATCTACTATTTTTGAAAAATCTTAGCATCAAAATCAAAAAACATCTGCACTAGTACATAGAGCATGAAAAAATAGCCAAAATCAAAAAAAAAATCATGAGAAAAGGAGTCTGTATGAGCAAGAATGGAGCATTTGAAAACTGCTTTCAAAATTGCAACTGCCAACAGAGAGGGGTCATGTTGTAGCTTTTTGAGCACATTTCTGCAAAGTATATAGAATGTATGAAAAAATTAAAAGATACCTAGATGGTTTTTCTAGGCTGCAAATAAAACCCAAAAGGCATTTTTCTTGCTGATGTATAGAAGATGTAGATCTAGTTTAAAACAAACATCTTTAGCTAGAAAAAATGACCCTGGTAACCAAAAAATGGAATGCAAAGTAGAATCAGCTACCAAGAGATTGCAAAGGCATGTGACAACCTGCAATTCTGATTAAAACACAAAATATGCAAGCTGATTGATAGAAACAAGATTATTGGATCTTGCAAAACCCCACCTACATGTATATGGAGAGACCAAACAAGCCATGGAAGGAACAAGAGCACAGAAAACTAGCAATATCTTCCAGAAATTTTCAAAATTCACAAAAAATGCCTTAACAAAGCTCTAGATTTCAATGAAAGCAATAGCAAAATAGACAACCAGTTACTAGAGTGGCTTTGATACCATATTGGAGGATTTGCCAAGGTCCGAATAACGAAGATGCACGAGTCATGGTTACACAGGATGAAGCAAGTGAATACCACAAAATGATAAAATAAATGAAATCAAACAAGAAACAATTGCATACACAATTTGGAGAAAAGCCAATATTTTATTAATATAAGATGGCCAAAGTGAAGAATACATATAGGAGAGCATGTAAGTAATTCCTCCACAAAAGGTGGTCAAAGCACCCCAAGAATAGACTGTAACTCCGCCATGAAAGGTGGTGACAGGGTGCTAAGAATAGAGAAGTAACTCCCATACCTAGAATAGCCAGTCAAAGGAGTTACTTATGACATTCTTATGACACCTATGATAGATCTATGACACA
Organism: Torreya grandis; assembly: GCA_037957365.1. Lineage (NCBI taxonomy): Eukaryota > Viridiplantae > Streptophyta > Pinopsida > Cupressales > Taxaceae > Torreya > Torreya grandis. The sequence goes on along the minus strand of JARHVA010000926.1, from coordinate 3,067,495 downwards.
TATCTCCACATAAGCTAGCCTATCCCATGAATGTAGAAAAACTCTATGAATGCACAAATATATAATTTCCCTAATTAAATAATAGGGAAAAATAAAAACCTACACTAACATACATATCTTGTTGTAGATTTTATTGAATCTATTGATCCTACCCAATCAGAGTCAAAATATTTTGAAAGCTCAAAATCTATAGACTTCTCATATAGTATACCAAAGTCAAGAGTACCTTTGACATATATTCATACCCATTTTGTAGCTAACCAATGTACTTCATGTAGTTTAGACATGAAGTGAGATAGAAAACTCGCTGCAAAATAAATATTTGGTGTAGTGGTAGTGAGGTAAATGAGACTACCCACTAACTAATGATATACTATTTCATTGACCAGAGGTAAAGTAGTGTCATTTGAACTTTTAGCTCCAACTTATATAGGTGTGTGAGTTGGATTAAAATCCATCATTCTAAACCTTTCTAGCAATGATTTGGCATACTTATTCTATGACATGAATACAACACAATCACCTTGTCAAAACTCAACACCTAAATAGTATTTAAGTAGTCCTAAGTTTGTCATGTCAAAATTACGACAAATATCAACCTTCATTTACTGAATGAGACTAACACTACTCCTAATGATGGCCATATCATCAACATATACAATGAAAATCAAGATATCATCACCAAACACCATTACATAGAGATTTGGTTCAAAGTTACACCTTTTGAAACCAGACTCCCTAAGGTATGTATATCTCTTCATATACCAGGATCGAGGAGCCTGCTTAAGCCCATACAAGGACTTGATCAACCTACAAACAAGATGTTCCTTACCAAAAACTTGAAAAACCATGTAGACTTCCTCCTCCAGATCTCTATTCAAGAAAGCACTCTTGACATCCATTTGATCCACCTACCATACAAATTGAACAACAATAGTAACAATCAAATGAAAATTTACCATCTTTGTAGTAGGATTAAAAGTCTCCTCAAAATCTATCCCTTCCTCTTGTGCGTGACCTTTTTCAACAATTTTGGCTTTATGTTTAGCTAAGGAACCATCTACTTTGCATTTTACCTTGTAAATCCACTTACAACTAATGGATTTATTTCTTGGTGGTAGCTCCATGAGCTGCCAAGTCTTATTTTTCATTAAGGAATCATAATCTAATTGCATGGATGATTCCCACTCATGCTTCCCTTTGGCATCTAAAAAAGAATTAGGATCAAATACATGTGAAACAATAGTTTTTAGAGCAAAATTGTAATTTTCACCTTTATTACCAAACTACTTTCCTAATCTTAATCTTATTCCTTCCACACCCTATGGCAAGTCTCCCTCCTTTAGTGCTTCCACAATGGCAGAATACCACTTTGGCTTCTTTGTTTGTTCTGCTAGAACCTCATAATGGCCTACATCAATTCCCTTCCTGGAATGTGATTCCATCGATGAACTAAAATCCTACTCAACTTTCACACCACAATTTATAATAGAATCATTAGAAGAAAATAATGACTCAATATTTGAAACTGTACCAGTTGTTGTGATGTAGGGCATCTATTTATTTACTATGACATCTCTATCTACAACAATTTTATTAGTAGAAATATCAAGTAATCTATAGGCCTTTGACTGCTCATTATACCTAACAAATATGTACGGTTTGCTTTTTGCATCCAAGTTACTTCTCTTTTGACTAGGAATAACTGCAAAAGATACACAACAAAAATTTTAAAAAACACTTACATCTGAAGTTTGACCTGACCAAGCCTCCTCTAGAGTCATATTCTCCAATGCTTTTGTATGAATTTTATTGAGGATGTACACTATCATTTCACTACATCTACCTAATATCTATATGGGACATTTCTACTTTGTACCATACAATGAGACATGTCCATCACCATCCTATTTCACCTTTCCACAACTCCATTTTGATGTAGAGTGTAAGGGGTAGTGTATTGTTTGTGTATACCTTTCGTGGCACAAAAATCCTTAAACTATTTTGAGATGAACTCACCCTCATTATATGTTCTAAGAGATTTCACTAATCATCGTACTTGTTTTTCAACCATAGATTTCGAAGTAAGGAAGTTATAAAAAAAATCAAATTTCTTCACTAGAAAGTATACCCACTTTTCCTAGAGAAATCATCAACTAACAATAGAAATTGACAGGATCCAAAGGGGTAGGTGTTTGCATTAGACCATGTAAATCTACATGTACCAGATCCAATACTCCCTTAGCTCTTGAAGCTTTACCAACATAAAATGAATGTCTAACTTACTTCCCCAACTAACATCCATTACATACATGATGACTATCCCAAATAGAAGGAATCCCCTTAACCATCTTAATCTTGCTTAATGTAGTCAAATAATGAAAATTCAAATGCCCATACCTTTCATGCCATAGTGAACTTGTGCTATCAACCACTACAATGCACTTTCCTTTGCTCTCTATAGATCTGCAAGCTTATACAATCCTTTCTCACCAATCCCAACAACAATAATCTTATTATCTTTGGTAGTGGCTAAACATTATTATCCTTGAAACTTTATAACAAAATCAGATTTTGAAGTGATCTCACTAATGGAAAGTAAATTTTTTTTCATATCAGGCACATACCTAACATTCTTAAATGTATACCAAACTACACCATTAAAACTGATCTAAACATTACCATATGCTTTCACAAAATGAGTCATACCATCTCCCAAAGATATAGATTCATTATTACTATCATTTTCAACAAAATCCACATACTAGTACTTATGGGATGTATAATGGTGAAATTCCCTTGAATCAAAGTACCAAGCTCGATCCATTGTATAATTACCATTGAAAGCCATGAAAGTAAAATTAGGAGATTTTACCTTTCCTTCACCTTCAACTATATTCGTATGATGAGCTTTCTTTCTGGGATTAACCATATCTTGTTGTCTTTTCCTACAATCTTTATTAAGATGACCAAGTTGCTTATAGTAAAAACATTTGTACTTAGATCTCTTATTAGAACCACTTACTTGTGAAGTTTCTATCAGAGAACTAGTAGTTTTACCAAACTTTTTACCCTTTCCCTTGATGAAGAACACACTCTCTATAGAAGTAGATGTAGACAACATTGTTTGCACCTATTGTCTCTCCTTCTAAAATAGTAATGTGGACAACTTTTCAAAGTCTAAAATTTACATCTCAACAATCATGTGCAATGAATCCACAAATGACTCAAATGAAGGTGGAAAATTCTGCATAACCATATCAATCAAAACTTGCTCATCAATAGGATTTTACACAACCTTCAACTAATCATTGATGTCCTTGATCTACAACAAAAACTTAGAAATGGAAACACCTTCCTGCATCTTAGTAGAAAATAACAAATTATTCAAATATAATACCCTACCGGATTCAAAATCTTAGTATTTAGAAGTAAGACTAATCCACAAAATTGATGCAATGGTCACATTTTTGACCTCTGAGATTAGATTATCTACTACTAATAGTTTCAACAACATAAGAGCTTCATGATGATGTTTATCATAGTCATCATAACTAGTGGCAGGCCTTTGCTCTTTACTGAGCACTATTTGATCAAGGTTTCAATATTCACATATTGTCAAAACTTTGTGACTCCACAAATTAAAATTTTTACCTGTCAATTTTTGTGAATCTGGAAATAAGAGGTGTTGTAAAGTAGCCCTTTTAACCTAGTTTTTCCAAAAAATGAAAATATTGGAAAAACTATAATGACTTTACATAAAATTCCTTCTACCCACTGATTCAAATCACAAACTGGTTAATACCTCTAGTTTTCAACAAAAAATTCAACACCGTTTGGGAAATTTTAAAAATTTCATCTTTAAAAACACTAAAAAATGGACAAAAAAAATTGTATCTAGAGATCTACAATTCTAATTTGAAAAATTCCTTTTCTACCAACATTTAGATTAAAAACCTAGAAAACGGTGAAATTTTCACCTTCCAGAACTTTTTTTAGATAATTAGTCACTAGTAGGTCCCGAATAAGTCTTATAAGCTAAAGTTTTGAATTATTTCAATTAAAAAATAAAAATTAATTGAAATAATAAAACTTTAGATTAAAATTTTCATAAAAATAATCAACCAATAAAAAATTAGCCTACCTACCAAACTTTAGATGCAGATTATGGGAGAAATACTCAACCAAATTAAATTCCATCAGTTCTTATCATCTCCTCTTGAATAATAGAAATTTTTAGACCCATCACTCACCAAAAATAGTTTCGGTATGAAAATCTAGTCTCTTCCCCAAACCGTATAGAAACGACCAACCATAGAACTTCAAATGTAGTTTTTAGACAAAATACTTAGAAGAATTTAATTCCATTTGATCCAATAGATGAATTCTAAGCCAAAGAATTTTATAGAAAGAAGAATCATAAAAAAAAAGTTATCAAATGATTTTTTTAGTATTTTCCTCCAAGTTAAATTTCTAGTCACAAGAGAAAAAATAAATTTCTTCCTCTCACGGCTCTCTATCAGGTGCTTCATGCTCCTCCTTGACAAGACCATCTTCTCTTGCTTGACAAGATTCTTCCCAAGCTTCCTAAATTACAAGCTCTAATTACCATATTAGATAAGACATAGAGAATGAGAAATAACCAGATTGTATTCATAGCATACATTCCATGTCTAAACAATACAAGAAGGCCTATTAAATAGGCAAAAAAATGAACCACCTAAGAAACTTGTGAAATGGGTAGGTAAAATAACCAACTTTGACTAGCATGAAATAGAAAAGCCCATTAAACAATCTAACCTCTTAACCCAAGTGGTTAAGGAAAGTAACCAAAGACTAATTACCTTAGTCAATAACCTAAGGTAAATACATAATTATGCTAACATTTTGGATCCTTCTCTGATTGTTTGACCTTGATTTAGTTTTACATCCTCCTCCCTATTGGTTATCTGATATTTTCCCTCTTATATTGCCTTACTAGTTTTTCTTATTTCATTTCCTCCATAGCCAACCTCCCACCTTTGGGTTGTCATTCCCATCATATTCAAAAACTTACCCCTGAGCTCATTCTTGGGAAAACTGAGACTAGAATGGAATGACACAAATTGTCAAGTATCTAGGAGGTAGCCATGCCCCAACATAGTAACCATGACCCTCTCATGTTGCCCATGGAGTGAGAATGGAAACTATATAACCAATAGCCTTACTCCCCTTTTTGATAGTTTGAATTTTACCCATATTAGGACACTTCTCCATGTCTTCATACTACTTTGCATTCACCCAAAAGAGGTGAGGATTACCCCATTTTGAATTTAACACCTGAAGAGCTAGATGTAATCATTGATGATAGCCACATATGACTTCATGAATATTTAGGGCACTATACTTCCTATAGTATTAGGCAACATGCTTACTCTTGGATAGAAATACCATTGATTCTGGTTATAGTGCCTCAACTAGTTCTCACTTGAGTTCCCCACCTCCTTCTCAGTGGGAAAATCTAAGACAAGAAACCCCTATCATCCTCATTTAGAGATGTAGGCATATTAACTTAGTTTTAAATCCATATCATGTAAATCCTTCTTATCTTCTTAGTCCTTCCTTTAGGGTTCAGATGAGCACATTGATTTTGACTGTCATTTACAGGTTTGAGATGCATGGGATGTTTATCTCAAGCATAAAAACCCTTAAGTATACCATCATATTTTAGCATGAAATAAAAACCTTAGGTATTTATGTCATCCTAGCCACTCCCCCCTTTGTGTAATGTCAACTCTTTTTCCACATGTGGAGTGATTCCTTTCTTGTGGTTGTTCACCATCATGTATTTTGGAAGATCCCTATCATGTGCATCCCCCACTCTAGTAAACACCTCAAAGTCACTTCACACAAGTCCAAGGTCAAAATTATATATACTTGTATAGGAAACATCATAATTATTATGAGCCTCCTTGTGAATCTCATCACCAACCCACCAACAACTATGTCTGTGAGAATTTCCCTAAGAACCATATTTCCCCTTGGGTACGTGTCATTCCCTTCCCACTCTGATCCATAAACTATCTAAGTTAAACAAAAAATAGGATGTTATTTTAATATATCACATCATTAAATTCATGATTTCATGTATGGATTTGGAACATGATAAAGGCATGATGTTGAAGTTCTTTTCTTGAACCCTATGAGCTGAGGCTTTGGTGTGGTTCCAAAATCTACCTCCAAAATATATGTTTATTTTTTAATCATTGTTGGATGATTTCCTCCAATACTTCAATATCTATGACTATTTAAAATTGACATATAATCACTCTTCCATGGTTTGAGCTAAATGTGAGTTAAAATTTTACTTCATGCATAGATGGCATTCAACCATCTATACCTACAGGATAAGGTTCATGGATGATAAACTTTATGTCATGTTCACATGAACATTGTTGTAATAGGTTCACCATGAGGTCTTCAAGTTTGATCCCACCTCTTATGATGAATATATTAATGATATCAAAGTATTCAAGGTGTGTGTGGGTATTAGGCCCCTACCAACTCAAAATTCCTCCTCACATGATCACAACTATAATGTGGTCGATGATGATGTCACTAATTTTCATGTAGGGAAGAAGGACAAAAAGGATGGCTTCAAGGTCAAGTCTATGAGTAAGATTTCAACTTAAAATAAAGCCCCTAAAAAGAGTGGAGTTTGGTAGTAGATGACATATCATTATGATCCCTCCAAGTTCTATAATTTTCATCAAAAGGAGGGCCATTCAGATAAAGAATGTGTTTCTTAGAAAATTGGTGTGAAGACCTCATCCACTCCCTAGATCTCTCCACTTATCAAGCCCAAACTGAATTTATATTTGTTCACAAAGCCTCTTCCTAACCATGACAAGGAAAAGAATAAAAATAAGAAGAATAAAAAATCCAAGGCTAAGTCCCAGCATCTCTTTCTTGCTCTTCAACCTCTTCTAGTTCCTCTTGCTCACTTGACCTTAAAGATAAGGCCAAACATGAAAGTAACAAGGTAATTATTGATATTGACATAACCTATATTGGTTATAAGGGATTTATCAATACATGCTTGGGTAAAAAAATTGACCCCATTGGAGATGCTAATAGAGTAGGTCTCACGGTCCCACCCATGAGGGTATAAAATACCAAGGTTAGATTTTAATTTTGGCATAATATCCCTCCCTAGGCTAGGAAATGTCCTTAAGCTATCATAGAGGAACTATAATCCTTCTTTATGGGGATATCCATCTGAAACCTTATCCTCTTTTTCTTTGAGCAAAGGGTCCTCATTATTGATGAACTCAATCTCCACAATGAGGTGTCATTTTGGGATATTAATAAGGTCTTATTCAACTCAGGTATCCCCAATTACCTTCACCCATCTCTTTTATCCTTTGATCCCACCTCCTTTCCATATCCTTCTACTCTGACAAAGAAGGATAGATTCCCACTCTAAATTGAGACTTTGTTTGATTACATACACATTGAGAGATGCATCATTAATGAGGGTGTTTTTTTAAACATCATGCCATTGTGGGTGTTCAATGAGATGTATATTATCGTAAGAAGCTCTATGAATATCACCATAATTATGTTAGTTTAAACAAAAAAACAATTACATTGGTGGGTAATGTGAAATTTTAAGTCAAATTTAGATGGAAGATCACCAATATTGAGTTCTACATGTTAGAATTATATCTCTCATACAACATGGTCCTTTATTATTACTAGATCACTACCATGTAGGCTATTGAATTTGTAACATTTCATGTGGTCCAATTTGTGCATGAAGGTGAGGTTCATACCTTAGATCCTAACCTAGATCTATAGTCATTGATATATGCTAAGATAAATCCATATGGTGAGGCTTTATCCATCTCACTATGGGGACCTACTAGTTCACCTAAGGCTCCCATATATGAATCTTACATTCTTAAAGATGAATGGTTCAATCCTGATGACTACTAATTAGTGTTCTTCTTCTTATAGTCATTATGTGCTATCTATTTTCCCTCCTTATTTTGGACATCAAGGTGGTTATTTAATCTTAGGTGATATATTTCAAGATATTTTTTCAACCATTTAGCATATACCCTCATCATGACTTCTATGTCTTGGCATAAAAACTCTTAATGTCTCCCTTGTGAAGGCCTCTAGAGTTGGTGATTTAGATAGTCAGTTCCATTTCATCCACATCATAAAACACTTAGGAAAGTATATCTTATAATAATCTCATGATGGTGCATCACAAGTCCTAACACCCTCATACTCATATGGGTTTAGAGATCATGCTCAACAAAAATGTCATGCCCTTAGTGTTTCCATAATTTATCCATGGCAATTAAAATTGAGTAGTTTGATGAGTTTTGCATTGAAAACATCAAGAATAATTATGCTTATTAGACTCACCATTACCAAAAATTTGAGAAATGGGTACAAACTCATCCCTTTTAGGTAGGTGATACAGTACTTGTCTTTGATAAGGAGTACTATAAGAAGAGAAAATTGTCTCATAAGTGGTTTGTCTCCTTTATGTTCACTTCTTCCCTTGAGAATGACACTTCTCTCCTCTCTACCCTCGAGGGTGAATCGCTTAGGCACCAAATTAATGTGTTACATCTTAATATGTTCTAAATCTAAGGATCACATGGCCTTCCTAAGAAACTTTCCTACAGATATATGACAAATCTTTCCTCTCATCCCTCACCACTAACCCTTGTTAATTGGTTTTTACTCATGTCTACATTCATGCACATGAAAATGAGTCATAGTTTAGTAAAGAAATAAATATAAAGTGTAGGAACTTATGTTTTTTATTCTTCCCTTCTATTTGGCCTTTTAGCCTCTTACTGAGCCTTTCTAGGGCCATTATTTCCATCTAGAGAGCATGCCACAACTCTTTAGACCATATTGTTGCCTACCTTTGGGCTATGAGGCACCTTAGTATCCAATCCACTACTTCCCTTTTAGGAAGGCCATAATTTCCCCCTTTTGTTGCTCTATTGGTAGAACCCCTACTAGTGGGAGACATGTATCTCCTTTATTTACCTCTAAAAATATGCCATATGGTTTTGGCCTATTTTTAATGCAATGGTAGCCTCTATTTTATTCCCTAAATCCAAATGGTGCTAATATCTAGATCTTTTGGGTCTCCTTTTCTATTTATCCTATGCACTCCACTTTAGATGCACCTCATGGTATTATTAGAGTATTTTTCTTATTTTAATCAATAGTACTACTGATTTCTCACATTTATCCCTCTACTAACTCCCTCTTCCTCTTTTATCATGGTCTATGTCTTGCATCCTTGACCCCCATCATGGTGCACCACTCTCTAGCGATTCACACTAATGATGATAGTTGAGTCAACCCAATACCTGTAACTGTGGCTTGGACTATTGATGACCCATGAGGCCATGAGATTATTGTTATTGGTTTCTTCCTTACTAGTGAGATGAATAACAATTCCTAGTATCATGTGATTATTGGAGCCCTAATCGATGCCCATGTGTTAGGCACACAATATGTGCATTTTTTATCCAACTCACTCCTAGTCGTGTCTCATCTCACTAAGGTATAAAACATCTTTAACATTGATTTGATCTCCTTTTTTGAGGACTTCTAGATCTCCCACACACCTCATTTAGAGAATACTAGAGCAAATAATTTGGTGAATGTCATCTTGGATTTTTTAGTTTGATATCACTTTTGTCCCTTATTATGTATGAGTTAGAGCTAGAGCTAGAGCTAGAATTGGATTATTTATGGCCCAAACTTGTATCCATTAGATCACACTACCAACTTTTCATCCATCACTATTCCTATCAAGTGATATTATATATTATTCCTTTGATTATCTCTTTATTTATTTTTTATGTGGCTTCCAAGTAATGTAAAACACTTTTTGTTCAACTAAACATCAACTGCTTATTCCTTAAGAACATATGTAATAGTGATTCCTCTTACCCTATTCCTCATGATGATTACACATCTACTAATCATGCATGCTACAAAAATATTGAGAGACCTTGTTAATCCTATTTAGTCACTTAGAGAGTTATCTACCATTTATTCACCCTACAAGACTTCACACATTCCATCAGACATTTCCACACTTACTTGAGCCCTTTTAGGCCTTCTTGTGGCCCTTTTTAGGGCTTGTTTGGAGTTTTTTGACACATTTATGACCTAGGCAACTAGTTATTAGTAAAACTAGTAGATTTAATTTGTGTCAGGCCAACCACTTTTTTGCTTACTCATAACCCAAGCCATAACTTACCTAGAATGTGCCCATTTCACTCTCAACTATTACCAAACTACTAGAAATTAGGGAAACCCTATATCAATTTTAAAGCTCCCTCTTGATCTCTCTATTAGTTCCACTTAGTTTATATTCATCTTTTTTGAGATTCTACTTTAATTTCTCATCCCTCTTATAGATAAATCCACACTTTCATTGGCTAACTAGATTGGATTCACCATTGTTACTCCTTAATTATTCCTACCCTCACTATTTCTTTCTCTCATGTTACATCAGTTGGCATTGCACTTGATTTATGCACTTGGATTAGCCCTCATATCTTCTAATTATTCCTACCTCACTTTATCTCCTAGATTGTTAGCATTGGATTAGATATATCTCTATACTACATCTTGGTATTCATCCAATCAAGATCAAATTTGGACTCTCAGTTAGTATTTTGTTATGTTGTTGTAGAGCATGATCTAAGGGTACCTTGTTTGCAAGTTGAAATCATTCATTTAGCTTAGTGTAGTGTTATTGCTAGGGTTAAGATCACATTTTAGGGTTAGATTCATTTTAAATAATAATTTAACATATATTATGAAATTTTATACATTTTCCCTTTGAAAACATCTTTTTTTTCAAATCATCTTTCATTTCCTAGGGCTACATGTTTCTGAATCATTTTCCTTACTTGTTAGTTCTTACTTTTATAGATAGCTTTGCATTCCTATTCAAACCACCTTATTTATTTCCTTCATCTATGGTATTATTGTCTTATATTACTTAAATATACCTACTCCTATATGTGATTGACAAATTTAGCCTAACTTAGTTATGTAAGTCTGTATTTAGCCTAGTGGACGCTAACAAACTAGATAGCTAGCATATCCCTCTGGTGGATTCCTACATCCTTCAACCCATTAGGTGTTTTATTTTTACCCCCTTTATCAAACCCTAATGGATTATTTAAATTCTTTGAGAAACACTTTTATTGTAAGCATTTGTGGTGAATCAGATCAAATACAAGAAAGAAGATAAATCATATAGCTATGCTTAATTAAAAAACAAAGTGAATATATATGCATACTTGACATCTAATAGTGTACATTCCCAAAATTTTATAAAATCTAAAAAGTAATGAAAGATGGATTCAACCACATAAAATAGATTCAATATTGTAGTAGGTAAAAATTTAGTGATTTTTCAAATACATTCATGACATATTTAATGGTTACAAACGAAGTGTCAAATCTGTACCTTATGAGTGTGACATCTAGAATTGACAAAAACCTACATATGCACTTCCAAATCACCACTCCAGTATTAGAATCCCAAGATTATGCTTAATTATGTTAGATTCTATTTTATTTTGTCATTTCATTGTAGTTATTTATCATAGTTCATTACTATTTTTAGAAACATTTAAGGGTATAATTTTCTATTTCAATACTAGTGTGTATTGGGTTATTTTCCATAGTGTTCATATTAGGTAAAGTAGTGTCCTAAAAATTATGTTCCTTTCTAGTTTTTCAAAATTGTAGAACCCATGGAAAAATTATCCAAGTTACTAGACAAATCATAACCAAAGATTATACCACCTTAATAATCTATTCCCATGAAAATAATGCATGCATATGTTATGGTGACCAATGATTATAGTCACACTCAATATGGTAATGAATAGTAAGATAATTACAAACTTGATAGCATAAATGATTTGTTATCAAAGATTTACTTTACGTCTTATCATCCTAGAGAATATAGATATAAAATGAATACATTTGATATTGGCCAATTATATTTTACTCCCAAGATTAAGGATGGCATTTCCCATACTTTTTGTTTAGTAATATACTATCTTTAAATGATAACGTTAAAGCACCTATGATAATTAATTTTTGTAACACTACTAATATTACTCAAGCATCATTACACCATTATGTAGTTGGAATCAAATGTGAATAAAGTTAGGGATACATAAGTAAATGATTAGGAAAAATGAGTAAGATATTTAAGAACTTATCATTCTAATTTCTCATTAATTCAAACTAGGTCTTGGCTATAGTAAGGATACTAAAGATGAAGAGATACCCTTCTAAGTGGACCACAATAATTTTAATGCTTATAAAAATTACTTATCTTCAACATATAAATATTTACATACTCATTTACCTGATTATAGTACATATCATCAACATGAAGTTTACAATATTACATTTTTATATAATCACTTTTCTAAACCAATATGAATCATGTATAATATTTGAACCTTAAGAACCATGATTTAAATGAGTAATATTAAATATTTGGTCAAATAATCAAAATCAAATTATAAACACAAAAAATAAATTATCAATACCCATAGAACATATAATGCTAAACCTATATACAAATGGTACATAAACAATAATTGCATCAAGTTTAAAATCAAACACCTATGCAGATAACACATCAACTATTATATCATTTGGTTCCAAAATAAATTAAACCCAATCATACACATCCTTACATTAGAGAAACCAATTTTGTTAATGATGGATTAATATATTAACCTCATGATCATATAAAAACTTATGATTTTGAACATACAACTTATAATGATTATTTAGGACTACACATGTGACCATGGATTTCATAATGGGCTCCAAGACTGTTATGGTGGAATTTTATTTTACATTTTTACATTAACTTGAATTATACTTTATTTATTGGTAATTTTTATTTCACTTAGTTTAATTTTTTTGACTTATTAGCACTTGGTTTTGAATTTTCCTTTTATTCTTCCTCCCTAGAGTTTTATTTCTTGACACTCTATTTTTCTTATTTTTTACTTTACATGCACATGTTTGATCTATAATTTCATTATCTTGTTTGGTTTCCACATGTCCTTAAATACTCTATTCACCATGGTAGGTATGGTAAAAATCCCTTACTATATATCCATAATACACATCATACATTTATAGGCCATATATGACTCAGATAGTGATATTTGACTATATCTTGTCTATATCAAGACATACTCGTGTGCTCACACTGGACATATTATATAACCCTAAAATGTTAATCTCAGGTTATATTATTGTTAAATATAGATTTTTCATTAAAATGTTATATATAAATGAAATGGCATAAGGGTGATAATTAGATCTATATCAGGCCAATTAAATGCTAAACTTAAATATAAGCAGATGCTAAATTTATTATGTTAAGATAATCTCAATATAAAAAGCACAACCATGCTAGATATATAAATGACAAAGAAGTGAAGTACTTAGCTTTTTATAATGCTAATGTAGTTCTATATCTAGAACAAGTTGAAAGTAAGATGGAAGGATATTTTATATCAGTCATTAGATTCAAGCTTTGATACTTCTAGATCTTTGAACAACAATGTCAACATGGGACAGTTAGATCAACGTTACTATCTAGGTTCGATGTTACTATCCTATACAAAATACCTTCTAAAATAAGATGTAACCACCTAGATGATTCTAGGTTTTAATTCACCTTCACTTTGGGGTATTTAGATCTAGGTCATGGACTGTCCCTTCGTATGAAATGACAAAATCCAAATTATCTATCTTTATAGTGACCTTGGGAAAAATGGGTTAGTGGGAACATGGTGTCAAGATGACCCCAAAGACATCACTATCAAAAGGCACTTCCTAAATAGCCAATACTCCAAAAGAGGGCCTCAAACTCATGTAGTTCTCCCCTATGTGTTGGCTTGTGTGTGAATTATACAATATGTGAAAAGTAGGTACAGCAATGACCTAGCTTGTAACTTGGAAAATTGATCCCTTGGGTTGTTCCTTTAGTAATTCAAACCTATAGATGTGCAGTCCCTATGATTGGTATATAAATAGGAATAAATAAGGAAGCTTTATTCAATTAAATTCTATTTTGTATGAGTACTAGGTTTTTGTAGGTTGAGGGTTGATATTATATTTATATCAATACCTTTAGAGTAATAACTCATATTAAATCACTTAGGTTGACCATTAAGATATGTTTTATTTATAAATTAGATGAATTCAGGGCACTAGACATCTTGACACTTAGATTTGTACCCTTGAGGAGATGCTCAACTTTCCTCATCCAAGTGGAAAAATGGAGTCATCTCGCTTGTTATGGGTGACAATTTCATTGAGATGAATCTCTAGATAAGGGGATAGCTCCCCTTGATGCACCTTTAAAGATATCTCTCTAATTTAACAATTTGGATATGAAAAGGGATTAATAGAAACAAATAAAATAATTAAAGGGTGATGCACCAATGTATAATGTCCTCTCAATTGACTGGAACCACTACTTAAAGAAAAATATGATGTTTCTCACATAAGACTCACAACTTAGGATTCATTGCTACATCAATGTTTCATATGCTAGATTCAAGAAGGTATATGATTCCTGGGAAGGGAATGAATTATTAGAAAGAGGGATACAATCATGGACCACTTTTAGGACATCTCTACGCTTAGAAAAGAATACTAGTAAAGACCTACAACAAGCTCCTTTCTTCAAGTTGGTAGACCATCAAGAGTACAAGTTAGAAAAGATAATCCTTTACTAGACTAGACCAACAAGATTCAAGTCATTACTCAATATTGTAGCATATGAGTGGAAACAACACTTGTATACTTCTTCAAGAGTTCAAGTACAAATCTAGCTAGATTTTTCCCAATAACTAATGGAGGCTACTAAAAGAGCTAAAAGAGTGCATATATTTAGATTTTGAGAGAGGTATAAAACAAAAGAAGTCCAAAGGTCACTCAAACATGTGTCACCTTGAAAATATCAGTTAAAATTACATGTTAAAGAGGAGTGAGGCAAGTCATGCCATGTTAGGAGGTATAATTTTCCAAAACAAGTCATGAGAATGGTGAAAAGTGGCATAAAACCTTCAATATTGGCACAAGAAACTACCTCCATCAAAGACCATCCATGAACATTTGAAATTAAAAATAGGAGAGTTGACACATAGCACTACTCACTAGAAATAGAACTCATTATGATAGTTAGAGAATGTTTTTATTAACTACCAACCATCCTTTGGACACCTATGTTTGTCGATGTCATGGAAGCTCCTTGATTTGGTCAGTTGCCAGTAATAACTCAAACCAATGACCTACCCACTTTTTGCTTTCTTTGTCTATTCACTAGATGCTTAAGATTCTACCATTTGTTACCTTCACATTTGTCCTCAAGTTCCCACCAAGCCTTTTTTGACTCTAATGGATAATTTCCATAGTTTGAAATTGACTTTTTGTCGGCCATCATCCTTCAGGGGTTTTCTTTTATACATTTGTTTCCCTCAGACACTTTTCCTATGGTCACTTTGTTTTAAAACTTTTCTCCTTCAGAATTTTTTATCTTGGCACTTTTCCTAAAATAATTCATTTGGGATTTTTCTTAGTAATTCCTACGAACAATTTTTTTGAACAATATTTTGGGCCTTTTGTTTCCTTTGTATCAGACAAAATGTCTAAAATAATTGGGCTTTGACCTCTTTTCAATGCGGACAAGTTTTCCAAAAGAATTCCTTAAACAATCTTTTCAAAATAATTCCTTTGGACTTTCCATTTGGCCCTTCAAACTTTTGTCTTTTTTCCCTTTAGCCGAAAGAAATGGTCCTTTGACAATCTATAAATGACCCTCCAGTACTTGGAAATGTCCCTTTAGAAAGTTGAAAATGACTTTAGAAGCTTTTACACTTAAATAATTCTTTTGGGACTTGTGTTTCACTCCCATTCTTTTGGTCTTTTCTAAAAGTACCCCTTTCAAAAAAGCTATAAAATGCCCTTCAAAAAAGTTGAAAATGATCCCTTAGCCTGAAAAGGTCCTTCAGGGAAATTGTGTAGATAGTTTTCTTGAAGGCATTAGTCTTTGTCTTAGGTAAATCTATCTCAGATAAATTGTCCGAAAGAATTTAGCACTTGGCCAAATGAAAAGTCTGAAAGAAATAACATGTAGTCAAAAACAAAAGACCTAAAAGGATTACTATACAAAGGCTTAGAAAAATACCAAAACAAAACTTTTGGAAAGAATTAGACTTGTACATTTTTTGTGGGCTTTGTATATAACACTTCTTTTGAATGAAACCTGCATACTAGACCTAGCCAAAGGTATAGACTTAGGTAGCTAAGTTTTCAACTAGGGATGCCCAATTTTGGCTTGAAGGGCTAAAATTTGGTCAACAGGACACTTGCATTAGGATAGAATAGGATAGTCCCAAAAATTAGTGTCCAAGGTTAAGGAAAGTAGGGTTCGGTTAAAAACTTGTATAAATGGAAGATAAACACATTTTCAGCATCTTAAGAAAGATGGAAGACATGGGCCATCAACATAAGACTAGTTAGACTAAGAGATATGGGCCAAAGGGAACAAAGATAGAGTAGAGCGAGACTTGCAAAAGTGGGAAAAGGTAAAGAATTGAGAGGAATAACTAAGGTTTGAGTTTTCCAAGTATACAAGACTGAAGTGTTATATAATCATAAAATATCATGTACATTCCCCCCTTAATCTAGTAATGAAATTGATAGTTTAAAGGAAAGGAATGCATACCTAGGTGTGTATGCACACCTTACCTTTGCATGTGCCCAACTTTAGTGTTTTTCTAGTGACTGAAATGCAACCAAGATCATGTTATAGTATAAAATAAATGCATATAATCTGGTTTGAAATCACTTGAAATAGATTGAAATTGAAATAACAAGGTTGAGGAGTACACATGTCTATCAATGTAACTACCTTGATTATTGGCAAGTTGATTTGAAAAATATGTATCATTTTAAGGATTTGAAACTGAGATTAGGAAAAATATAGATAAATATTTAAAGTGCATATATCCAAGGAGATAGAGATAGAGAGAGAGGGGGGAAGATAAATTGGAAGGAACATGCCCCTAACGTTGGATCAAAATTGAGTTACCTCCTGACGGTTTAAATTAGCTCAACCATGCAACCCAATGATACTTATAACTTGGTGAGATTGGATGATCAATTCCAACCTGAAAACATGGAAATAATGAGCAATTTGATCACCTTAACCATACCAAAAGGTGAACCAACTACTGTAGTATATTGGTTCAATAAAGTTTGTAAAAGTTTGTGACATATCAATATAAAAAGACTTTGATGTGGTATTTGTCCATAAAATAGTTTTGGAATCTAAATTTGAACTATAATTTTAAATATTATGCATATTTTTTACAACATATGTACATTAGATATGTCTCATGATAAAACTATGTATAACAATTTTACCAATTATAGATTTCTACCATAACTATGAATCTAAATCATATAATTATGTGTTTTGGCCAATTCAAAAAATTATGTAAGTGTGGAGAACATGCTTACAAAGCATTCCCCCACTATATATGGATAAATCTAAAAATTGATAGAATTACCAATGTGGAAGACATGTTTCCAAAACATGTCTTCATTGTAAATTGGAAATTTAGAATACTAAATATGTGTGGAGAACATGATTCCAAAGAATATCCCCACTGAATCTAGGAATATTGAATTTGTGGAAGCCATGCCCATATGACATGCCCCTAGTCAATATTAAAACTAATATAATTACCATCTACTAAATGAATGTGGAGAACATACTTCCAAATCATGCCCCCACTAAATCTAAAAATTGTGTTAAGTGTGGAGGCCTCTATGGCATACCCCCACTAATATCCCCCTTTGAGGTGAGGGAAAGATAGGAATTGGTAGTTACATCACCTCAAACGGATAAGACAATTGTATAATCTATTAATGTAACCATGTATCATATATAAGGGAACATATCTAGGTAAATGTATCATTGAAGCATGTCAAATCAATGTGATCATATGTAGGCATAAGATGCATGATAAATATCATGGAAACATATATATAGTAATCATAAAATCTCAATCGGTATATCAAAAACACTCACATGCAAGTCAAAAATCAATGGTCCAAGTAGATTGCAAACAAGGGGCATCTTCAAATTCTACACAATCAAAGGGACGAGACTTAGTCAAATGTCCATAAAAGTGATAATGACATGTTCAAATGTCCATACAAAAATTAATGACATATTTAAATGTCAATGCAAGCATACATAGGCATAGGGGCCATAAGAAAAGGAGCATATTCAAATGTTTGATCAAGGAATACAATAGCAAGTAAGACACTCAAGGAAGTGCATAGAGTAAAGTGTAAAAAACCAACATAAACATGCCATATTATCCCATAGATAAAATGTGTTAAGAAAATATGTCAAGTGTATAACATATGAAGTACCATATGTAAGATATAATCATGGATAAAGGCATGTGTAAGTATATATGTAAGCTCAAACATCATAATGTAGAGTGATCATCGAATCATATAACCTATGTATATTAATATCAAATAAGTTAATGCTCCCAATGTCCATATGACATGAGTAGAGGGAAAGCCCAACATCTAAAATAGGAATGTATCATGCATTTATGTATGCCTGCATCACACTCAAGTATAAATATGGCACATACATATATGTAGGAGTAACTAAGTTTTTCATTCATCAACATGGAACTAATGCATAGATTCCAAAGAGCCAATAAAACATGTAGGTGTTGAAAGTGTTTTTGTATTTTTAGATGTTTTTTTTATTTTTTGGTATTTTTAGATTTTTTAAAGAGGAACGATCATCCTATGATGCCATCCAATGGATGGTCATATCTATCTCCCCACTGTGAATCATAAACTTAAAGTTGGATCTTTTACATTATTTTCATCATGATTAGATAGGTTGAAAAGTTACATAGCATGTTCCTCACATTTTGCATGTGTAGTAGAATAAGTAATTTTATCATTTAAAATATGTATTAATTTTCCTTCATTAGGAAAGGAGATACCTTGCTGATTGAGATCTATTTTTTATTATATTTGGTGTATCCAAAGAGTTCCTAGTGTAAGTGCATATGGAGATGTGGTAAGCATAACCCAAAATTGTGTTTGAATTACCTTAGGACCACAAACAATTGGTATTAGTATGTTTCCCAAGGAGTCTTTCCAACCTCCTTTATTTTATAAGTTTTTTAGATTGAAGCCAATTTATAATAAGATAATTACATTTCAATTAGTTTTTGCTTATGTAGGATCAATATGGTTATGCCAAAAATAAGTACTACCCATGTATAAGGTAATTGTTAAATTTTGTTGGCATGGATGTTTTTTGTGTTGTTCACTTTGAGATTCTTGCATAAGACATGGACCTTGGATTGACTTTATGTCAAGTAGAATTTGTAAATTGGTCATATAAATATTAGAAATACCGCATTGTTGTGCATAATTTTCCTTAGGTAGGTTTTCTCAATCCTTTGTTTCATGGATAAAGCTTTTGTATTTGGAGAGAGATATGTTAAGTTCCTTTTAATGGTGATTATGAAAGAAACATATCTATTCACATCATTGTATAAATGGGTAAATGATTCATATTGTTTATGAAATTTCCTTTCCTTTATTCTTGAAAGAAGGCCTCTACTAAAGATAAATTGTAATTATAAATTTGAGGGTCTAAATGCTAGTTCATAGGATGTACTTTTGAATCAAATAGTATAATCTTGAAGGGACTCATCATCACATTGTTTGAAATTGTGCAAATGTTCTAATGTATTTTTTGGCACCCTGTGGTTATTTAAAGCCATGAATAATGAATCTTAAAATTGTAATAAATTATTTAAATAACCCTTGGTAAACTATAGAACCAATTTTGAGCCACATCATAAAAACTCATATAGAAAAAAATTAGCAATAGTTTGTCATCTTATGCCCATTGACCAAAATAATGTACATAGCTAATCATGTGGTCAAATGGGTATCAAAGAGAGGTAAATTTCATAATTAAAAATCTTGAGGATAAGGATATTCAAGTATACATTATGCAAGAGGTTGATTATTGAATGAGGTGACATGTGCATTATCATTATGGAAAGCCATTTGCATTTGGAGTATAGAAACTTGGTTTTGAAGCTCCCCAATAGTGGTCAGAATAGACATTAGATATTTATGGGTATATAGGTGTTTTTCATAGGTGTTATAATTGGATAAAACCCACCACCTCTTTTGAATCTAGGCATATGAGTATCATCATCCTTATGTATAACAAATGCAATTTCATGATCACTAAATTTAGGACATTTTGGTAATGATATGGGATATTTTAACTTTGGTACATTTTGTATATAATTTGAATATATTATACCATTTAAATATTTTGTTTCATTTTTATTTGGTAAGGGTATGACAATTTTAAATTTGGAAAAGTTTGGTAAGGACACCTTTTTTATATAGATTTTTTTTAAATGTAGGAAAAAACCATCACCCTTGAGTAGAGGGATATTGTTTGAGAATGTCATAATTTTGGGGGATTTAATAAAATTGATTGAAGACATGTCCCCCTTATTATTTATTTGTAAATTATCCATAATATTTTTATGTAGTTATCCAAATTTTTGATGATAAAATGAAGGAACCTATTGGTCATATGTACCCACTTTTTTGGTAAAATGTACATGTTTAGTTGGCTTAAATGGTTGGTAACTCAAGGATTTTTTTCAAAATCACAACCCTTTCCTATTTTTATTATTATGTTTTTTATATATAGGGTGGGCTATACCTTGCTCACATTTGCCTAATCCTTGGCCTTGGTATCCATAATTTTATGATTATCAAATGACAAAGTCATATAATAGAGGAATAGGAAGTATGGCTATAGGAATTTTATCTTCCTTAAGATGGATGAAATCTTCTCTTGAAGTTGTGGGAGCATGGAATTGATTATGGGGATAAAAACTACCACCATTCAAGGATTTTATATTACATGCTTTAGCACTTGGAATAATGTAAGTATACATAATTTTAATTCCTTCCTAAAGGGAGAATTGGATAGTTTCATAATCATATTCATCAAATCAATTGATATCATCCATGACAAGAGATATGAAGTAAATAAATATTAGGATAAAACATGTAATAAAAATATAATAGGGTATGATTAAGTATAGTGGTGTTTAGATATTAGGTTCACCAAATGTTTAACCCTAAAATGTTGATCTAAGGTGATCTTATCATTAACCCTAGATTTTGCATTAAAGGGGTAAATTAAATGAAATGGCAAAAGGGTGATAATCAGATCTATAGTAGGCCAATTAAATACTAAACTCAAATATAAGCATACACTAAATTTATTATGTTAAGATAGTCTAAATATGGAAAGTACAACAATGCTAGATATAGAAATACCAAAGAAGTGTAGTACTTATCTTGTTCTGATGTTAATGTAGTTATGGATATAAAACAAATGGAAAACATGTTATAAGTAGATTTTTAAATAGTCATTAGATTCTATCTCTAATACTTCTGGCTCTCTAGATAGTAACATCATCCTAGGATGGTTACGTTGATGCTACTATCTAGGTTTGACACTAGTGTCCTATATGAAATACTTGATGGAATGGGATGCAACCACCTAAGTGCTTTTGGGTTTTGCTTTGCCTTTGATTTGAGGTATTCAAATCTAGATCATGGATAGTCACTCCTTTTAAAATGACAAAACCTTAGTTTTTCATCTTCATAGTGACCTTGGGAAAATATGGGTTAGTGGAAAAATGGTGTTGAGCTAACCCCAAATACCCAATTGTCAAAGGGTGTTTCCTACATATCCAATACTCCAAAAGAGGGCCTTAAACTCATTTAGTTTTCCCCTACATGTTGTCTTGTGTGTGAATCATATAATATGTGTAAAGTAGGTACAAAAGTAACCTATCTTATAACTTGTCATATAAATCTATTGGGATGATCTTTTATTACTTCATATTTGTAGATGTGTAATCCCTATGACTGGTATGGAAATAATAATAAATAGGGAAAATTTGTTCAATTGAATGCTTTTTGAATTCTCTTTTATTTGAGTGTGAGTTTTTTTAGGTGAAGAATGAATTAGGCTTGATCTTATATTTATATTAATCCCTTTTGAGTAATAACTCATTTAAACACTTAGTCCAACCATTAGGATACATTTCATTTTCAAATTATATTACTTTAGATCAATGGACACTTGTATCGAACAAGATAGTAGCATCGACACTATTTTCTATCTTAGACATTAGTGCTAGGGAGTGGGGAAGGAGGTACAGGTTTAAAACTTGTAGAGATGGAAGATAAGTACATTTTAAGTATTTTGGGAAATATGTAAGACCTATGTCATCAACATAAGACTGGTCAGACTAAGAGATATAGGCCAAAGGGCACAAAGATAGAGTAAATGTCAGATTTACAGAAGTAGGAGAAGGTAACGAACTAAGAGGAACAATCAAGGTCTATGTTTATAAAGTGTACAAGACTGAGGTTTTATATAACCATAAAATATAATATACACATATATTTCCCACCCAAGGGGCATGATTATTATATGTAATCATAAAATTAAAAAAACTTTAAAAAATATAAAATATAAAAAAAAACTTTCTTTTTATATTTATCAACTATAGAGTGACCCACTGATACATATCATGTTTATATACATGTGTTATAAGTTTAAATATACATTTTACATGTGTTTATCATGGTATTTATTTAATGGGTGATATTCAAGATATAAAATCTATGTAGGATCATGGCAACATTTGTGCCCAAACAAGGGGGCATTGTTACATTGATGCTATGTAGTATATAAGGGGAATATCTTACAATGGTTTTATAGTATTATCCTTCTTAATTTTCATCTATAAAATAGAGATATTTATATTGACTATACATATATTTATCTCACTTAAATTTTGTGTATTATGTTACATGTATATACATATGGTGTTGCTACATATGACCATTACATAATTACATTGTGTGTTCTCTTTTGTGCCCTATGATTAATTGATTACCTGCATGTGCATGCTTATAATTATTTATATTTACTATTGATTTATTATCAATTATTGTCCATAAAGGGTCTTTAAATCATCATTTCATGTTGCGTCTATGTAGTTATCTGTGTGTTTGATGTTTAAAATTATTATTTGTAATTGCATGCTTGTGTATGATTTCTTGTCTATATTATGTGATATACTATGTTTGGTGCCATATCATACATACTATTAGTATTGTATGCCTACTTAATTTTTATACGTATCCCATATAGGGGCACATTGATACATTTGGGTATATCACTTTTCCATCTCCTTATTGATCTCATTGCATGTATTTTGCCATTTTGGGTAACATATTAACCCTCCTACATCACTAGATGCTACATATATTTATCATTCCCATAATTTATTACCTATATATTTATATTGGGGGAATCATACCAATACATTATTCATGAGTCTCATTTATGCTATATTACTTATATGGAGCTTTATCACCTATGTTCCTTGTGATCCTACATTAACTATATCAAGATTGGCCCATATTACCATGCCCTTATTACATATTATCTCTTTATGGTTATAATAATTGACACATCTATTTCCATATCTTTTCCATATTGGGGCATATACTTTATTCCTATCCTTATCAATCACATGCCTTGCACATTTACACTGGGGGAATTTTTCCCACACCTATCTCATGAACTTCAATAATTATATCTATATCTATACATTACAATTAGGCACATCATACCCACATAATATCATATATATTATCATCCATGTCTTACACATACAAGGATTACTACCCCCATGTGTCTATTGATATTAATTTCTTATATATCATGACACCACATTATCCTAATTACACCTAGTCACATGGAGATAATATATACACATTGGGCATTTACATATCCTACCACATTGGATAATCTTTTTAAATTTTTGTATAACATCATTATCCCTTCACTAGATTATATTGGGACATATTGCTTTCCCATCCCCATCTCATCTTCACATGAGGTTGAATCTACCTATAGATATTTACATGATGATATTTATCCTATATGGATTTATATGGACATATTAATTATCTATCCTATTGCCTAT
This sequence comes from Torreya grandis, assembly GCA_037957365.1. Classification (NCBI taxonomy): domain Eukaryota; kingdom Viridiplantae; phylum Streptophyta; class Pinopsida; order Cupressales; family Taxaceae; genus Torreya; species Torreya grandis. The sequence goes on along the minus strand of JARHVA010000926.1, from coordinate 3,043,229 downwards.
AATGGGTCACATTATTTTTCCCATTATTGACCATCTCATTCTCCCTAGAATCATATCAAACTATTGAGTGTTACATAATGTTAATTTTATATAGTTACATGCATGTGTTTACTAAGTGCTTTAAAAGATTATAACAACTTCAACTTAGTGTACACTACTCTTTATTTTAAGAAGGGTGATTTTCAAGAACATGTACCAATCCCATGCCTCAAAATGGGCCATATATCAATATATATACATCCATATTATTTAAGATGAAATAAATTTACAAATATAGATAAAATGGATCAAGGACAACTATATATATACTTTCCTAATCAATAAGCATATTTGAAATACTAGAACTTACTATGAAAGTTATGATACTCGATAATACCTCAATAGATTTGGTTTTTATTTTTAGTTACCTATGAGTGACAACATAGTTCAAATACTGTTAGATATATTATATAGTCATATGTCAATTTTTATTTTTATTTTTATTATATTGTATTTGTACTAATTTACTAAGTTATTGTCTACTTGTTGGACTTTTTAATTTCTTTAAAGTATAATAGAGTTGTGTAAATTGGATTGTGTGCACACCCCAAATATAGAATATAAATGTTCCATCCTTATTTCCCTATGTAAGTGTAGGTATGCATTTAAATTATTATTTTACTTTGACTCATGAATGCATTTCATGCACACAAATATCAATGTTTGGAATTGTGTAGACACCTAATATTCATACAATAAAAAAAATTGTTATTTTTTTCTATGCTTTATCACACTTGATCTATGTTCACACATTTGGATATTTTAGGTACACTTTCCCCTTTTTTTGGGCCCGAGTATTATCATCCCTTAACTTATGTTTTTATATAAATTGATTTTGTGCGCACTTTTATCCAATTAAAATATGTGCATTTAATCCATAATGTATGAAAACCTAAATATGTACTATTCATTTTCCTTTGCAAGACCCCAAATGCTCTAAAATTGTCCAAAACACCTAGTCATCCTAGACGGATATCCCCTTAACTTATGGGTCTTTTGTGCATTAATTTTCACCTTTTACTATATTTTATGGTTGGAATATATTTTGGTAATTCCATTGAGGAGATTTTATTTACAAATGTACCCTTAGTCATTTGAGTATCAATTCATATCGTCCAATCTATTTAAAGTTGAGTCTCTTATGCACATCTTATAAATTTTTATTTAGAGGTATTCACATCTTATCAATGAATCTACACGGAGATTTAAATATGCAATCATCATCATATGCCAAGGTATTATATCAAAATAAGGTTATTGCTGATGCATGTAGTTATATTTGATTATCTAGGGAGAGAAGGTGAAGCCTTATGGTAAAATTTTCACATATAATAATATAAAAATGATAAATTATTAAATAGAATATGCAAAATTTTATGAATATCACACAACACATGTTATTTTTGGACCAAAATACCCTAATAAATAATATATTATAAAATAAAATAATAAATTAAGGTTGGTAAACTCCATAAAATACTCTTTTTAGAAGGAATAACTCCACAAGATCTCCCAATATGGGAATGCCACTTTGATGGGTAAACCTCCAATATCATTATACCAAAAATAAGACTCTTTACTCACTTGATATCCTCTACAAGGATATTCAATTACTTTATATATACCTCTATTACTAATAATGGGTGTGTAAACCTCTAATACCAATGTAAACCTCATTTCTTAATATAACTAATTCACATGTTACCCATTTGACTTAATATATTTGAGCCATATAATTAAATAAGGGGGATCTATGAGACATGTAAACACATCCATAAAACCATATACATTATAATATCATATCCCTAAGTACATAACATTCCATTCCTCCTTAACATGTTTTGTCCTAGAAACATGACAATAAACCAAGTAAGAGTTGTGTTCAAATCATTGCACACTTACCACAATTCTTGATCATCCAATTACCCATTTTTGATCTTAGTTGGTGATAGCTTGTGAAAATTGGTTCTAAATTCCATTGTACTACTCTAATTCCATTTGTGATCATAGTTTTTCTTCCTTAGTTTCAATGCATAGTCATAATGATTTTTCATATAATTCCATGTTCCATTTTTTGTTGCACTACTCTAGTTCCATTCATGATCATAATAGTCCTTCTTTGGTTTCCATGCATAATCATAGTGATTGATTCACTAATTTAATGTTCCATATTTAAATGCATTTATCTAATTTTATTGTATACTTATTTTATTTTTTTTGGTTTTTAACATGAAATACTTTTTCACAATTAAATAAATTAATAACAAGATCTTCCATTTAGTAATGCAAACTAGTACTTTCAAATCTGCCCTAGTGTTTGAAAATATTAAACATGCATAATTGAAAACTTGAAAATAAGAAATGGACAATATGAAAATGAAGAGTGATGAAACATCCACACTTGATATGACTTTATAAATTATGAATATAGATCTAGAATAAGTATTCATGTAGCTAAACATGTGTGTAATTTTGGAAACTAACTTTGTGAAAACAAAAATGAAATATGGATTGTGACTTCCTTTTTTTTCTAGGTAGTATTGGTGCTGATTATTTTCATTGCCATTATTAGTAGCAATCCATAGAAATCCTCATCATGACATTCTAGTGTTATAGTCTACAAGTTACAACGTGACTCACAATATATGGAATTGATTCACGTATGGTAATTTGATGGTTAAATAAGATGTACCTTAATTATTCTATTTATATATATTAAGAGGTATAATTAAGATTGATCAAACTTTAGATAGAAAAGAATGGTTCCACATGGTTCCATGTACAACTCTAGAAATAAAAAATTCATACTCATATTTAGTTACAAGTATGATGACAAAGGATACATTAATTGATAGAGATAATGATATAGAAAAATCAATATATTTGAATAAATATAGTGATATTAGGAAAAAAACAACACATAACTAATTTATCCAGTTATAATAGCTATATATTTGTAGAGTCGATATGAATATTAAGATTTTCAACTCTTCATTTCTTTCCTACTTGGTCTATGGAAGCTATTCAATCTTCTATTTTTATTTTTAACTTACATGAATGTTTAAAAAATGTAAAACATACATATGTTGGTACAAACTAGTCATGAAATGTCATTCAAAATCCCTTCCTAACACTTTCTTAGAGTTGAGTTGCTTGAATATGTTTTATTTACATTAGTTGAGTTATACTTAAAATTTTCACCTATACGTTGCCTATAAGATTTGTTCATAGTTTCACAAAAAGTGTTGTTTGTTAATTTTCATACTTTGTGTACTACTTAACTTCCATTTTAAAATTTTAATTAATAAAATATTTAACCCATTTTATAAATAAGGTTATGGGAATAATAGTCTAATGAAATTGCATTACTTTACTATAAAAGCATATCAAATAAATAATTCAGATTCATAATATATTCTGATACAATGTTGAATTATGGAAATTTGCTAAATATATAAAGTAAAACATCAAAAAATAATTTGCATGTTTAAAAAAAAGAATAAATACTACTTAGCCTTTTTAATGATGTAGAGATAGATTTGATAAATGTAGGTGTAGAAACAATTAGGATGATGCGTAGTTATGATTCGTTAGATTCTAGAAATGAGCTCTTTGTCATCTTGGAAACTAGTATAAAAAATAGGGACACTAATATCAAACCTTTTTCCTAAAAAATGCTTATATCCACAATGAAGTTCAGGTCATTTTATAAAAATTACACCTGCACCTGTTAGGGTTATCTATCACCTTGCATATTGTCAACTAGGATCATGCACATAGGTTTAGATATCAATCTTTTGATAAAAACCCTAAGTGCTCAAACCTGGATATATCACCTTGTAAAATGGGGGTTATAGAGATAAATTAAAGTTTAGGTGACCTAAATGATCCCTTTATCAATGATATATTCCCACATATTTATATAATCCAAAGAGGTCCTCAGACCGATGTAGTTCTCTCTGTTATATGGGATTGTGTGTGAGTAATTGTGTAATATGATATATATGAGTGCATGTAAGGAACTGGCTTGTAAATTGAAAAATACTACTCATGGACTACTATTTGAATTATTCATACGTATAATAATACTAATCCTATGACTAATATAGAAATAGGGAATAATAGGGCAGATTTGCAAGCTTAATAGGTGATTTTGCTCGGTATTAGATATATGTGTGATTAATTTATAATTTATGATAATGAATGGGTTTTTATTTAATTTATATAGAAACTTTGGAAAATATACCATGGGATGGTTAATATTGAAAATAGGTCAACCCATACATGTCAAAATATTTGAAAATTTTAGTGTTTGTTGGGTATAGACAATAGGGTCATAGTTGAGAGACTAGGATCAATGTTAGTGTCCTAATCTAGAAAGTAGTGTCCTAGAGAATAGAAATTTGATGAATATATATAAATGATAGTGAAAGATATATACCAATTTTTAATAGTACTATATGCTATATGTGTTTTGGGTAATCATAAGATCAAGTTCGAACAATAATATAATAATTTAGGCATATTGAGATGGTGAACACAAGCCTTTCATCTATGGGGAGGTCTTGAAATGAAATTACTATAGTAATGTCTAAGGATGAAATTAATAGGTTAAAGGAAATAAATGTATGTTGTGTTGTGTATAACACACATTATTTTGAATTGAGCCCTATTTTAATTTTATGTTTTGGATTACCTACAACCAAGAGCATTTTATAGGTGTAATTAGTGCATATAGTATGAAAATGAATAATTGAAATGCTTGAAAGAAAAGAAATTAAGGAAGGGGTACACTTATGTTTTGATGCAACCACATTTCCCTTTGGTATTTTACTTTGGTAATGATTATTCCTAGATAAAACATTAGAGAAAGGTTGACAACTAAAACTTGGAGATGTGAAGAGGAAAATTGGAGGGTGATTATGCGTCTAATCTAGTGTAAGGGTGAGTTGTGCCAAGGCCATCGAGATCATTGGATATCAATCACACAATTCACGTGTAAATATAATATATCCAATATCACCTAGGTTAAATGGTATAACCATATCAACTTATAAAAATGAATTCATGCTAAGGCCATTGAGTGCACAGAATCATGATCACACTATTGAAGGGATAAGATTCTTGTAATAGATAAAAACTCAATTGGTGCATCTTGGTAAGGTTGGTTCATGAATATTTGTAAAAATTGAATATATGTAAGATTATAGTATCTTGATCATGATGCTCCTATTCATGAATGAGATGGGGACCATAATGAGCTATCCACCTATAAAGATATTCATGATGTTCTATTTTAATTTTGATTCACCATGTTCAATTAGGTCTTTTGATCAGATTAGAGAATTATCTCATAAGTAATTCAATATTTAAGAAATGAATAGTGACTACTCCTTATTGGTGTTGATCGACTGTTAAGTGTGATAATCCTGACATCTACAAATCTGAGGAAGCACTGTGAGAAAATCATAGTTATATAAGATGAAGTCCTCTGAGAATTTGATCTTGGATCAAAAAATTAAGATCTAATTTTTTTTAATTATAAATCCTTGTAAAATTAAAACCAATATATGGATGATGCATCAAAGTAGTAGCAGGATTCCTACTTACCAGTCTGCAATAGAATTATTTTTCCCTTTAATGTGTTCTATAGTGTAATTAAATTGGTTAAAATAAGCCTGCCATCATACATATTTACCTCTTCCATCCTTCCTGCCAAGACCCTTTTCCTTGAAGGTTAAGAACGTGGTACAATTAGTTCTAATAACAAAATGAGGTAGATGCATAACCTTAAGAAAAAAAAATTCAAGACATTTCTTCATAGCATAAATTTATTTATTCGAGGATATCCATTTTTTCACATCTTCTACAAATATTCCAATGGCATGCTCATAGACATATTCCCTTTTATCTTATATACAACAAAGAATACCTCCCCATGCAATATTTGATGCATCTATATATAATATGAATTGATCAGATTGTGGAACATGAAGGACATGAAGTTTTGATACCTTTTCTTCGATAGCTTGGATGGCCTTCTTGTGTTCTTCAGGCCATACATAATTTTTGTTTTTCTTGAGCAATTCTTGAAGGACTGTTCTATCATTTCCAGAGTCTGCATAAAAATTATTAACATAATTAAGCATTCCTAAGAAGGCTTGGAGTTGATTTTCATCTAGAACATCTAGAAACTAAAGGACTTTCTTAGTAATATGGGGCTCGACTTGTAATTCACCATTTTTAACAAGTCCCAAGAAATTTCAACTATTTTGACATAATTGGATTTTAGTGCTAGAAAGCACTATTCCTACTTCCTTTGCAATCTTGTAAAACTAAGACACATGACTAAGATGTTCTTCAAGATTTTTATTGAAAATCAAGATATTATCAATGTATACACATAAAATTAGATGTTCCTTCAAATATTTTATCCATATGAGATTGGAAATAGGATAGTCCATTCATGAGACCAAATGGCATCACATTCCTTTGAAAATGTTTGAAAAGACAACTGAATGTTGTTTTATGCCTATCTTTTGGTTTTACTTAAATTTGTTAGAAACCTGATTTATAGTCAAACTAGGAAAAGTATTTACACTAGGCAACCTTTTGTAGCAAATAGGACTTGTCTAGATTAGGATAGGGATAAGGTTATGTGATGGCATTCAAAGGCTTGTAATTAATTACCACTCTTTTCTTGCCCCTTTTTGCTCTGAATATTTGTTCACCATAAAAGCGTAATAGTAAAATGGTGAAGTAGAAGGCTCAATAAAATTTTCTTCTTTTAGTTCTTGAATAGTCTTTTCCATATTAGGATAGTCTGTAGCTGAGATAGGAATTTTCTTCCCAATTTTCATGTGTTTCCCTTCTTTAATCCTGATTTCCATTTTAGGCATTTTCTTTGTGCAAAAAAATTGAGGATTATCAGAACATATTTCATCCCAAAACTATTTTACTATTTCTAGTATCTTTTGATACATAGAATCTAGAGGTTGTTGGTTCATGGTACTAGGAAATTGTTCAGAGGCATAGGTAAGTCAAAGAGCTCTAATTCTATTATCATGAAGAGTGAACATAACACATTGAGGTGTAGATCCATAGGGAGAATACCTATCTATGAAGGATCCTCCAAGGAGTATATCTATAGGCATTTTATCATACTAGAAAAAAATCATAAAAGAAAGTATGACCTTGGATATTTATAGGTTCATGGTGTTCATATTGAGAACTTATAAAGGAGTTCCCTTAGACATCTAGGGATTTATACACCTGATTAGGAGGAATTTGTTCCCAATCTCTGATTATAGGAGATTTTGTGAAAGAATGTGAAGCTCATGTATCTACTTGAGCATCATACCTTATACCATTCATTTATATATATATATATATATATATATATATATAAATTGGGTCAACCTTCCATTGATAAGTTGAGTAATATAAACTAGTTTTTCTTCATCTTCTTGAGGAACAGATGTACATACCATTCTACAATGAAGAGGGTTTTCATTTGGTACTTTAAATTGTACCTTCTTAGATTCATATAAATCTCCTTCCTCTTTTAATGGTTCTTCCCATAGTTCTATTCTAGGAGTTCTAGGTGTCTTGTACCATGCCATTAATCTATCTTTTGTAGAAGACTGACAATCTTCAAAACAATATTATCCAACGCAATCTTCTTCATAACCATCAGTATCAAAAAAGAAATCATTTTGATTTAGTTCAACTTGGAAAGTAGGAGGAATTGGTTCTAAGGTAGCTATTGTAGAAGGACTAGCTAGTTGCTCATCTGGTAATAAATAGATAGACTTATTTTTTATCCAAGTATCAAATGGTTTGAAGGTTTGATCAAATTGTAATGGCTTTGGTTCAAGCCTTTTCATGGTAGGAGGACTATAATTAAAATGAGGTTGTCTTCCTCTACCTAGATATCTATCATTTCATCCTCTTTCTAGGGATCATCCTCTTGATGGTTATCTTGTAAGAGGTCTGGAACTACTTTTTCCTTACTCTTTCCAAGGTCTTTGCATCATGGTGACCAATTCTTCTTCTTCAAGTTCGCTGGCCAACTGGTCAATTTCATCTTCATCATCAATGTCATCTAGATCTTATATTTCTTTAAGCACTGGTTCAAATATGTCATCTTACTGATACAAATCTTCATTTTATTCTACTAAATCCTACCACATCACTTTGTTAGCGGAGTAGAGTGCTTTGATAGATTTATTTTTGCAAAAACATTGGGGAGAAATGTGACCAAGCTGATGGTAAATATATCAACAAACCATTTTAGATGTTGGATGGGGAAAATGTCTTCATTATAGAAATTTATGGTGAGAATTAGGGGTGTGATGCTTTGGGAAATAACAATGTTTATAGGCTAGACACTGGTGTTTGTGCTTGTAGATAAATGGTTTGCAACCAAATGGGTAAGTTTCAGGAAATTATTTGATTGCAGAAGAGGTTTGATGCTTATTTATTTTTTGAGTCCCATGAGATTGGGTTATGAACTGCATGATTTATTGTCAAGCAAAGTCAATAACATTGGTAAGAGTCATGGTATCTAGAGTGAGACCCTTAATATCAATGTAATCAATGACATGTTCAACCAGGTTATATGGAATAAAATTCAAAAATTACATCTTGGTGAGACCAACATTTTGAGCCTTGGCTTCATAAGCAAGCTTTCTATACTCGACCACATAATCTTCAAATTGAGCTAGATCAAAAAGTTTCATTTTGGCTAACCACTTGTGACTTTCCAACTCTTTATTTCCTTGAGGAGGGACAAACTCATTGATAAGAACTTGGAACAAAGTCTGCATAGGATTTGGTTGGGAAAGAATTCTTGTTTCTTACAAAGTTATACCTAGACCATTCCACCATTTGAGTTTTATGCCCCAAAAATATTTAGAAGCAAATATTGCATTGATACAGCCATCAAGATTTGTAGCAGTACCAAAGGTTTGCATAGTGTTGCACCATGTAGTAATTTATGTCAAAGGATATAACATATTGTCTACATTAAGAAACCATGGATTAATAGGAATATGAGACCTTATCATCATCGTTAATGAAAATAAATCCTTTGATTTAAATTTGCTTTATTTGGTAGAGATATCTAGGATAAAACTAGGGCCAAAATCTAAAGAAGTGGTAAGCTGACTGGTAGAGGATTCATCATCTCTTAATGCTCTTCTAACTTCCTTTTATTTTTCAATTTCTTCTAACTAGTCAAGACTACTTTCAAGTTCTTTTAGCTTAGTCTCAAAAGTGGTCAACTGATCTCTAATACTATGGAGATTATTTAATGACTATTGAGACACTGTGAGAACTCCATCATTAATCTTTTTGATGTGTTAGACTGTCTCATTCATTAATCTTTTTGATGTGTTAGACTGTCTCATTCATTAGATACAAATGATCAATATATTTTTTGATTTCATGGATGTAATTTTTTAGGATAGTGACTTGATCAACTGTCTGATGATCTTAACATCTCTACAGAGATCATCAAAATTTTCTTGGTAGTGGGCATTGTATCTAGAAAGATAATTTCTCTATTTGAAATCAGAAGAGGGTTCCTTGTCAGAAGAAGATGTAGGTTGGTAAGCAACAAAAAAATAGGCAATTTATCCTTCTAATTGTCTATAATGGTCTTTATGAGGTGGCCATCTTCCACCTTTTTACAAAGTTATATTGTCTTCCTTTTAAAATTCTAGAGTTCCTTCTCTAGGGAGTGAAGACATAGTGAGTGGAAGGGAAGGATCTAGACCATCATTCACATGTTCTTCTTCTAATTCAACAACTATATTTCCTCTTAGAGAACTCTGATTTGACCTTTCAGAATAACTAGAAACACTTGGTCTTAGAGAATTCAGAGGATACCTTGCAAACAATGATCTTGGAAGTATTTGGATTTTATTGCCACTTAATTAATGAATCTCTTTTTCTTTTTTATGCATCTTGGGAGATACATTCTTCAACCAATCTAACTTCCATGAATCAAGAATTTATATGGAATTTATATGCCCCTTTTGGTGTTGGATTGTACCATTCAATCTTTGTGCATAAGGCATATCTTCAAGGATTTTAGGATTGATGGTATTGGTCATGGAATACAATACATTAATATTAATGGAGGCATACTAAAAAGGACCAAACATATTTAAACCATATACAGATGAAAACAAACCCCAATGAGCTAATGAACCAAACTTGACTTCTATACATCCTTGATCTTTAGAACTGACTGAGAGATTAGGATACAATTCATAACTAAAAATTCCTTCATTAATATGGGATACAATAGATAATTGATAAGCATTTTTGAATTCAAACTATCTTCGATCACATAAGGCTACATAAGACATAGGCTTTATATTTGCAGGGACCAAAGGTTTGATGCTGACTCTAATTAACCTAAAGTGTACAAACTACACATTAGGCTGACTGTGGATATAGTCAATCTCAGATTAAAGAATTAGAGGGAGCAAATGATTTTGATAGAATTTCCCTAGCTTATATTCTAAAGCCAATTCTAGAATCTTCATTCTTGGCTTAACAAAGGTCTTAAAAGTATACTTATACTTGAGCTTGCCAAAAATAGAATTTTATTTCAAAGTGGAAGATTTATAAATTTTATTCACTTTTATAGCAAGAGGTTTATAATTAGAAACTATAACTACAAGATCTGATTTAGTGACTTCAATTTTTGGCATATCTACTTTAAATATTCCTTCTCCAACTTCTACCAGAGGTAGCTCAAAGTATCCTTCGACTTCAGTTTCATTTATCATTTGGTATCCTAGAGTAGAACTGCTTGGTTTTTGGAATTATATCATTGAGTAACTAGGACTACAATATTCACTGGGATTCCCTAAATAAATAGAGATAATTTTTTGACAAAAGAGAAGATAATTTAAAGAGTTGCTCAATTACATGATATAGTTAAATCAAGGCAATAGTATACTCATAATGGGAATTACAAAGACTTATTAGCATATATATGGCTCTAATGCTACATAGTTATAGACTTCTTAATATGTTATAGACTTTGATCAAGACCTTTGTTTGGAGAAACAATGGTGGAGGCTGATGGTCAAATGGATACGGTTTCGATATTAACTCAAATCAAGATACAAAAAATAAAGATTAGAAGAAGATTTTTGATCCTCAGTATTGCATGAAGTGCCAGAGGAGAGAATATGTCTTTCTTCTTATAGACTTCTTAAAAATCTAGACTTCTAAGTCTCAGACTCCAACTTTGAATGCCTAGAATGAACCCAAAGGACTTATTTATAGTAGAGAGCAGGGTTCTACCAAGAATCTTTGCTTTGGCGGTGTCTACTGTTCATCTACTTTACAACTCAAAATATTTAACTTTATGTACACATCATACCTTAAAGAGAGATATTGTTGGATCCACATGATGATGAGCTTGATGTTAGTGGAGATGGGTCCAACATTGCTTTCACTTTAGTAAAAAGATCATCATTGCTAATTGGATGGAATAAACATCTTAGCTAGAACACATATTATGTATTCTAATACCATCCTTCATCATTATCTTCATGTCATGGGATGATGTAAAATTAATATTCCCACTCCAAAGGAGGGAAATAAAGAGGTAGAAAGTCACAAGTGGTTACCCAAAATGAAACTTTGTGATCTAGTTCAATTTAAAGATTATGCTATTGAGTATAGAAAGCTTGCTTATGAAGCCAAGGCTTAAAATGTTTATCTCACTAAGATGCAATTTTTGAATTCTCTTCCATATAACCTAGTTGAACATGTCATGGATTACATTGATATTAAGGGTCTCACTCTGGCTACCATGACTCTTACCGATGTTACTGACTTTGCCCAATAATACAATCATGCAGTTCATAACCCAATCTCATGCCACTCAAAAGCTAAATAAGCATCAAGCCTCTTTTGCAAACAAAAAATTTCCTAAAACTTACCCATTTGGTTGCAAACCATTTGTGTGCAAGCACAAATGCTAGCATTTGGCCTATAAATGCCATTCTTTCCCACATCATCACACCCCTACTCCTCACCATAAATTTCTTTGATGAAGATGTTTTCTTAATCCAAAATCTAAAACATTTCGTTGCTATATTTGCCATCAGGCTGATCACATTGCTCCTCAATGTTCTTGCAAAAATAAAGCTATCAAAGTAGTCCACTCTACTAATGCATCCGTGTGGTAGGATTTAGTAGAAGAAAATGAAGAATTATATTAGCAAGATGACATATTTGAACCAGTGCTTGAAGATATAGAAGATTTAGATGACATTGATGATGAAGATTAACTTGACCAGTTTACCAATGAACTTGAAGAAGAAGAACCGGTCACCATGATGCAAAAACCCTAGAATGAGTAAGGAGAAAGTATTTCTAGACCTCTTACAAGACAATCATCAAGAGGATGATCTAAAATAAGAGGATGCAATGATAGATATCTAGGTAGAGGAAGACAACCTCATTTTAATTATATTCCTCCTACCATGCAAAGGCCTAAACCAAAGCCATTACAAGTTGATCAGACTTTCAAACCATCTGATAATTAGATAAAAATAAGTTTATTTGTTTATTACCAGATGAGCAACTAACTAGTCCTTATAGAATAACTACTTTAGAACAAGTTGCTCTTACTTTACAAATTGAACTCAATCAAAATGATTTCTTTTTTGATACTGATGGTTATGAAGAAGATTGCTTTGGAAAATATTGTTTTGAAGATTGTTAGTCTTCTGCAAAAGATGGATTAATGGCATGGTATAAGACACCTGGAACTCCTAGCATAAAACTATGGGAAGAACCATTAGAAGAGGAAGGAGATTTATATGAAGATAAGAATGTAAAAGTTGAAGCACCAGAAGAAAACCCTCTTCATTGCATATTGGTATGTACCTCTGTTCCTCAAGAAGATGAAGAAAAACTAGTTTATATTACTCAGTGTATCAATGGAAGGTTTTCCCAATTTATATCTATAGAAATGAATGGTATAAGGTATGATGCTTAGGTAGATACAGGAGCTTCACATTCTTTTTTAAAATATCCTATAATCAGAGATTGGGAATAACTTCTTCCTAATCAGGTATATAAATCCATAGATGTCTAAGAGAACTCCTTTATAAGTTCTCAATACAAACACCATGAACCTATAAATATCCAAGGTCATACTTTATTTTGTGATTTATTCTAGTATGATAGGATGCCTATAGATATATTCCTTGGAGGATCCTTCATAAAAAGGCATTCTCCCTATGGATCTACACATCAAGGTGTTATGTTCACTCTTCATGGTAACAGAATTAGAGCTCCTCGACTTACCTATGCCTCTGAACAATTTCCTGGTGCCATGAACTAACAACCTCTAGATTCTATGTATCAAAAGTTACTAGAAATATGAAAATGGCTTCAGGATGAAATATGTTCTGATAATCCTCAACTATTTTGGACAAAGAAAATGCTTGAAATGGAAATCAAGATTAAAGAAGGGAAACACATGAAAATTGGGAAGAAAATTCCTATCTCAGCTACAGACTATCTTGATATGGAAAAGGCTATTCAGGAACTAAAAGAAGAAAATTTTATTGAGCCTTCTACTTCACCATTCTGTTGTTATGCTTTTATGGTGAACAAACATTTAGAGCAAAAAAGGTGCAAGAAAATAATGGTAATCAATTAAAATCCTTTGAATGCCATCACAGAATCTTATCCCTATCATATTCCAGCCATGTCCTATTTGCTCCAAAAGTTTGGCCAGTGTATATACTTTTCCCAGTTTGACTATAAATCAAGTTTCTATCAAATTTAGGTAAAACTAGAAGATAGGAATAAAATAACATTTAGTTATGCTTTCAAACATTTTCAATAGAACGTGATGCCATTTGGTCTCATGAATGCACTAACCTATTTCCAATTGTATATGGATAAAATATTTAAAGGAACATCTAGTTTTATGTGTGTATACATTGATGATATCTTGATTTTTAGTAAATTTTTTGAATAACATCTTAGTCATTTGTCTTAGTTTTACAAGATTACAAAGGAAGCAAGAATAGTGCTTTCTAGCAGTAAAATCGAATTATGTCAAAATAGTTGTAATTTCTTGGGACTTGTTAAAAATAGTGAATTACAAGTCTAGCCCCATACTACTGAGAAATTCCTTCAGTTTCCAAATGTTCTTGATAAAAATAAACTCCAAGCCTTCTTAGGAATGCTTACGTATGTTAATAATTTTTATGCGGACTCTAGAAATGATAGAACAGTCCTTCAAGAATTGCTCAAGAAAAACAAAAAATATTTATGGACTAAAGAACATAAGAATGCCATCCAAGCTATCAAATAAAAGGTATCAAAACTTCCTATCCTTCATGTTCCATAATCTGATCAGTTCATATTATATATAGATGCATTAGATACTGCATGGGGAGGTATTCTTTGTTGTATAGAATATAAAAGGGAATATGTTTGTGAGTATGGTAGTAGAATATTTTTAAAAGATGTGAAAAAATGGATATCCTTAAATAAATAAATTTATGTTGTGATGAAAAGTCTTGAAACAATTACTCTTAAGCTTATGCATCTACCTCATTTTATTATTAGAACCGATCATTCCAGGTTCTTCACTTCAAGGAAAAGGATCATGGTAGGAAGGATGGAAGAGGTAAATATGTATGATGGCAGGCTTATTTTAACCATTTTAATTACACTATAGAACACATTGAAGGGAAAAATAATTCTATTGCAGACTAGTTGAGTAGGAATCCTGCTACTACTTTGATGCATCAGCCATATCCTAGTTTTAATTTAACAAGGATTTATAATAAAAAAATTTCAGATCTTAATTTGTTGATCTAGGAACATATTCTTAGAGAAGGCCTTCATCCTAGATATTTATGATTTTATCATAGTGCTTCCTTATATTTTTAGATGTCAAGAGCAACACACGTAGCAATCGATCAACACCAACAAGGAGTAATCACTATTCATCACTTAAATAGTTAATTACTTATGAGACAATTCTCTGATCTGATTAAAAGACCTAATTAGACATGGTGAATCAAAATTCAAACAAAACATCATGAATATCTTTATAGGTGGATAACTCATTATGGTCCCCATCTCATTCATGAACAAGAGTATCATGATCAAGATACTGTAATCCATATAATCATCTATAGAAAGCTAGAGTGGGAATATTACTTTACATCATCCCACAACATGAAGATAATGGTGAAGGATGGTATTGGAATACATGATATGTGTTCCAACTAAGATGCTTATTCTATCCAATTAGCAATGATGATGTTTTTATTGAAGTAGAAGCAATGTTAGACCCATCTCCACTAATGTCAAGCTCATCATCATCTGAATCCAACAACTTCTCTCTTTAAGGTATGATGTGTACATAAACTCAAATATTGTGATTTATAAAGTACATGAACACTAGACACCACCAAATCAAAGATTCTTGGCAAGACCCTACTCTCTACTATAAATAAGTCCTTTGGGTTCATTCTAGGCATTTGAAGTTAGAGTCTAAGACTTAGGAGCCTAGAGTCTTAAGAAGTATGTAAGAAGAAAGATATATGATCTCCTCTTACACTTCATGTGATACTAAGGATCAAAAATATTCATCTAATCTTTATTTGTTGTATCTTGATTTGAGTTAATATCAAAATCATATCCATTCAGCCATCAACCTCTACCACTATTTCTTTAGACAAAGGTCCTGATCGAAGTCTATAACATATTAAGAAGTTTGTAACTATGTGGTATCTGATACCACAGAGTTTTAGAATTCTTAATATATTACAGACTTCGATCAGGACCTTTTTCTAAAGAAACAGTGGTGGAGGCTGATGGCCGAATGGATATAGCTTTGATATTAACTCCAATCAAGATACAACAAAACATGATTATAAGAAGATTTTTGATCCTTGGTATTGCATGAAGCACCAAAGGAGAGCAAATGTCATTCTTCTTACAGACTTCTTAAGAATCTAGACTCCTAAGTCTCAGACTCCAACTTTGAATGCCCAGAATGAACCCAAAGGACTTATTTATAGTAGAGAATAGGGTTTTTCTAAGAATCTTTGATTTGGTGGTGTCTATTGTTCATCTAATTTACAACTCATACTATTTGACTTTATGTACACATCATACCTTAAAGAGAGATGCTATTGGATCTGCATGATGATGAGCTTGACATTAGTGGAGATGGGTCCAACATTACTTCCACTTCAGTAAGAAGATCATCATTGCTAATTGGATGGAATAAGCATCTTAGCTGAAACACATGTTGTGTATTCCAATACCATTGTTCATCATTATCTTCATGTCATGGGATGATGTAAAAGTAAGATTCCCACTCTAGTTTCTATGGATGATGGTATGGATTAAAGTATCTTGATCATGATGCTCTTATTCATGAATGAGATGGGGACCATAATGAGTTATCCACCTGTAAAGATATTCATGATGTTCTATTTGAATTTTGATTCACCATGTCTAATTAGGTCTTTTGATCATATTAGAGAATTGTCTCATAAGTAATTCACTATTTCAGAAATGAATAGTGATTACTCCTTGTTGGTGTCAATTGGATTCTACATGTGCTGCTCCTGACATCTACAAATCTAAAGAAACACTATGAGAAAATCATAAATATCTAGGATGAAGGCCTTCTCTAAGAATCTATTCTTGGATCAACAAATTAAGATCTAAATTTTTATTATTATAAATCCTTGTTAAATTAAAACTAGGATATGGCTAATGCATCAAAGTAGTAGCAAGATTCCTACTCAACCAGTCTTCAACATAATTATTTTTCCCTTTAATGTGTTCTAAAATGTGATTAAATTGGTTAAAATAAGCTTGACATCATACATATTTACCTCTTCCATCCTTCCTACCATGATCCTTTTCCTTGAAGGTTAAGACCCTGATACAATCAGTTCTAATAACAAAATGAGGTAGATGCATAAGCTTAAGAGAAAATTTTCAAGAAATTTATTCACAAAATAAATTTATTTATTAGATTGTAACCATTTTCTCATGTCTTTTGCAAATATTCCACTGGCATACTCATAGACATATTCCCTTTTATCTTCTATACAATAAAGAATACCTCCCCATGCAGTATTTAATGCATCTATATATAATATGAAAAGATCAGATTGTAGAACATGAAGGATAGGAAGTTTTGATACCTTTTTTTTGATAGCTCGGATGACATTCTTGTGTTCTTTAGTCCATACATATTTTTTATTTTTCTTGAACAATTCTTGAAGGACTATTCTATCATTTCCAGAGTCTGCATAAAAATTATTAACATAAGTAAGCATTCCTAAGAAGGCTTGGAGTTGATTTTTATCAAGAAAATATAAAAACTAAAGGACATTCTCAGTAATATGGGGCTAGACTTGTAATTAACCATTTTTAACAACAAGTCCCAAGAAATTGCAACTATTTGACACAATTAGATTTTAGTGCTAGAAAGCACTATTCATGCTTCCTTTGCAATCTTGTAAAACTAAGACAAATGACTAAGATGTTCTTCAAGGTTTTTACTAAAAATCAAGATATCATCAATGTATACACATAGAAAATTATATGTTCCTTCAAATATTTTATCCATATGCGATTGGAAATAGGCTGGTCCATTCATGAGACCAAATGGTATCATGTTCCATTGAAAATGTGTGAAAGGACAACTAAATGTTGTTTATGCCTATCTTTTGGTTTTACCTAAATTTTTTAGAAACCTGATTTATAGTCAAATTGGGAAAAGTACTTACACTGGGAAACCTTTTTTAGCAATTATTTGGAATAGGATAGGGATAAGGTTATATGATGTCATTCAAAGGCTTGTAATTAATTACCATTCTTTTCTTACCCCTTTTTTGCTCTAAATGTTTGTTCACCATAAAAGTGTAGCAACAAAATGGTGAAGTAGAAGGCTCAATAAAATTTTCCTCTTTTAGTTCCTGAATAGCCTTTTCCATATTAGGATAGTCTGTAGCTGAGATAGGAATTTTCTTCCTAATTTTCATGTGTTTCCCTTCTTTAATCTTGATTTCCATTTCAAGCATTTTATTTGTCCAAAATAGTTAAATATTATCAGAACATATTTTATCTTGAAGATATTTTCCTATTTCTAGTATATTTTGATATGTATAATCTAGAGGTTATTGGTTCATGGTACTAGGAAATTGTTCAGACACATAGGTAAGTCAAGGAGCTCTAATTCGGTTACCATGAAGAGTGAACATAACACCTTGAGGTGTAGATCCATAAGGAGAATACCTATCTATGAAGGATCCTCCAAGGAGTATATCTACAGGCATTTTAACATACTAGAAGAAATCACAAAATAAATTATGACTTTGGATATTCATAGGTTCATGGTGTTTGTATTGAGAACTTATAAAGGAGTTCCCTTGGATATCTAGGGATTTATACACCTGATTAGGAGGAAGCTATTCCCAATATATGATTATAGGAGATTTTTCAAAATAATGTGAAGCTCTTGTATCTACTTGAGCATCATACCTTCTACCATTCATTTCTATAGATATAAATTGGGTGAACCTTCCATTGATAAGCTGAGTAATATAAACTAGTTTTTCTTCATCTTCTTGAGGAACAAAGGTACATACCAATCTATAATTAAGAGGGTTTTCTTCTAGTGCTTCAATTTGTACCTTCTTAGCTTCATATAAATCTCGTTCCTCTTTTAATGGTTCTTCCCATAGTCTTATGCTAGTAGTTCCAGGTGTCTTGTACCATGCCATTAATCTATCTTTTGTAGAAGATTAACAATCTTTAAAATAATCTTATCCAAATAAAACTTATTCATGTTAGGTTGTGGAGCTAAAAGCTTCACTGATGCAGACATGGAGGAGGTTGTAGAGAGGTTGTTGAGTTGCAGAGCAATTGACGCCGATCTGATCAGTCGACGTCGGTCATATAGAGTGAAGATAGCAACTGACGTCGGTCATGGATCGGCCAGCATCAGTCACCTCCAGGCTGACAGGGACCGACATCAGTCACCTATGCGGTTCCAAAACTGCCAGTTCACAGATAGTTAGTTAATGAACTAGTTGTTTGCATGAAGAGAGCCAATTTTAGACTCAAAGCTATGGATCTAATTATTATAATTAGGTGTCTAATTATTGTTTGCATGAGATCTATTTAAGAGACTCATAGGCTATATTGTAAATTGTTCTAGTTTGAGTTGAGAAAAGTTATCTCCTTCTGTGTGTGAAGTGAGCAAGGATGTTCCTCCTAGTTCCACAATAGTGCCAAGTGTGGGTGTTGGTTTGGAGAATCAGAAGGGTTCTTCATGTATGTATGATCTTTGTCAGTAGGTGTGCATGGCTACGTTAGGAGATCTGCATGTTAAGTAAGATCATTGATCTGTAGGTGTATGTGGGTGCAGAATCCAGGTTTGCAGGTGTGTAGAACCAGATTGATTTTTAGGTGTGCAAGATTAGGGAGGACAAAAACACAATAGGGAGCAGGATCAGGTGGGATCTACTTGGAGTACAGTGTGTACTCGGTTAGAGAGCAAGAGAGGAAGGCAAGGCAGTTCCTTCCATAAGTAAGATCATTTGGGTTGCAGGTTATTGCAATTTAGGGGAGATCTACTTAAAGTATGCTTGTGTACTTGGAGTGCATGGAGCACTTGTGGAGTGTGTGGAGCACTGGTGTACTGGCAGTAGTGGACACTGACTGGTTAGAGGTGAACACCAACTCTGTGTTTGAGTTGTGTGTTAGGGCCGTAAGAGAGAGAGCTTTGAGGAGAGAATTACTGTTCACTTGAGGTGTGGGAAGCCTCTGAGAGGTGGTGAAGAAGAAGTGGCATCTTCTTTATTGTATTCTTTTTTGTATGAGTATTAATACAAGTTGTGTATTGTCTCTCATATTCTGTGTTGTTTCTAGTTTCTAGTTACTTGTTACTTCTGGTTAATTCCACATCTTAAGTTGCTTGTATATGGTAATCAATTGTGCTTCCACAAGTTCCTAACAGTTGGTATCAGAGCTAAGGTTGGAGGGAGCAGGTTTTGTGTTTGGTTACAGGTCACTCTCAGGGGTTTTTGATTGAGTGGGAGTATAGCAACAGCAGAAGAAAGTAAGCTACGACTGGAGAAACTGAATAGCACGAATGGTTACTTACGGTGTTATGGAAAGTAAGAGCAAGAAAAGAAAGATTGTTGGTTGGTAGCAGATCAGCATGAAGAAGCAGATGTTGCAGGTGTTATTGCACAAGATGCTCTAGATAAAGTTAAATCTTGGTTAATAGATTCTATTGCCTCTTTCCATGCAGCCCCAAGTAGAGGGGTTGGTGAGCCTTGTCATAGTATTGGAAAAGGGGAAGTGTTGCTAAAATTATAGGCAGGCAACACATGGGTGTTGAAGAAGGTCATGCAGGTCCCAGTCTTGGAGATGTGGCTAATTGCTTCAGGAAAGTTGGGTGATGAGAGATGCACAAGAACTCTCACAGTGGATGCACTTGAATTAGTGGGTGGTAAGAAAGTAGGTATCCTTTTTCTATCTACTTGTATTACTGATTCTTCATCTATTGCGAAGATGTGGCTTTGTAGGCTTGGTCACGTGAGCAAGAAGGAGATGCATGTTCTTAAGCAAAAGATAGATGTGTTTGATAAACTTAAGAACTGGAAAGCCTTGATGTTCTTGGAGGAGATGATGGATAGAGACCAGTGGATGGGGCTAGATACTTCTGAGCAAGGTAGTTTGGACAGGGTTTTGATCCATGGAGAGCTTGCAGGTAAAAAGTCATCACTCACAGGTATACACAGATACCGGCGTCGATCAAGGGTAACCAACATCAAACAGAAAGGTGCTGATGTCAGTCATGTGTAGACCAGAGAAGTTGGTGGTGTCAGGCAAGTAGAGATCAACGTCGGTAGGATAACTGGCATTGGTTACCTAGACAGTCGCATGGAACCGACGTCGGTCGAATGTAGACTATGTAGTGACTGAGGTCGGTCACTGAGACAGATTTTGGGCAGACAACAAGATATCAAGGAGTCTCAAACACCCATGGGGAGGACTGATAGTGCAAGTAAGCCTCAAATTCATTATTCCTCTTCTTTATACTAGTTGTTGACTGCATAGTAGGAAGGATCTAGGAAACAGTGGGAGCATGGCATGAACAGGTTGCAGAACCAAACAAGAGATTTGGTAAGGTTGCCAGCCAGGATGAAAGCACTAAGATGAATGGATACCTTGGTTAAAGAATAGAGAGAATAGACACATGAGATGGAAGGCCAGGTCATATGGTCTTGAGGAAGTTGCAGGATAGTGGTACAGGTTTTAACAGGTGGAAGACAAAGCAGGGCTTTAGTCAATGTCAGTGTAACCATTGTGTTTGTCTTACCAGGGGGATGATGGTCATGACATCATCTTGTTACTGTATGTGGATGGTATGCTAGCTAGTAGGTTCATACATATAGGGTTTTCCTGAGCTAAGGGTAAGGTTAGTTTAATGGCATGTCATGAGGAATTTGGAGCAGCAAAATTCTTTGGCATGGGAGACATGGAAGATCACAGGTTGATTTTGTCTCTAGTGGGAGCTGATGTGAATTAGGTGTTGGCAAGGTTCATTACACAAGATGTAAAACTGGAGCACACCAAGGGCTGGATAGTTCAGTGTCTGAAATCACATGAGGTCTGGTATAGACTTGAGTTTGCCCAAGCAGTGGGTGCTGTCAGAGAGTTAGGAGCCAATTTGAGGAAGTGGGTTCTCAGGTATTTGAGAGGGAGCAACAGCAGTTATACATGCTATGTAGGGTCAGGACTTCAATACATGGGTTTGTAGGTTTAGATGTGGTAGGTTACTCAGATGACAGGAGGTGCACCATAGGTTGTGTGGTGGGTGGTCTTCAGGATTGATCTTGAAGAGGGATACAAGCCAGGAAATAGATTAGACGGGGTACAGGTACAGGTATAGTGCAGTTGTTTATCTCCAAGTGGGAGATTGTTAGGTTTTAGAGCTAAAATCTTCACTAATGTAGACATGGAGGATGTTGTAGAGAGGTTGTTGAGTTACAGAGCAACCGATGTCAGTCTGATCAGCCGACGTCGGTCATATAGAGTAAAGACAACAACTGGTGTTGGTCATGGATCGGCTGGCATCGGTCACCTCCAGGATGATAGGGACCGACGTCGATTGCCTGCGTGGTTCCAAAACTGCCAGTTCATGGATAGTTAGTTAACAAACTAGTTATTTGCATGAAGAGAGCCAATTTTAGATTCAAAGCTATGGATCTAATTATTGTAATTAGGTGTCTAATTATTGTTTGCATGAGATCTATTTAAGAGACTCATAGGCTGTATTGGAAAGTGTTCTAGTTTGAGTTGAGCAAAGTTAGCTCCTTCTATGTGTGAAGTGAGCAAGGGTGTTCCTCCTAGTTCCACAGTAGTGCCAAGTGTGGGTGTTGGTTTGGAGAATCAGAAGGGTTCTTCATGTATGTAAGATCTTTGTCAGCAGGTGTGCATGGCTACATTAGGAGATCTGCATGGTAAGTAAGATCATTCATCTGTAGGTGTATGTGGGTGCGAGATCCAAGTTTGTAGGTGTGTAGAACCAGATTGATTTGCAGGTGTGCAAGATCAGGGAGGACAGCAACACAATAGGGATCAGGATCAGGTGGGATCTACTTGGAGTACAGTGTGTACTCGATTAGAGAGCAAGAGAGGAAGGCAAGGTAGTTCCTTCCATAAGTAAGATCATTTGGGTTGTAGGTTGTTACAGTTCAGGGGAGATCTACTTGAAGTACACTTGTGTACTTGGAGTGCGTGGAGCACTTGTGGAGTGCATGGAGCACTGGTGTACTGGCAGTAGTGGATACTGACTGGTTGGAGGTGAACACCAACTCTGTGTTTGAGTTGTGTGTTGGGACCGTAAGAGAGAGAGCTTTGAGGAGAGAATTACTATTCACTTGAGGTGTGGGAAGCCTCTGAGAGGTGGTGAAGAAGAAGTGGCATCTTCTTTATTGTATTCTTTTTTGTATGAGTATTAATACAAGTTGTGTATTATCTCTCATATTTTGTGTTGTTTCTGGTTTCTAGTTACTTGTTACTTCTGGTTAATTCTGCATCTTAAGTTGTTTGTATATGGTAATCAATTGTGCTTCCATGGGTTCCTAACAATTCATAACATGAATATGAAAAAAGAAATCATTTTGATTGAGTTCATCTTGGAAAGTAGGAGCAACTAGTTCTAAGGTAGCTATTCTAGAAGGACTAGTTGGTTGTTCATCTAGTAATAAATAGCTAAACTTATTTTTTATCCAATTATCAAATGGTTTGAAGTTATGATCAAATTGTAATGGCTTTGGTTTAGGCCTTTGCATGGTAGGAGGAATATAATTAAAATTAGGTTGTCTTTCTCTACCTAGATATCTATCATTGCATCCTCTTATTGGGGATCATCCTCTTGATGGTTGTCTTCTAAGAGGTATGGAGTTGCTTTCTCCTTGCTCTTTCTAGGGTCTTTGCATCATGGTGACCAGTTCTTCTTCAAGTTTTCTAGCCAACTGGTCAAGTTCATATTCATCATCAATGTCATCTAGATCTTCTATTTCTTCAAGCATTGGTTTAAATATGTCATCTTGTTGATACAAATCTTCATTTTCTTTTACTAAATCCCACCAAGTGACTATGTTAGTGGAGTAAATTTATTTGATAGCCTTATTTTTACAAGAACATTGGGGAGCAATGTGACCAGGTTGATGGCAAATATAGCAACAAACCATTTTATACATTGGATGGGGAAAAAATCTTCATCAGAGAAATTTATGGTGAGGAGTAAGGGTGTGACAATGTGGGAAATAATGGCATTTATAGGCTAGATGTTGGCATTTGTGCTTGTAGACAAATGTTTTACAACCAAATGGGTAAGTTTCAAGAAATATTTTGATTGCATAAGAGGCTTGATGCTTATTTATCTTTTAAGTGGCATGAGATTAGGTTATGAACTGCATGATTTGTTGTCAGGCAAAGTCAATAACATTGGTAAGAGTCATGGTAGCTAGAGTGACCCTTAATATCAATGTAATCTATGACATGTTCAACCTAGTTATATGGAAGATAATTCAAAAATTACATCTTGGTGAGATCAACATTCTGAGCCTTGGCTTCATAAGCAAGCTTTCTATACTCAAAAACATAATTTTCAAAATGAGCTAGATCAAAAAGTTTTATTTTGGCTAACCACTTGTGACTTTCTAACTTTTTATTTCCTTAAGGATGGACAAACTCGTTGATAAGAACTTGGAACAAAGTCTGCATAAGATTTGGCTGGGAAAGAATTCTTGTTTCTTACAAAGTTGGACCTAGACCATTCCACCATTTGAGTGTTATGCCCCAAAAATATTTAGAAACAAATTTTGCATTGCTATGACCATCAAGATTTGTATCAGTATTAAGGGTTTGCATAGTGTTTCACCATGTAGTAATTTGTATCAAAGGATTTAACATATTGCTTACATTAAGAAACCATGGATTAATAGGAATATGAGACCTTATCAGCATGATTAATGAAAATAAATCCTTTGATTTAAATTTTCTTTCTTTGGTAGAGGTATCTAGGACAAAACTAGGGCCAAAATCTAAAGAAGTGCTAAGCTGACTGGTAGAGGATTCATCATCTCTTAATGCTCTTCTAACTTCGTTATCATTTTCAATTTCTTCTAAATAGTCAAGACTATTTTAAAGCTCTTTTACCTTAGTCTCAAAAGTGGTCAACTGATCTCCAATACTATGGAGATTATTTAATGACTATTGAGACACTATGAGAACTCCATCATTAACCTTTCTGATGTGTTGGATAGTCTCATTCATTGGATATAAATGATCAGTATATTTTTTGATTTCATGGACATAATTTTGTAGGATAGTGAATTGATCAAGTGACTGTCTGATGATCTTAACATCTCTATAAAGATCATCAAAATTTTCTTGGTAGTGGGCATTGTATCTAGCAAGATAATTGCTCTGTTTGAAATCAGAAGAGTGTTCATTATCATAAGAAGATGTAGGTTCGTAAACAATAGAGAAATAGGTAATTTCTCCTTCTGATTGTCTATAATGGCCTTTATGAGGTGGCCATCTTCCACCTTTATATAGAGTTATATTGTCTTCCTTATAAAATTCTAGAGTTCCTTCTCTAGGGAGCGAAGACACAATGAGTGGAAGGGAAGGATCTGGACCATCATTTACCTATTCTTCTTCTAATTCAACAACTAGATTTCCTCTTTGAGAACTCCTATTTGACCTTTTAGAATAACTAGAAACACTTGGTCTCAGAGAATTAGGAGGATACCTTGCAGACAATGATCTTGGAAGTATTTGGATTTTATTGCCACTTATTTGTTGAATCTATTTTTCTTTCTTATGCATCTTAGGAGCTACATTCTTTAACCAATCTAACTTTCATGAATCAGGAATTTCTATGGAATTTATATTCCCCTTTTGGAGTTGGACTGTACCATTCAATCTTCATGCATAAGGCATATTTTCAAGGATTTTAGGATTACTAGTATTGGTCATGAAATATAATAAAGTAATATTAATGGAGGCATACTAGAAAGGACCAAACATATTTAAACCATTTGCAGTCTAAATTCAAACATGTTTATCAGTTATCTATTGTATCCCATCTTAATGAAGGAATTGCTAGCTATGAACTGTATCCTAATCTCTCAGTCAGTGCCAAAGATCAAGGATGTATAGACATCAAGTTTGGTTCATTATCTTGTTATGTTTTGTTTTCATTTATATGTATGTATGTAGATATATGTATGTATATGTAATTTGGTGCATTTTCATGGCATATGCACCTCTAATGTGTCTCAAACTAAAGTATCTTTCAAAATTTAACCTATTCTTTGAAAAATGTGTATGATATGTGTCACAAATATGAAAATCTTTGTCCCAAATCTTTGAAAATTAGTGTCAAATGTATAAATCTTATATCAAAAATGTATATTTGATTCCTATAAACTGTATCAAATTATACCAATTTTATGAACCATATATGCATGGAATCATATCTCTATGGCATGCCCCCACTAATATTACCCCCTTTATGGTGAGGGAAATGCAATTTGGTAGTCAACTTATATAAAAATGATAAGATAACCATGTCATATCTATATCAATAATGTAATTATGAAACATGGAATAGTATCATGTCTAAGTAAATGTATCAATGAAGCTTATAGTATCCAATCATAACAATCCCTAAGATGCATGATATGGATCATGAAAACATTTAGGAGTAACAAGCACAAGCTTAGAAAATAATAAAACACACACACAATAACACTCAATGTCACACAAAATTGGTCTAAGGAGACCTCAAACAAGGGGAATATTCAATTGTCGCACATTCAAGGGTGGACATATTAAAATCTCCACACACCAAAGAAACAACACTCAGTGGCACTGTGGTCAAAAAACAACTAACATATTCAAATTTTCCACAATCAATGCAAGGTAGAAAAAAATAAGTACACTTAAGTAAGCCATGCGATAATATGAATAAGTGAAATATAATAAACTTGCATAAGCATATCATATTAGTCCATGGATACGTGTGTTGGTAAAATGTCATGTAGCATAGCATATATAACACATTGTGTAAGATGTAATCATGAGTATAGACATGTGTAAGCGTTAGTATATAATCTCAATATGATAATGTAAACAGATCATAAACTAATATAACCTATATTAATCATGATCAATAAGAGCAATATGCCCCCAATGTAGTGTGTCATGCAGGTGGAGGAAAGGTCCAACATCTGTGTGCTTATTTATGTAATGTATGCTTGTATCACACTCAAGTACCAATGAAACATATTTATATATAGAAAAAATCATATGATATCGACTACCATAAAGTAAAAAACACATGTGAAAAATATAGTAAACATGTGCATGTTGAATATTTTTTATTTTTTATTTATTTGAATGTTTTTGTATTTTCTTGATTATGTGATTTTTTTTAAATTTTTTTTACATGTTTGAATGATTAGCAAAGGTTATATGTACAAATAAGGGTGCTATTATAAGCTCAGTATGTCATCAAGAGGTTGCCTATATGAAGGTCATGTATCATGTGTGTTAGAACCCTCAATTATATTGCCATGTTCATCTTACATATTAGCTATGTCATTTCAATGATTTTTTGCATAATCATAGTCATCATAAGAAAGAACTAGCTTCTTAAGTTGTTCTTGAACTTGTGACTTACCATTGCACCATAGATTGGAGTTTAATTCTTGAAAGATTATTTTTCTTCATCATTGTAAAAATGTTGCATCTCATTATGAACTATAAAAGAGTCATGTATCTTTTCTTGAACACTACTAAAATATGTAATTTGTGCTTTGAATTCTTAACTTGAATTTGTAATTATGGATTTTAGAATTTTATTTTTTAATCCATATTTATTTTTTGATCTTTTTGTACTTGTTTCACTTGTGCTTGTACCTAAGGAGATGTATTGTTATTGAGTATATTGATTAATTTATTAATTATAAGATCTCTAATATCTATGAGACTTTGTATTTTGTTATTTAAGGAAAAATAACAATATGTATGATGCCCATGCATTATATGATATGGACAATAATATTTTTATCTTCTAAAAGGATGTGTAGGAGGTAATTTGATCACTTTATCTCAAAGCATTTATCTTAGAATATCTCTTGAACTATTATTAGCCTTTTTTATAATGTTTGAATCACTTATTGTATATGAATGATATTTTATCTTATTACATTGATATGAAATCTTATTTGGCATAACATTTCTAGATGAAGATACAAATGCATGATTAACACTATCACATTCTAGATTATGTGTATAAGTAGTTTGATTTCCCAATGATGTGATCTTTAAAATAAAATACTAATTTTTATTTTTAAACTCTTTTATGATCCTTCCCATAGTAATAATTTGATATTTAAGGGCTTCATAAACATAAACCCTAGGTATTTTAGATTGAATATGCATACACACAACATCTAGTGGAAATGTGGGAGGTGGAGAGGTTTTAGGAAGGGTATGTTGGTTACCTTATTTTGGCACTATATAATGGGATACCTTACCCCTTAAAGTAGTGATAGCATGGACCTTGTTATAGGGAAAGTAGTTATCTCCCTCTTTAGGGTTAGAATGAGGTCTTATATAATATTAAAGATATGATTGATCTTATTCTCATGTCCTACTTGATTTGACAAAATTTTGCATTAATGAATAATTTTTAGAGAGTTGGATATTTACTACATCATATTCATAAAAAATAATCTATGTCATCCATGATGAGAAAAATAAGAGAAAGTGCAATGCCAAAAATAAAATAATGGAAAATATCCAAAATAAATAACATGAAGGCTGGGGCAATAATGATAACAAGCATCATTTATACCATAACCATGAAAAAATCAGATCTGGAAAATAAATACAATAGTCTGAAACTCTAGAAGGTTAAAACCCTAGGGAAAGTTAGGGTTTGTACAAAAAGACTCAAATGTTGAGTTCACCAAATATTTAACCTTTTTTAAAAATAAGGATAGGGGAGAATAAAATAATAAAATTACACTGATCTATTACAAAATCAACCCAATTAAATAATTTAAATTCATAAAATATTATGATACATTGTTGAATTATAGAAATTTGCTAAATATAAAAAATACAATGCCAAATAGTAATTTGCATGCTTAAACACAAATAAGAGATAATAATTATCTTGTTTACTAATGCACATGTAGATATAAGAATTGTGGGTTCAATAATAGTCAAGGTGATGCTTAGCTATAATTCATCAGATTCTATAAATTATCTCTTTGTCAACTTAGACACTATTGGAAAAATAGGTACACTAACATTGAAACTTTTATCCTAAAACCGATGTTTCTATCTATAGTGAAGTGCGTGTCCTTTCTAAAAATTACACATGCATATGTTAGGGTTATCTATTTCCTTATAAATTATCAACTAGGATCATGCACTCATGTTTTGAATATCATAATTTTGATGAAAATCCTAGGTCCTCCAAGTTGGGCATGTCATTTTGTAAATGGGGGTTAGTGGGCTCAAGTGAAATTAAGATGACCTCAAATAACCCTATATCAATGAGCACTACTTATATAGCCATATAATCCAAAGAGGGATGCTTAAGATATTTTCATTCATTTTATATATAAAGTAAACTACTCAAAAAATTAAAATAAGATACAAGGTTTTACAAGACTACCTGTGATTGAAATGGATTGTGCACTGTATCTGGTGATGTGATAACTCTTATTTATCTTGGAAGGATTACCTGCATGAAATAGACAACTCAAACAAAAAATAGATTAATATGATAAATGATTGGTCTGCCTAGTATGATACTAATCCTAGGAAGTGGTACACTTCCTTATAAGGATGTTAGCCCACTATCTTAAAAATTAAGTAGATAAATATAACTAAAATTACAATAAATCATTTAACAAGATAGATAAGATAATAAAATGATTTAATATTTAATGTACGTGCATTGGATGGAGATTGTAAAATTAGGCATTCATATAGTCTTAAGTAGTGTCCTATTAAACTTGGATCACTTATAACTATTCTACAATTGAATCTAGGGTGGGGGCAAACACAATAGAACAAATGCCTAACTCAAATGAAATGTCACTTTGGCATGAGAAAAGCGGATGAGAAACTATAGATAAATCTAGGATAATAACTAATTCGTGAATAATTTTAGGAAGAGTCATCTACAAGAAATCTATAGCTTTAAGAAATAATGATCTAAGATGTAAATTAGATTGTAAACTAAAAGGGACTCGAGTGTAGATAAAATGTATTTTTTATAGAGATTGATGCCAATTTGTAGGATTGATGTTGATTTTGTAAATGAAAATAAAGGTCTCAAGATAGTGTTTTAAAACATGGAGTTAAAGGGATTCAGGATGGTTTCAAGGTGTCTAGAGCTGATTAAATATATTCTAACACATATTATAAGGATAAACTAAATATAAAACTTAATGTAAAATAACATAAAAATAGAATGAATTCCTAAAATAAATGATAGACTAACCTTTTTAATGCTTCCAACCTATTACAGACTACAAGTTTGATAGGATGATTCTTGATGTACTGATGGGGTGGATGAATTCATGTAGGTGTCAAGGCTTCCTAATAATGAATAATTATTTAATTGATACTCTGGAAAAAAAAATTCATCCTTTTGGTAGAATCACAAGTGAAAGAAATTGGTCCTTTGGCCTTGGGAAGGATATGGTTAAATTGATGTTGATTCAATAGATTCAACATCGATCACAGGGATCACCAATGATTCTTGACTAAACTTACCCAAGTTGTTGAAACAATCCAATCAAGAAGTTAATTTGAGATCTTAGTTTTTTAAGTTATTTCATGATTACAAAGAGGTTAAGGATGGTTAAAACAACCTCCCTTACATTCTACTTTGGGTAGATTTATTTAGATTTTATCATAGGTAACTAATTGAATTAATTTACTTAAGTCAATAGTAATAAATAAAATGTAATTACGTAAGGTAAATGGTAAAAGGGTAATTAATTATTTACATAGGGTAAAATAGAGATAATCAATAAGGAGACCTAAGACCAAAGATAGAATAAATATTATCATGTGAAAACCTAGTGCCTACATTTGCCCTTTTTTGTTGATCGGTTTTTAATAACCTACCATGAGACAAAAACTAAGAGATTTATAATGCCCCAAGTTTATATGAGGAGGT
Source organism: Torreya grandis (assembly GCA_037957365.1). Taxonomy (NCBI): domain Eukaryota; kingdom Viridiplantae; phylum Streptophyta; class Pinopsida; order Cupressales; family Taxaceae; genus Torreya; species Torreya grandis. Next base: position 3,012,355 of record JARHVA010000926.1, on the reverse strand, counting down.
ATCCCCCTCAAAAAAAGATCTATAAAAGGGTGACAAGGTGGATATGAGTTTGAACATGAAGTGGTAATGGATAAGGTATATAGCAAATGAGCATCCAAGATGTAAGGATAAATATGAAGTAGATTGTTGCACTAAAATATATAAGATATTCAAACAAAAATGCCCCAAGGAAAACATGTAATGGATTTTCACAACTACAAACATGTGAGCTCAATCAAAGGTAATCAAGAGGACAAAGGCTAGGATGGGATAAACAAATCATCTAATATTCCTAGTATGTGTGTGTTACCTAGAGATAGTTGCTCTCAAAATGAGGTACACTTTTAGGATCCATAAGGAATAGAATCTAAAATGAGTGTATACCTCTCAAAGGTTGTGGCACCAATAGGGGGTCTATATCCACTATCCATTAATGCTAAATAATAAGGAATGGGATAGCTATAACAAAAGATAACTTAAGTGGCCTTGGGTCAAGATTAGAAGGATGCAAAAAAAATTCAAGTTGTGCAAAAAATAAGCCAAAATAAATACAATCAACATGGATCCATAAGATCAATGTCAATTCTACAAAATCGACACCAATCAAAAAAGAATCAATGTTAATCAATGAGGGATATAGATAGGATGCATAACGTGTTAGGTGCTCATTTCAAATCAAGATTCTATGAGCAAGAGCCAAAAAACTTGACACCCATTCACATGTTAGTGCAAGATATGAACCATGGAGGTGAGTGGGAGTACACAGAGGAGGTAATGATGATATCATGATCAAGTAGGCCTAGGTTTTTACTAAGTTTTCTATTTTTTTACATGTTTTTAGTTTTTTGATATTTTTATAGAAGTTTTTAAAATATTTAAAATTGTTATAAAGTGTAGATTTGGTAAGATTTTTAGAATCTTAGTGTATGCAATCAAAAATGCATCAGATCCACAAATCAATCCTAACTCAAAAAAGATAGATCGTACTTACACTTATGATAGGGGATACATTAGATAATTGAGAACATAACCAATATGGAGATATGCTAGATCCAATTATGAGATATATTATCACAATAATATCACTAGGGAGGGTTTTTCTTGACTCGAGTCAAGTAAAATCATGCAATAACCCAAACTAAGTCCTATGTTTTCATATTCACTGAACTAAATAACAAGTAAATCAAATAAATATAATCTAGTGCTCACCAAAGATTATGGCACAATATGGGGGTTAGTAAATAAAAAAAATTAAACATGCATAATAGAATCCTAATTAAGTTATGTCTAGGTAAGACCCTAATGTATGAAGAAGAAGAGTAATATTATTCAAAAGCCATTACTTTTGATACTTCTATCTATTAAAAAGAGGAGAAATTTTAGAGATGATTACCTAGAACATAAACCCATCGAGACTCAATCTCTCCCTTGGCCAAAGGTACTTCACAAGAGGTTGTTGTAGTTTGTAAAGATCACTAAGAAAGTCCAAAGCATTTGAGACTTCTCCACAAGACTAGATTCTCCAAGTAGAAACCCTAAGCTAAGAATCCTCAAGTATAATGGTGGAAGAGTAGATTGTAAGGAAGTGAAAATGAATAATAACTCTTGATGTCTCTCTAATAATGGTGAAATGGATGTGTTTATATAGGCAGATTTAACCCTAAACCCTTCCAAAAGTTTCAGCCAATAGGGTCAATCTAGTCGACCTAGTATCATTATTGACAAAAATTCACTAGGTCACGAGCTAGGTTGTCCAAGAGATGACCTAAAATGTAAATTACTTTCACTAATAAGAGTACAAGGTTGACCTAGTCTTGTAAACTATCAAAAGGGGTTTTAGGTTAGGAAAAAGGGTATAAAAGGTGGTAAAAGACTAGAAGAGTGTGTAAAAGAGGAGTAATAGCTTAGGGGAATGTTTTTAAGAACTGGTTGGATTGGTAATAAGTGGTAATAAGGGACATAAATCCTATGAAGTACCAATGGTTTTCCCACCCCTTTCTCAGTGCACCCCTTAGGGTATACACTCAAAGAGATTGAGACATGATAGGTTCCTACAAGATAGAAAGCATCAATAATTTATAAAAGTGTGAAATTATTATGTATACATATGAACCACTTAAATCTCATCACATGTCACTCAGGTGAAATAGGGGATGGTGCTTTGAAAAAATAATGTAGTAACACACAATGTTGAGGCTAAAAAAATTACAATATTTTAAAGAAAAATTAATTGAAAATAAATGACTGAAAAGGAAATAACTAAAAATTAAATGTGATGTGTACGTTGACTTACCTTTATTGTTAGATGATTGTCTGCTATGTTTATAGTTTTGATTGTGGAGGGTATAGAGACTTCTTTTGATAAAACCAAGAATACAAAACTAAAGAGAAAAAAATAAATAAATGCATGAAACCCATGATAATTGGTGTTATGTGGATGAGACGTACTTGGAAATTTGGCAAGCTGGCGTGACAAGTGCTATGTTAGACAAAATAACCAAGTCAAAATATAGATTAAATCGGGTAATAAAAAATCCAAGGCTACTAAAGACCAAAAAACTCAAACAAGTAAACCTTAAGGAAAAAAGGCAAACTCACCAAAACAAACAAAGGATACATGTCAAAAAGGATGGTAATCAAACACCAATGTGGAAGCATTAAAAATCCTTACTTAAATAAAGATGGGCAAGCAAAATAGTAGAACAACATTGATGAGTGAGCAGTAACAATAATTACTCAATCATCAATGGAAAAAGGTGCATAAAAGGGAAAACAACATTGGTGAGTGAGAAGTAACAAAAATAACTCACTCAACAATGGAAAAATCAATGTCCATAAAAAGGGTGGTATAACAATGATAAATGGTAAAAATAAATCAAGACATGTCTAAAAATGTAAGGCCATGGTGTAAAAAAAGTAATTTGTAGTTGTTTCAAACATATTGTTTTGTTCTAAAGATAGATAAAACTAGAACAAAGTAGTGCTAGCATTTTTTTAAGATGTGAAGAAAAAGGAAGTCTATAAGATAAAAAATAGATTTAGAATCGCATATGCCTATCAATGGGGAAAATGAAATGGGTGGAGTGGAAAATGAAGGAAAAACCAAGGTATATGAACTCTTTATCAAAGTCAAGACACTCAAATTAGGTTTTTCAAAACAAGAGGACTTTTGACCTTAAGGACTCTGAAGAACTTCTCCTAGCCACATAAGTCTTAGGTAAAAAAATAAAATATTTAGATCATCCCATGAAGGCTATATGCATGAAAATAAAAATGGACCTACATTCCCATAATGTGTTCTCCATTCGTCAGGACCCCTTACAGAGCCATCGATCTATTGCAAAGATTAGGTAATTACATGAGAAAGTAGGTATCACCATAGAGTTTATTGAATTCTCCTATTCCAATCTACTATTCTACCACACCCTAATGGACCTCAGCTCTATTGTGAGGCCATCTATGGATTTTGAGCTTCAATTGGAGATAAGAGATGTTTTTGTAATCACATATTTTGGTGTGAATTTGACTTTTGAGATTTGTATGTTACCTTTTGTATATCATTACCTTTTATTTCAAATGACTTGGATTTTAAATTTCTTGATGGATTTTTTTTATTCCTCCTTTACATGGATTTGGAAAACCAAACATGGGTGCTAAATATGACTTTTATTTGAATGCATGGGACTTGATTTCTAAGAGAGAGAAATCAGAGAGCATGGCGTCTAAGAGTCTCATAAATTTAGGTGAAATAAAAGTGTTATCTTTAATTTGACCTTGTTTTATCCAATGTGGAGTGAAAAGGAAAGGAAATCAAGAGGGATGAAACATGAAACAATTTGAACTACTTCAAATCATAAAAAATGTGAAAAAGGGTTAAATAGGGGATACAATGATAGAAAAGTATGATTCCTTATCATAAGAATGAGGGAAATGCATGGAAACATGATAACATCTATTGTTTTGCAAATTTCATCTATCAAAATAAAAGTCAAAGCTATAATTGAGAACAAAGATCAAGAACTTGTAACCATTGCAAAACACATTATAGAAAAGGAATGATAAAATGGTGATTTTATGAGGAAGTCCAAGTCCTATCCATGGCCTTACACTATGACTCATAAAAAAGAAACCCACAAAGGTGCCGAAATGTATTGGAAAAATAAATGTAGTAAGAAAAGATGGTATTTGTGAGGAAGGCTAGGGCCTATCCATGGTCTTACACTGCAACTCACAAATGAGAAACCCAAGGGGTGTAAAAAAGTGTGTAAAAATTATGGAAATAAAGAGGATAAAAGTACATCATGAGGGAGATTGGGTCATATCCACGGTGTTATAATGAAACTCATGAGAAAAAGGGAAAACCAAAAGACCAAAAGGGAGAACCAAGGTTTGTGAAAAAGAGAGAACTATTACAGATGGTAAGACCCATGTAAGTATCTTGAAAAAAGTGTTAGATATATACCATATATAAATCATAAAAAGAAGGGAAGGATCCTACACTTATGTCCATATCAAGGATGAGCATGTGAGAGACAATCCTAGGTGTCTCAAAATATTTTTTGAAGTTGAATTAGTTTTGGTTATGTAATGGAAAATAAGAGTGGGCATCTCAATATGCCCTAATGGATACATGGATATAGGCATGGGCATCACACGATTCCCTAGAGTTTTAAATGACATGTGGGTAGGCATCACAAGATACCCCAAAGGATAGAGTAATATGTGGATGGGCATTACAAGATACCCCATAAGCTGAAAAGAGAAAAAAAATATAAGAAAAGATAAAAAGAAAAGAGCACCCCATATAGTGTCTAAATGGATTCAGGTTGTCCAAGAAGATTTTGATAGGTGATTTCATGATGTTATATAAAAGGAACAGAAGATATAGGAAAGAAGAAAGAGAAATCAAGGGAAAATAACTAAGTTGGATAGATAAGACAATAATAAGAGTACAAAGTCCACTGGATTGACTTAGTACTAAAAATTAGGAAACATATAGTCTAATAAGGGTACAGGGTCAACCAGGATGACCTAGTACTATAATTTGGTAAAATATATATAGAGTCAACTAGGTTGACTTAGTAATGTAGTCATGAAGAAAACTAGTTTGGAAGAGATTGTGTCAAATAAAATGATAGTGTACTGAGAACAAGGAAATATTTTATAATGTACTTTTAAATCAAGAAATATAAGTAAACACACAATCAATTAGGTCAATGATAATGATCCAATTGAGGCACATAACACAAAACCTTTCACCAATGCTGGCCAATGCAAGTTTTTGTAATATAACATATAATGAGTAGAAAACAAGTAGTCAACTTGAAATGTATATGCTAAGTGGTCATCATAAATGTTGTTAGATTATTAAAAAGTGTTATTTTAAGCATGATAGGAAAGTTGGATGCAATTAGGGAACTAGAAATCAATCTATGGATGGTTTTAGGATGTTTAGGTTGAAAGGGATCTGTGTTGGCAATGGTACTAGCTTGGTATTGGGGCCTACCCCCTCCCTTCACAATCTCATAGACATAAGGGTGTCAAGTGCTTTACCAATATTTACCATTAACCACATGTTTATACTTGGCCAAAAAACACAGTCATCTTCCCCCTTGGGGATGAAATCCAAGTAGGTAGGCCTTGGGTAGATAAATGTTTAAATGTGTTTTAAAATTATGTGATTTGGTAGTGTGTGAAAAAAAAGATAAAAAAAAATACATGGTATATTGAAAAAATAACTAATTATACTATGCAATCTACTCTAAGTATGAAAATAACTAAAATTAAAAGTGTGAATTAATTACTAGCATATAATCATTACTTTCTAATTTGAAACATAGTACAGAGTTGGTTCAGATGACAATGTATGAAAACATTATAGAACAAATTCAATAGTGTCACTACTATACTATAAAATCAAGATTCCTTAAGAACTAAGTCGACCAGGTCGAACTAGTCATATAAATAGAAGACAAAATATACAACTAGGCTAACTAAGTTGACCTAGTTTACTGTATGATTACAGTTGTAAAGACTGTAAACTTTACCAAATAGGACTGTATGGAAGAATTGAATTGACAGAGGGAGAAAGAAAGGAACCCTAGTGGGTTAGAAGAAGCTAAGGATTGTGAGATTTTTTTTGAAGTGCCTTAAATGTTGTCTACAAATTTTGCCAATTATGTTAATTGGGTTGACCTAGTTTTGTAATTTCTTGTTTGTTGAAGCCTGTTAAGATGGTTATACCAGCTTGGTCAATATATTATGTTATCTATAAGATATCTAGAATATTATGTCAACCTGGTTGACCTATTTTGTTATTTGGAAGTAAATAAGAGTACTATGTCAACTTGTTTGATCCAGTAATCTATATTTGATGAAGCCTTACATAAAAAGAACATAGTAATTTTTTATACAACTATGTGTTAAACATGTGCACATAAGTTAGAAACTATACCATCCTTGTCGACCTAATATCATAAATATATAAAAATAATAATTAAAATGATATAAATAAAAAAAATTAAAGAAAACTTGCAAGGGTTAGATTCATGTCGGGTTCACCAGAATGTATGTAATCAAAAATGCATCAGATCCATAAATCAATCCTAGCTTGGAGAAGATAGATCTTACTTACAATTCTGATTGGGGATACATTAGATAATCAATAACATAACCAATATGTGGATCCACTATACCCAATTTGGGGATCTCTTATCATAAATAATATCACTAGGGAGGGTTCCAAAGCTTCTAGTCAAGAAAAACTAGGTAATAACCCTAATTAAGTTTTATGTTTTCATATTCACTAAACTAAATAATAAGTAAATAAAAAATATATAATATAGTGATCACCAAATCTTATGAAATAATATAGGGGTTAGTAAACAAACAAAATTAAATATGCATAGGAGAATCCTAATTAAGCTATGTATAGGTAAGACCCTAACACATGGAGAAGAAGATTAATATTATTCAAAAGCCATTACTTATGATACTTCTATCTAATAAAGAGAGGATCAAAGTTAAAGATACTTACCTAGAAGATGAACCCATCAAGACCCAATATCTCCCTTGGCCAAAGGTGATTTTTAAGAGGTTTTTTGTGGTTTTCAAGGATCACTAAGAAAGGCCAAAGCATCCAAGACTTCTCCACAAGACTAGATTCTCTAAGTAAAAACCTTAAGCTAAGACTCCTCAAGTAGAATGATGGAAGAGAAAATTATAAAGAAGTAAAAATGAATAATAACTCTTGATGTCTCTCTACTAATGGTGAAATGGATCCAGTTGACCTAGTATCATTATTAGCAAAAACTCACTAGGTTGATCTAGTTGACCTAGTATCATTATTAGAAAAAACTCACCAGGTCATGGGCTAAGTTAGCCAAGAGAAAACCTAAACCCTAAATGAGTTTCACCAATAATATTTCAAGGTTGACCCAGTCAACCTAGTCATGTAAATTATCGAAAGGGGTTTTAGGTTAGGAAAAGGGGTATAAAAGGTGGTAAAAGACTAGAGGAGTGTGCAAAAGAGGAGTAATAACTTAGGGGAATGTTTCCAAAAGATGGTTGGACTGGTGATAAGTGGTAATAAGGGAAAATAATCCTATAAATCATCAATGTTCTACCCACCCCTTTCTTGGTGCACCCCTTAGGGCATGCACTCAAAGAGATTGAGACTCGATGGATTTCTACAAGATAAAAATCATCAATAATTAATAGAAATGTGAAAATATTATGTGTATATAATTAGAATATTATTTTTTAGATTTTTTTTATTTTTAGTTAAATTTTTAGATGAAAGATCATGTAGGGATTGGCATCAATCTCTAAATATTGACATTGATCACCTAATGATTGGCACTGATCACACCCAATCTATATCAATCTTGAAGGATCAATATCAATTGTTCAAGATAATGGATAATTTAAACCAAGATAGAAAAAGTTTAAGAAAACTTAGGAGTATAGGTAAGAAAAAATTACTAAGGTTAACCTATGTTTGTAGGCATGAACATGACTCATAATGTGGGCTCAGGTTTCACCACTCTTAGAGTGGATATATGATCAAATGGATGACAAAAACTAGAGGCATATAGAGGCCATTGTCTTGGAAGGTATACACCACTATCAATGAGTTCACAGAGATGTGGGGTTTCTAGTAGCATTGTTAGAGTGGTGGGATGTAGCCATAAGGACCTTTTGGCTACTAAACAGGGAGATCACCATGATAGTGGAGGACATCTACTAGATACTATAGCTACTAGTAGAGGGTGCAAGGATAGTACCATTTTATGAGAGGGGATGCATAACAGTAATGACATGACTAATGGAGATGATGCACTAGACATCACTTTCATTTTTGGGGGATATGTTTTTGAGAGTTTATATGAGGACATGGAGGGGATATTGGTTATGAACATGATAATGCTAGCCATATCTTGTTATGCATTACCTAATTTAAGGGGAGGCTTATTTCCTTAGAGCTTAATAGGGGAGGACAAGAATTATACTCCATCTATGATCTCAACCTCAGATTGGAGAAGATAATCCACACCTATGAAGACCATAGAAGATATTTTGAAATGAGACTTGTAAAAGGTAAAGTGTAGGGGAAATGATGAGTCCACATGACTCAATATAACCATAATATATCATCCTTCACAACCATTAATATTCCATTTAGGTTGAGCATTGCATGTATTCTTAGGGATTATAACTACTCTAAGGTAGAAGATAAATGATTTTATCTATTTAAACTTATGTGAGTCTAAGTTAAAATTATTTACATAATGTTCTAACTATTTGCATATTTAGTCCTCCATTTTTGATATATACAGGTATTATAACATCTAAAGAAGAGTTCTGATATGATCCCATGAATACAAGAAAGGGCCTTAATCATAAACCTATCATTTTGGTGAAACTATAGAGTTTATTAGGCATCTTGTAAACCTTGATAGATAGTTATGAACTTTCATATCAATCTACAGATTTTGATAGTCAAACTATGGATTTTGATAATTGAGCTATAGATTTTGATAATCAAGTTACGAACTTCCACAACACACTATAAACTTATCTAAAACATATTTCCAAGGCATTCCAAAATCTATTTTAACCATTCCATGATGATCCAGACTCCAACAATATTTTAGATACTTTATATTTTTTAATATATCTATATATAAACTTCTATGTATATGTAGCTTTTCATTTATAGAAGTTAGTAGATATAGGTTGCAACTTTGGATAAGATGATATGAATACCACATGTGGATCTTTTTTTTAATGTTCCTCCCTATTTTGGCCATATAAACCAAAATTTATGAATATTTTCTTATTTTGCTAGTTAAGTTATTACCTAGTATGTAGGGATAGTTAGTTTCCTTTGTATCTAATAAAAGGCAGATCCCTGCTTGATTTGTGCGGGTGTGAAACATTGTAATAATTATCATTTTGAATACATAATACAAGAAGATTTTGTGAAAAATAACACTCTTTCATTTTTATGTGTTAGTCAAGATTATTTCATAAGGACTAAATTATTTTGATCCTAAATCCAAGGGTGAGCAAGGGCCCACTCCCCAAGGAGAGAGAACATGTGTACTTTTGGTATTTATAATTTTTTTCTTGTTTATTTTTAATTTTAATTAATATAAATACTTTATTTGATTAGATTGATAAGTTTTAGGTCAAATAAACTATTAATGTGTGTATGCTTTATGATTCAAATAAACATTTATCATTTCCTTAATTTTAGTAATCTTAATTCTACAACTTAGCTTAAGTGTGGATTTGATATTCAATTTTAGTGTGTTTACTTTTCAACAATATTATGTGATTTATTTCAAGCATTTCATTTAGTTTGGTGTGTTTACTTAACTTTTGATCAAGTGTGTATCTTTCATCACTTAGTTATAACTTTAAAAAGTAGAAACTTAAGATTGATCAACTTCAAAAACCCCCTAACTAACACAATTAGCTGAACCTAATAAACACCTTGTTGCAGATAGCCTTGGACACTGGACCTACTAAGTAATGACACCAATGTAGATTGGTTAAATTAAGGGATGACAATGATACCCATCACCAAATGTACCTCAACTATATAGAAAAGATGATTTAGAGACTAGGATACCAAAGGCCCACTATAGTAAGCCACAAGTAGGGCCAAAGGAGGATCCAGTGATAATAGATGTAGATGATGCAAGAACTATATTAGCATATTAATTATGATTATCATGTTAGTTGGGAGTGAGGCAAGAAAGGGTAGTATGACCTCAATAAGATGGGGATGATATGGAGATGGAGGAGGTTGGGTAGGAGGGACTAGTAGAGGAGGGGCAAATAGAGGAAGATTCATATATAGACATTCAATTTTTGATTGTAGAACATGATGCATTGAGGGTAGAACAAGGCACTTTATAAAGATAGGTTACTACACTACATGTAGCTTTGACAGAGGCACAAAAGAGCCTAGATGGTTTACAAGTTTAACTAGAGGTGTTACAAGGGAGTCATCATTAGGTAATGTGAAATCATGATAGATACATGGTAGAGAGGGATAATTTATGGGGAGGAGTTATAGTGGTGATAAGTTAGAGGGGGACAGGATGGGTCAGGCCTAACATAGGGTAGGTAGGTACGGTGAGCCTAGATAGGTATCAATATGTCCTCATGAAGCTCTGATATTATGAGAAGATTATATAGGAGTAACTACTAGAGGTACCTTGGTATGTGACTTATGTTTTGGCATAGGCAAGAGTATCTCAAAAGTCGTAAGGTGGCATACCTAGCTTGGGGAGTGTGGCATGGGGGAGAGGTGGTAGGGATGGAGATGCAAGTGGAAATGGAGAAGTCAATAGAGGAGGGCCCAACATCCACCTAAGTTAGATGTAATTTATAAATTAGCCATATTTTATTTATTATACTAGTCATAAAGCCATTTGTTATATTATTATTGGCTAGAAAACCACCTTGTACATTATTATTTTGAGACATTTATTATATATATACAAATTCTAGATTTTGATCATGAGTTAGTTTTGTATGTTTTTATATTTATGATTAATGTGATGTGATTTATAGATTTTAAATTATGTAATGCATTTACCTTTTTCATTATGGTTATGGATTAACTATGTGATTATGAATTATGCTGTTATTGTGTTATTATGGATGGTACCAATGGGATATTTAGTGATTATAGTTTTTACATCTTTTTGCATTATGATATTTGATTAGATTTAGATTCTTTTACTGATTATAAAAAAATAATAAATGAGGTATAAATGAATCCTTATTGGCTTGGATTTTAAATAGAGATAAACAACTTGTTGCATCTACATGTGCATCCTTTGTTTAGTATTAATAATGACCTAAAATAAACCTATGTCAATTAAGTTCATGACCTTTTTATAAGGGATTTAATATGGATACAATATAAATCAAAGCTTATATTTTGAGGAATATAAGTATCATCTCATGTTTTTAGAGTTATTATTCTAATTGTAGAACCTTTTGTGTAGATTGATTAATGTGAGAAGTCTACAATTTTTCAAAAAGATGATCAATGTGGGAAGATTACTTGGGTTATTATTATTATTTTTTGTTTGCTCAAGGTTTTTGGTTTTTTAAAAGCATGTTTTAGAAAATTGATAAATATAGGAAGTTTTCCATTATACTTGTTATTTTTAGATAGCCATCCTTCAAGGGAGTGGTCTATTTTTTAGGATATATGCTCACACAACTATCCTTTGAGGAACCAATCTATGATTTTTTATGCCTCTATGGATAGTTTTCCTTTGAGGGAGTAGTCTATAATTTTTCCCTTTATTCTTAGATATATATTTTTTATCCTAGATTTTTTATTTAGATTTAAGGTAACTAAGGTTAGCTTCTAGCTGCTTGCACGAGATGATATTTCTATCCCTAAAAATAAAACTTTGTTCATTTGGGGCTCCTTCCTATTACAAGTGGAATTTATCCATTTAGAACATGATATGAACAAATCTAGGGTGTACATATTTAATATTAGGATAGGCATTTTACTAGATTTCCACATAATAGTTTATCATTATTGGGTATTTTATGGGTGATGGGAGATGTAACTTTAGGTTGTTCTGAGACAAAAGGAGGAGAAATCTTGCTAACTATAGTTTGTTTTAAGTTTATTAATGGTAAAAAAGATGCAAATGCAAAGAATTAATAGTTTCACATTCTATATTTCACTCAAGAGAGGCTGAATGATATGCCTCAGATTCATTTTTATGAGTAATAATATATGGTCCAAACCAATTCAAAGAAAATTTTCCTGTTTTAATTTTTCCATATTTTTTACATGTTTATTTTACTTAAGGAAAAGATTTCCAATATTAAATTTTTCACTCTTTTAGATGTTGATTATATGCATATTTTATTCTTTCTTGATATGTGTGGAGGTAGTCGAGGACCACAGATTGATGGTAATATAAAATTTAAAGCTGTGTTAAATGCTCATGATGATAGTCCTCTTCAAAAATTATGTCTTTAAGATAAATTCATAGAGAAGGAATCAATATTTTTAGAGGGAGGACAACTTCCATTCTATAGACCCAAAAAAAAGGTGTAGCACTAGTATAGGTTTGAAAGCTAATACGATAAGCCCATAAGGCGAAGGGAATATGAAGATGTCAATTTTTTCTAGCCTCATTGACTAATTTAGTTATCATTTTAATTAATGTTTTATTATATGCTTCATCATGTTCATTACCTTGTAGATAATAAGGTGAAGAAAAGGTTAGCTTAATTTCAAAAAAGTCACAGAGTCTCTAGACTTGCTTATTTTTAAAAGATTTTCCATTATCTATAATTATCTTATGAAGGACACTGAAGTGATAGATAATATGATGATTATTAAAATCAATAATCTTATCTACTTTAGTTTAAATAAAGGGAATGGCCTCCACCCATTTATTAAAGTATTTAGTAGTGGTAATGATAAAACTGTGACATTGGGAAGATTTGGGATTAATTTGTCTTATAATATCTAACTACCACTGAAAAAAGGTCAAAAGTCATAGGCTACTTAAAATGTGTTATTAGGGACATGAAAAATATTAGTATGATGTTTAAATTTAATGCATTTCTTGAATATTGACAAAAATCTTGATTTATAGTAGGCCAATAATAACCTATTCAAAGAATTTTCTTACCAACATAAAGACCACTAAAGTGTCTCCTACACAACCTATCATGCATTTCCTAGATTGCAAGAGTAGCCTTAGAGTTATAAATACATCAAAAGAGTAGACCATCAATTCCTGTCTTATATAGAACACCCCTAGTGTGATGTAATGAGTGGTCTACATATGAAAATCATGCTTAATATTCTTAGATAAATTGGGAGGGATAATACCTTTAGATAGGTGATCAAACATTTGGGTGTGTCATAGATCTAAATGATTTTTTTCCATATTGTAGATAGAATAATAATTTGTACTAGTATAAGATGGTTGACTAATTTTGTGTGTTAACACAAAAAGCTTAGATTTTTAAAGGGAGGATGGGATAAATGAAGCTTAAAAGTCTATGGTATCCATGAACTTCTTAGCTGACCGAGGAGTGTCTTAGATGACATAATGATCAAAAGTAGCTAATATTTGGTCTACTAACACTTTATATTTCTATAGGATGCCATTCTTACATTGATACATGTCATTGATCTGATTAATAACCAACTGAGAATATCCATAGATATAAAGTGACCTAACACCCAGGGTTAAAGTAGTTTTGAGACCTATAATCAAGGCCTCATACTCTACAATATTATTAGTGTAATAAGATTCTAACTTGAAGGATAAATGAATAATAACACCTTTAGGAAGTATCAAAATAATTCTAGCACCCCCTCCATGCTCACACTTTGATCCATCAAAGAACAAAGTCATATGATAATTAGGATCTACCTAGGATGTGGAAGCCATAGACTTATCCAAGAATTCAAAATTAGATGGCTGACCACCTATAAGAGGTGCCTCAACTAACTAATCAATGATGATTTATTCTTTAACTAACTTCTAGTGGAGAAACTCTAGATCAAATTCTACTAAAATCATAAGCCACCTAGCCATACACTGATTCTGTTAAGGTTTCAAATGCATAAATTTTAGGGGTTAATGTTCATAATTATGTAGGTCTTGTGATTAACCAAATAGTATGAATCTTAAAATCCACAAAAACCAAATCCAAGAAGGGTTTTTCTAGATGTGTATAACATGTCTCATATTCAATAAGAGTATGACTTATATAATACAATATTTATTCTCTATGTTGTCCATCATGATGGGCAAGCATAATACCTAGAGCATGATTTGTGGATAAAATATATAAGAATAAAGGTCACCCTTACTCAGGAGGAATAAGAATAGGTGGGGAGAGGAGATATCTCTTGAGATCTTTAAAGGATTCTTGACAATTAGAATCCCAAATGAACTGGGTATCCTTCTTGAAAAAGTGATGGACCAAATGATAATGATTAGATAGTTGGGAGATAAAATGTTGAATAGATTGAAATTTTACTTACAGGATATAGAGTTGCGTAAGGTTAGATGGGGGTGGCATATTTATGGTATCACTAATCTTAGTGGGATTGACTTCTATAATGCAGATGGAGATGATAAAACCTAAAATATTACCAGTGAAGACCCCAAAAACACACTTTTTAGAATTAAGATAAATACATAATTAGATTAGATCATCAAATATTTTTTTGATAATGGAGAGATGGTCATTTAGGATCTTTGATTTACCAAGAAGGTCATACACAATCCTCAATAGTTTTATAGATTATATCATGTAAGATATAAGTCATAGCTCTTTGGTAGGTGGCTTCCACATTCTTTAGGCCAAAAGGCATAAATTTATAGCAAAAATTCCCCCAAGGAGTAATAAAATAATTCTTATGATTATTCTTTGGGGTGATAAGGATTTGATTATATCCATAGAATCTATCCATGAGAGATAACATTGTATGGCCTGCGGTCGGGTCAACTAGTTGATCAATGTTAGGAAGAGGAAAGTCATCTTTAGGACAAGCAAGGTTTAGGTCTTGAAAATATTTAATAAGATGGAGATCCCCCATGGGTTTTGTGATAGACATAATAGTAGACACCCAATGAGGGTAATCAATCGACTAAATCAAATTGACAAACAAGAGGCATTACAACTCCTCTTTAATTAAGAGCACAATGTGAGGTTACATATTTCATATATTTTTATTCAATGGCTTAGATTCCTAGATAGTGATAATGTTGTGAATAATAATAATAATAGGATAAATACCTGGTATGTCACTAAATGACCAAGTGAAAGCCTCACTATGGTTTGCTAAGAAAGTGGTGAAGTCTTGGTGTTCCTAATGGTCTGTATATTTACTAACCTTAATAATGTGTGGGGCATCCTGAGACCCTATGTTAATGTCTATAGTAGCTTCATTTAGTAAATTAGAAATTTTAGCTAGTAGTTAATTATATAAATGTGAGTTAGCAGTGCCTAAGTAAGTCAAGAAGACTCATGATCTTAACACTAGATAACTAGGATGGTAGGGGAGTCTTCTGCTACCATATTAAGTTAGGTAAGGGGGATGGATTTAATTTTTTCATTGTTATGATAGGTGAGAGGTTTTAGGGTTATCATATTGACTAAAAAAAGTTTGAGGGATGGAAATGACATCATCTATTTCATAGAGAATGCTAGAAGATGATACTATGACATTCTCTTCAAGATCAGATGCGGGGGTGACTTAAGGAATAACTTTAGTAGTTTTGTTAAATCCTAGACCATATTTTTCATTTGGTTTTATATAATATCCTAATGTAACATCATGTCATCCTTGTTCATATCATCCCATGCTAAATCCCTTCTAAGTGAATTATTGTAAATACATGTGAGCAAAGCATGGTATGTCTAGAAATGATAAGTTTGAGGAAAATAGTTTGGCTGGGAATTAGATATCAAGATATGAGGATGATCAATCAATCCTTACATATACTAAATGAGTCTATAATAAAGGGGGGATAAAAGGAACAATATCCCCAAGGTTAGGATAGTAGTCACCTTATTTATCAAGACACCCATATTCCTAAGTTGGGAAGGGTGTTAAGTGTTAGTAATTGGCACTCTCCCATTATAGAATCCAAATGAGCCGTATTAGAGAGTCACAATGAAGGGATTATCTCACTAGTCAAAACTTCATTGGATGATAGTGATGGGTTCACACTTTTTATGGGGAGTAAAATGTCATTAGGTTGAAAGGTAAGATTGCAGGTTTTAAATGGATGTAGATCAGCAAGGACAATGTGGACTTGGCCCTCATGTTCATATTTGATACACATATGTAAAGTGGATAGAACACACTACATAACATGGATCTAAGGGTGCCTTAGGAGTAAATTGTATTGGAATTGTCCTTTTATGACATAAAACACCTTGTGAAGACCATGAGAGCCTACTTGGATGGGGAGGACAATAGTTCCTAATGTAGGAGCCACTATATCATTAAAAGCTTGCAATACTACTAGAGATTGAGATACAACTATTTTAAAAAGTTGTAGTTTTTTGAATGCATGTGAGGAAATAATATTAATACTAGCCTCATTATCAATCATCACTCTTTTGATTTGAATTTGATTGACCTGTGTTATGATAAATAAGGGTGGATCTTAGTCTTTGGATGGTAAGGTAATGATCTCAAAATCATTAAAAGTAACATATGAAACCATCTATATTACTCCAATGAATGATGACATTGGTTGAGCTCATCAGGTTGTACTTGTATGGCCTGAAGGACCTCTATCATTGCCTAATAATGCTGAGGGGAATTCTTAATTAGTTTTTAGAGGGACATTTTGATAGGAGTTTGGTGAAGTTGCTTCATATTTGATATCTATATAACTTATACAAATTTTTTTTTTTGAGCTTTTCCTAAAATGGAAACTTTAGGTTTGGCATTAGAGGATTTAGAGCTTTTTGTGGCTAGGGTAGGGGCTTTAGCTATGGACATTTTGGATTTGTTCAATTTTTGGGTTTTGATAGCTTTTGCTTGAGACTGGATTGTTATGTTTATTGTGTCAATCTAAAATAATGGGGGATTTGTTGAAGTCCCTAATTTATTCATTTTAAGGGTCCCAAGGGTTGAATAGGAATTGAGTCGAGATCATCAATCATATTTTTTGATTCTTGTTTTAATTTACCTTTTGAAGGGTTTATTGTGTTAGTATTAGGGATATTTTTAGCTTTGAAGAGGAGATCATGTTGTTTAATTAATAGATCAACCTCATCCAAAATTTTCTGAATCATGACCTTTAAAGCATTTTAGCTCTCAGTATCATGTACATGTATCCTATAATAGGCACATACTTTATTTTCCCTCTACCACGTAGGTTTTTGGACATGAGGATTACTTGGTTTTATGGGAGGTAATGTGACTAGAGAAGTTTGTAGAAGTTGGTTAAGGATAATATCATAATATCCTCACAAAGGATCTTAGTTAGGTTTTGTTACCTTTTGGGGCATTGGTTCTTTAATTATGCTTATCTTGGTACTTTCCTTTTTTATTTGGATGATACACATAGTTTTAATGGGAGGTAAGGGTGATTTAGCTAAGTCTTTTGGATAAGAAAATTTTATTGGGTTAAATCAAGGTTTTGATGTGGGTCAGTATCGATGGAGGCCTTTGAACTGACTTAGACCCTTGACAAAAGAAGGGATGTGGACCTAATATGGATGGTTTAGTTTATTCTTGGGGTATGTCCATATTTCCTTTTTGAATTTAGTTAGAGGTCATGGAAGTATCTTTATGATGATCCTAATTTTTAGTAAGTTCAATTCTTACTAGTGGATGTTGCAATGCCTTACCTTTCAATATACCTAAGCATTTATTCCATATGTGGGGATAATGAAAGTCCTTTTAATCATCTATTTTTTGGGGGAGATTGTTGGTATGTTTAGATGAGCCTTCCTGTAGAGAATCCCATTAAATGAGGTTTGGGAGACTCAAGTAGACAATAAAAATAGGTTTGGTTAATTTAGATGAGTCAAAGGCATTCCCTTGTAAGGATATCTAGTATTCAAGTTGAGGTGAAAGGCAATTCAGTCATACTATCAACTTTCTTTGGTAAGATTTGATCATGGATTGTGTTTATGACATGGATGCCTTGATCCAAAGTGCCCCCATATTTGTTTTTATGTAGTTAGACAAGGATGGATGGTTAGGTAATGGTTGTCAAAATATGTCTATAAATTGATTTTGGGGTGCATTTAGATTATCCAATTTTATCTCTCCTCAGTCAATGAGATTTTTCACTAAGATTTTGAAATATATACACCTATTAGTTTTATGATCAGGCACACAATGGTAAGGACAAAAATCAAATTCTTTGCACCACCCTAGTTTTGGTCAAGTGTCATCTACAGGTCTGATGGGAGGAAGCTCAATGATTGTCACCTTTAATAGTTTGTCTAAGATATTATCATAAGACTCCCCAAAAGGTGTGTAGTATTACCTAGGTGGGAATCTTGTTAAGTTTCTTTTTGGTTTTATTTGATAAGAGCTTGGTTGGTTCGTTACAGATGAGGAAGCTAATTTTAGGATAATAACATTAGTTGTGCCCTTTAAAATCACCTAGTTTAAATTTTTTGTTTTGTAACTTCACTTTTCCCTCTTCTAAGTCTCAGATTTCTAATTTTTGAGCCATGGTGAAGGCCTCATCAAAAGTTTTAAATGATTGGAATTTCAAGGTGGACAAGATATGTTTCACACATGATCTCAAAAATAGTTTGATTAGTTCTGGTTGAGGCAAGGAGAAAGTTATCTAGTTTATAAGGCCCTATCATCTAGCAATAAAGTTCATAATGGAATCATCTTTAAATTACCTAATGGTGTATTATTACATAATAGTTACTTTCCTAGAGATATTTATAGATAAGTGATCTAATAAATTTTTAGCTAGCTACCCAAAGGAAAATAATGAGTGCTGAGGGATTAAACTATACCAATCTAAAGTTGGTCCTATGAGTGATATAGGAAACATCCTTAAAAGAAGGGCATCATCATGAGTAATGAGTTAGAACCCATGTTTAAATTATCTAATGTGTTTTTTGGGATCTTTATTTTGAAATTTTGTGAATATGGGAGATCCCATTATGCAAGATATGTCCAAATAGGGATGACAAGGTTGATTGGCTCATTGTAAATATGTAAATGTGTTCTTCTATCTTGAGGTAGAAGTTTCTAAGTTCATCATCTTCTCCATGAGGGTCCTCATGAGATTTAGTTAGGTGATATACTAGGGGATTCCTCCTAGGACATTCTATAGTAAATGTTGATATGAAGTGACATTGGGAGAGGTTGTGTAAGGGGTACCTTATGGACATGGTGATTGTCAGTTGAGAGGTAGCCACGTATTGAGGGAAGATAAAAAGTAAACTTTGTTGTTGGGATGGGTTACGATAACTACTATAAAGGGTTGTGTGGGAATTTGGTATTGTGTAGTTAGGGGTACTTGTTATTCAAGGTTTTGACTTATAGGGATCTATTGTGTAGATGGTCAAGGTTGTGTGGTAGAACTCAATGTGACATGGGTTTGGATAAGAGGGAGGGTTGAAATAATGGAGACCACTAGATTTTGAAGCATGGGATAGGGTGGTGGGTTGCCTATTTGTAGTGATGTAGTAATATTTTATGTCAAAATAATGGTGGTGGTAGGACTACTAGACACTAACAATGATAGCATATCTAGCAATTAGGTGGTGCCAGTATTTAAACCTGAGGGAGGTGGTGGGTAGTAGATGAGAACACCATAGCTAAGGTATATCATTCAAATTTTTACAAGGGCATGCCATAGAAAGAGTGGGAAGTTTAAATGTGAGGGGAAATGGAGATCCATATGGATCACATGGTGAGGTAATAATTTAAGGCAATTAGATTGTTGTCTAATATGTTAGCAAAATCTAGATCACCCTAAGGGTAGAACTGAGGGATACCATCCTTGATAGAATAAAGAGAGGTAGTGGGACTTGGTGATTGTTCCATCAAAGAGGAAGATGAGTGGGGTGACTCTATTTATTTAAATGACTATTGTCACATCAAAACCATGTAATACTAAGGAAATAAAGATAAAGAATAAACATACATTTTTTTATTTTTTTTAGTTTTTAAGAAACAAACTTTTAAAATGTGAAGGGGAGATAGGTTAATGAAGGTCCTAGGAAATGGTTGTCTATGGCTGGTTTCAAGTTTTGGTTTGAGGCTAGGAACCTTGATATACCTAAAAGTATAGTGAGGCCTAATTATTTATTGGTGGCATCACATTGCTTGGAATTTTGTCCTACCCCCTCACTTCAAGATCTCACAGTGATAAGGGTGTTAGGTGCTTAGCCTATATACCTCTAGCCAATTATTTAGACTTGGCTGGAATACCGAGTTGGTTTTCCCTTGATGATGAAATCTAAGTGGGTCTACCTGGGTGGGAGTTGTTTTGATTAAAAAAATTTATGATTGTGGTTTGTTTTGTGTGTGAAGAGAGTATGACTAAATGATAAGTTAACCCACTTACTTAAACTAGATTTGCTCTAAAATAGGCAAACTAAAAGAAGACAATTTATCTTTAAAATAAAGTAATCTAAATATTTTATCTCTTTTTTTAAAAAAATTAATGCTTTTTTAATGAAAAATACATTTCACTAAATGAAACAAACACACCACATAAAAACAAAGAAATCAAGAATTGTGAGGCATTTTAGTGGGTCCCATCAGGTGTGTTAGAATGTTTAAGGTATTTTTGTTCATTTTATATAAAAGTAAACTACTCAAAAACTTGAAATAAGATATAGGGTTTTACAAGACTACCTATGATTGAAATTGATTGTGCATCATAACCAATGAGATGAGAACTCCTATTTATCTTGAAAGGATTACCTACACAAAATAGAAAAATCAAACAAAAGACAAATTAATATGATAAATGAGTGGGCTACCTAGTACGAGACGAGTCATAGGAAGTGTTAAACTTCCTTACAAGGATATTAGCCCACTATCTTATCAATTAAGTAGATAAATATAATTGAAATTACAATAAAGCATTTAAAAATATAGATAAGATAATAAAATGATTTAAGAATTAATCTACGTGCATTAGATGGAGATTGTAAAATCAAACATTCTAATAGATTTTGGTAGGTCCTCTTCAACTTGGATCACTTTTAATTAGTCTACAATTGATTCTAGGGTGAGGGTGAACAAAATATCACAAATGCCTAGCTCAAATGAAATTTTGCTTTGGTCTGACAAAAGGGGATGCATAACTATAGGTAAATCTTAGATAGTAACCACTTAGTGAATAATTATAGGAAGAGTCATATACAAGAAATACATAGCTTTAAAAAATAGTGATATAAGATGTAAATTAGACTGTAAACTATAAGGGACTTGGGTGCAGATAGAATGGATTTTTGATAGAGATCATTGTCAATCTACAGGATTGATGTCGATTCAGTAAATCAACATCATTTATATAAATGTAGATAAAGGTCTCAATACAAGTTTTTAAAAGATGGATTTATAGGAATTTAGGATGGTTTCAATGTGTCTAGAGCTAACTAAAGATATTCTAACATAGATTACAGGGATAAATAGAATATAAAACTAAATGTAAAATAATATATAGACAAAATAAATAACAAAATGAATTTCTAAAATAAATGAGAGACTAACCTTTTTAATGCTTCCAACCTATTTCAGACTACAGGTTTGATGTGATGATGCTTGATCTATTGATGGGATGGATGATTTTATGTAGGTGTCAAAGCTTCCTAAGAATGAATAATTATTTAATTGATACTCTAGACAAATTTCATCAGCCTTTCAATGTAATCACAAGTGTGAAAAATCAATCCTTTAGCCTAGGGAAGGTTGTGGTTAAATCAATGTTAATTCAACATAATCAATTTCAATCACAAGGATCACCAATGATTCCTAACTAAACTTACCCAAGTTGTTGAAATAATCCAACTAAGGACTTAATTTGAGATCTTAGTTGTTTAAATGATTTCAAGATTACGAGGAGGTTAAGGGTGGTTAAAACAACCTATCTTGCAGTTTGTTTTTGGTAGATTCATTTAGATTTTACCATAGGTAACTAATTGAATTAATTTACTTAAGTCAAAAGTAATTAATAAAATATAATTATTCATGGTAAATGGTAAAAGGGTAATTAAATATTTGCATAGGGCAAAATAGGGATAATCAAAAAGGGGACCTAAGACCTAAGCTAGCACACATATTATTAGTGAAATCCTAGTGCCTACAAGGTCCTTAGAATGATGCATTTCTCCCCTTTATATGGGATTGTGTGAATAATTATGCAATATGATATATGCAAGTGCATGTAATGGCATATATTGTAACTTAAAATATTTTTAATGGTTTCTCTTTGAATGATTTAGACCTATAAGAAGACTGATCATATGATTAATTTGGAAATAGGGTAGCTTTTCAAGCTTGAGAGGTGATATTTCCTTTTATTATATAGATGTATACTTAATTTGTAATTTATGATAATGAATGGAATTTTACTTGTACTTATAAAACAACTTCTAAAAATATATCACATAAGGGTTAATAAGATAAATATGCCAACCCATACATGTTGAAATATTTATAAATTTGAATGTTTGTAGGGTAAAAACACTAGTATCATATTTGGGACACTAGTGTTGACTTTAGTGTTTTGGAGAATAAATAGTTGTTAAAGATGTGTAGCTAGTAGTGAAATATATATATATCAAGTTTTAAGTATACTATGGGCTACATGTGATTTAGTTAATTATAATATCAGGGTTAGACCATAAGAAAAGCATTTAGGCATAGTGAGATAGAAAATGTGAGCCTTTTGATAGTTGGTGAGGTCATAAATTGAGGGGTTGAACCTTTTAATGATATTTGTTAAGTGTGTAAGACTAGTTTATCATTTAAAATCCAAATTTAACATATAAAAATAAATTCCAACCTACTAAACTTTATGGGTTTTCAATAGGTTGTTGTAACTAGGAGGCTGGCCTTTATAAGTTTTCAACTTTTCTAGCCATATGTCATACCAAAAAATTTCAAAATTAAAAGAATATATGATACATTACTGAGATGGGTGGAAAGGATTGTGTTGGTTTTTGTGCTAGCTTTGGTTGAATGGATTTCCTAGAGATAGTGGTGTTGATGTGGATATTTGTGATTCAAAGTTATGTTGTTGAATTAACTAGAGTGGAGGAATTTGTTGTTATTGCTACATTTGAAAGGCCATATGTGCTTGAAATGTCTTGAGTACATAAGAGGGGGGGATATGTTATATATCTTCAACAACATCCTTTACTTAACTCAAAATGTCCACTATCATATTTTTATTTACTATAGTTACCAAATTTGTCATGCCACATTGTTAAGATTGTGTGAAACTATTCTAAAGTTTTCATGATGTCTTACACATCTTATTCACCAATAACATCAATTAGTGGTTGATGTAGTTCAACATTATGCTAAATGTACTACATTATTTTCTCAAGTTTCTCCATATATATTTGTGTCTAAATACCAATGAATGTGATCCTTAGTGTATATAGATATCACACTATTATGTGGTCCATGAAACTACATCTCTACTATAAAGACTCCAAAAAATTAACATCCATTTTCACCTATGTCACATGTCATGTCATTATAGTTATAGGTTTTTTGACCTTGGTTCAACTATTTCTAATTTGATTCATGGCTTCCTAAAGTTGGATTTCTAATCCATAAACTATTTTAAAGTTTGTCTATTCTATGTCATGGCTATGTCAACTACATTTTCATATTCTATGAGGAGAACAAAAGTGGCATTAGGCTCATCATGGATCCTTTGCTCCTAAAAATTAATTTCCTCTAGTTGTTGGATGAACACCTAGTTCTTTGAAAGATTTTTGATCAAGGCCATGAATTTTAATGGCTCAAATATTTATTGGTTGCCTAACACCCATTGAACCAAAGTAAGGTAGGTATCTTATACTATTTTCCTTACCTTTGTCATGCATTTTTTCATCTCATCAATCTTATTAGTTATGTTTTCATTTGTGTGATAGAGATGTGAAAGCATTGAATCCTTATATTTGATTCTCATAGGGAAATTATTTAATGTCTAAGATGATTTTATTTGGAATTATTACTATGAAAAGATATGTGATTTAAGCCAGAGGTGATGATTATCCTTAGTGAAAGTGTACGAGAAAGGTTGTTCATATAGTGGTTGGGGCTTGGACATCCATCCACTAAGATCTTATTGTATCATCACCCCATTTGAAACCTTCCTCCTAAGAGCTTTCCTTATTTGAATGAGATATTGTGATAGTAATTTCAAGTTGCACTTGAGAATTAGCTAGTTCAACTTGTTTCATGTTAGAGCCTTGGTCCTATTATGCCATTTTTATTGTAACTTGGCTTAAATCTCCCTGTGTTGGCTTGTGAATTCTTGTACATTTTAGTGTCGAATGTTTTGTGCTATTACAATTTTTAAATCACTACTCGTCACCTTATTTATTATTTTTCTCCTTTTTCTTATTTTTTATTTTTATATTCTTCTCTAGCCTATTATTTAGTCCTAAAAAAAATTATGCTTTTCCTCATCCTAAAACAAGGCTTCTTCCTTTGATACTTATTATAATGTTTTCTTATCTTTCTTAGTGAATACTTTTATTTTGAGTCCTTCTCCTTTGCCTTATTATCTACCTTGATACATTCTGGCATAGTCTTTAAATGGTTTCTCCTCCATTATTGTTTCTAGCCAAGGCTGGTTTGGACATGGTTTTTATGGAGGGTGATCCACTTGCACATATAGGTAATCGAGGAATTCTCTTCTAATTAATCTTTGGTATATTGTTTAAGAAGAAACTTCAAAGTTAAGGATGTACCAATAGGGGTCCACCATGCTATTGAAGGGGAATAGGGTGATGATGGCATATTATTATGTGAAGTGGATGTAATCATGAAAGGGGGAGTGCCAAGTGGAGTGGATTATGGAGATAGTACTACTTGTTGTATGTGCACAATGGCCTTGGGTCATGTAGCTAGTGGGATGAGATGCCACTTCTTTTACTTAATGGTTTTGAAGTGGTTTTATCTATTTTACATTTCCCCTTGTGGGTTATAGGTTTTGTCCATGTGTATAAACTTGATGTTTTTCATCTTTATCACTTTATTGATGATTTATCTAATAGACCTCATTGGCACATCAATTGCCCTGTGTGCATGTCTTAAGGAGTACACTGGTAAAGGTGTGGGATCAACTCGTGATACTTTGTGAAATATGTTTTTCTCTCTAATTTTTCATGAAAACTTCATACCTCCTATGATGTGTCCCTAAAATATTAAAATCTTGAAATATGGCTCAGTCTAAAATCATGACATATTGAAATTTGGCTAAGTTTGGAATGTGATAGGATCCTTCAAAATCAAAAGTGTAGATTATAACTCCCATAGGTACACAAACATTCTTAAACATCCTAAAATTACACACACACACACACACACACACACACACACACACACACACACACACACACACACACACACACACACACACACACACACACACACACACACACAACGGTTGCTTTGTGTTCCTTTTCATCTCTTTCCTCTCTTATTTTGTTATATTTTTCTAACCACTCTATATTTATATTGTATTGGTTATGCTGATATAATTTTTTATATAAGCCTTGTTGAGATCATTAAATTATAGTTTTAGGTTATTTTTGGGTTTGGATCCATATATGAGGTCATAATTATCATTACCAACACACATAAAACTCTTATGTTCTTTTTTCACTCACATTTATTCCCTTGAGTATTAGAAGGAGGAGTTAGAGGATGAATTATTATTCTTGAAGATCAAATATTGCTCAAGGTATTTGAAGCTAAATAGGATATGTTGGGAAAAGTAGATACACCTGGTATTTAGAGTTCCAAACTAAGGATACCTAGGCATTCATCTTGCCATTTGAGGTATTCATCCTACATCACTTGTAAAGTAACACTAGAGACAAAGGGGAGATTGATACACTGATGAGTTAACCCAAATGTAAGCATCTCTAATCATTTAAATATTTACTTGGAAGAATATATCTAGTTTACTTATTATTATAGTAGATTATGTTTCCTTTGCTTTTGTTTCTCCTTATGTAAGATAATATGGCATAGTTATAGGGATTCTAGTCATTCCATTAGCACCTTAGGATACAACAACCACTTATGATTGACCATTGCAATATTTACCTTTTTTAAGTTTAGTATTAACAACTATATTGATATAGGCTACCCTTTTTTATTAGTTCATTGTGTATACACATAATATTTTCAAGCTTTATCAATTACTAATGCTTTCTCTCTTAAATGAACCCATTAACTCTCAATCTCTCTAAGTGCATGCTTTTAAGGGTGCAATTATAAAGGAGTGGGTAGACCATTGGTGATTCTTAATATTGTTGTCCCATACTACCACTTGTTATCTACACAACCATCTCCTAAAAACATTACCCTAATCTTTGACTCCTATCTTTCACCATCCTCTAGTCATTTTCAACCTTCATTAACGCTTCCCTATCTTAAACTCATTTTTGATGGTTTATGATACAATATTGGCCCCATCGACCCTATAATAAAATTAAAAAAACTCATTTAGTGTTTAGGTCAACCCCTGGCTGACCTAGACCAAGACCTAATTTATTTTTGTCCATAACAATATAGGGTCGATTGGGATGACCCTGTTGGCTAAACTTTATAAAAAGACTAGGGTTAGATTCATCTATATAAACATATTCATTTTGTTATTTCTTAGAGAAAAAAAGAGTTAATTATTAATTTTCACTTATTTACAATATGTTCTTCCACCATTCTACTTGAGGAGTCTTAGCTTAGGGTTTTTACTTAGAGAAGAATCTTATCTTGTGGAAAACTCTTGGATGTTTTGACCTTTAGTAGTGATCCTTACAAACCAAAACAACCTCTTGTAAAGCAAATTTGGAAAAAGGGAGAGATTGAGCTCAATATGTTCATCTTCAAGGTAAGTATCTCTAACTTTACTCTTCTTTTTTAGTAGATAAAAGTAGCATAAGTAATGGCTTTTGCATATATTGCTCTCGCCATGCATTAGGGTTTTACCTATACATAAATTAATTAGGATTATTTTATGGATGTTTAATTTTATGTTTATTAACCCCTATTTTGTGCCAAAATATTTATTTAGAACCATATTATACTTTACTTTTGTCATTTACTTAGTGAATATGAAAACATAGGACCTAGTTAGGGTTATTACATATTTTTGCTTGACTAGAGGCTTTGGAACCCTCTCTAGTGATATTATTATGGTAAGAGATGCCTTGGATAGGTCTAGTAGATACATATTGGTCATGACTCTAAATAAATAATGTATCAACAATCAGAAGTGTAAGTAGGATTTATCTTCTCCAAGCTAGGATTAATTTATAAGATTAGTTGCATTTCCCTTTGCATACATTTTGGTGAACCCAATGTGAAACCTAACCCTTGTAGGTTTTCTTTCATGCCATCATTTTTAATCATCATTTATATTTTTATATATTTTTAGTACTGTATCCAAACCAATTAGTATAGTTCTAACTTTTTGTGCATATGTTTAACACATAGTCACTTCAAAATGACTTTGTTTTATCTGTGTGGGTCTTCATCAATTATAGGTTACTAGATTGAATAGTTCGAAATAGTATTTATCTTTAGTTCAATATTATCATACATGGTCAAATAGGTTAACTTTGTCTACTATTTTCTTTTATCAACATACAGGTCAACAAAAATTATCGAACATGTCAACTCTATTCATTATTTCTTCTTTAACACATAGGATTTTACAAAACTTGGTCAAATTAGTCGACCCAGTTGGAAAATTTTGAAAGTAGAATTTGAATATCTCAAAATTAAAAAATTCAATCTAAATCACCTTCAATATCAATATGGTTCATTTTTTCCCTCTTTATCATTTTAGTTCTTCCTTCTATTCTATTTTTCACAAGTTTGCAGTCTATAAAACTACAACCTTGTAGCTAACAAGGTCAACCTAGTTGACTTAGTTCTGTAGTTTGTCTTTTGTTTGAGATACATAGTTGAATTATTCAACTTTGTTCTTAAATACCTTGATTTTACAAAATATCAACAACCCAATCAACTCTATTTCATACTATTTACATACAATGTTGCCTAAATTGACTCTATACTATTCTCAATCAAGGAATTAACATTTATTTTTTAGTAATTAATTCACATTTTACTTTCAGCTATTTTCGTGCTTAGAGTAACTTGTATAGTCTAAATAGGTGGTTTTTCAAATTACCATTTTAGTTACACTATTTTCCTCTTTTGCACATACTACCAAAGCACTTTACATTTTAAAAGTATTAAATATTTGTCTTCCCAAGGCCTACCTACTTGGATTTCATCACCAAGGTGGAAGCCGACTTGGTTTTCTCTCCAAGTATAAATACGTGGTTGATGGTATATATTGTAAAATAACCCAACACCCTTATCATTGTGAGATTATGAATTGAAGGGGTAGGCCCCAATACCAAGCCAGTACCATCACTAATATAGATACCTTTCATCCCAAACATCTTGAAACTAACGTTATATTACTTTTTAATTCCCTATTTTTAGTTAGCTTTCCTATCACATTAAAATCAAAATTTATAATAATATAATAACACTTAGGGTGACCAATTAGTTACCATTTAATTTTTAGTTGTTGCTTTCTCTTTGCTCATTGAGTTTTGTATTGAAAAACTTACATTAGTCAGCATTGGTGTAAGGTTTAGGCTGTGTGCTCTAATTTGGATTAGTCACATTGATCCAATTGTTTGTGTGTTTTATTTAATTATTGATTTAAATTATCTTGAAAAAATTTCCCCTATTTCAAGGCACTATCATCTTACTCGATATAATCTCTTAAGGACTATTTTCACCTTCTTATCTATAGTACACAATCAACCTACACAACTATGTATTCCTCTCTCTATTTTGTCCCCTATCTAGAAGTACACAGTCAAACCATACGATCATGTATTCTTTTTTTAGATTGTCTCTTAGTAGTACCATATCGATCTGGTTGATTTTGTTCCCTATTGACTAACTCTGTTCTTTATCTAGTCGACTCTATCTTTGATTTTCCTATTTATTTCTTAATCTTTGTTTATTTCATGAAGCATCATGAAATCCCCTACCAGAATCTTCTTGTACAAATTGAATCCATTTAGAAACTATATGTGGTGCTATTTTCTTCCTTTCTTTACCTCCCAAGAGAATGCTCATTCTTGGAGTATTTCTTCCCCTCCCCCATAATTAGAATGCAACATGGTTCAAATCATGTCACAAGATGAGATTGATGGATCAAATCCTTTCCATACCTATCAAGACAATTCCCATCTACAATCCTCTCATCACAATGTGGGGGAAATTGACACAATTATATCTAATAAACCCATAGGCAATCCACCTCCTAACAACCCTCCTCATAATACCAGTTCAAGGAGTCCTCCTACAAACACCAACCAACCAATTGATACCACTCATATTATTGCACAAATAGTGAAACAAATGAACATAATTAAAACATATAACACCTAATAAATGATGTAACTACAACATCATTTGATCAGTATGGCTAATCAACCTCTCATTTTTCTCCCTTAAAATAAACAAAATTTTATTCCTCCACCTCTTAAAGATGTCATAGGGAATGCCATTTCCCAAGCTATCATGAATAACAAGATGCTTCAAAACATTAAAAATGAGCCCTTATCCCCTTTCACTATTTTTATTGATATTGGTAACATATCTCCAACTATTAAATATGATGGGACTAAAGACCTTGAAAATTTTCTTAAGGCATTTGACAATCTTTATAAGGAGTGATTTCAAACTAATACTTTCACTACAACTAAACTTTTAGTCAAAAAAATCACTGGTGATGTATTGGAATATTACAATCAACCTCCCCAACATTCCATATGAAAACTCAAATATTTAGTCGATCCTCTAATTAAAGATTTTTAACACAATGATCTTTCCAAAATTTTCCTTAGCCATGTCATCAATGCTAAGCAATTTCCAACTGAATCAACTCATGATTTTATCAAGTGATAGAAATATTTATCCCACAAGGCCAATCATAACATGACTGATGATAATTTGTTTAAAATCTTTATCATCGCATTAACTCCTTTTCTTCAATATAAGGTTTAAACTTTTGCTCCTCAAACGCTCAATGAATCTCTTGACCAAGCCAACCATCAAGGCTTCTTAATGAAACAATTTGAACCTAATACCCAATTCCTTAAAAGGATATTTTTAACATTTAAATAATGCAATAACTAACAACACTCCTCAAACCAAACCAATAATTTTCAAAGCTAACAATCCCCCATCTTCTCACACACTATTAACTATGCAACAAATAAAACAATTCTTAGTGCCCTCTAAACCATTTACTTATCCCAATAATCCTCCTAAATGGTATGACCTTAATCAATTTTTTTGGTTTGATGCCGACATCGGTCACTCCCATGAAAATTGTAGAGGGCTTATAATTTTTTATGTTTATTATATGCTTCGTGATTCACTTAATCATGAAGCTATGATTCAACTCCATCAAGATTATAATAATACTTCTAAAAAATGACAAGTTCCCAAAGCTTCTTCTTCTAATAACCAAAAATATTTTTCTACATCTCATGCTCAACAATCTAACAAGGATGTTTGTGCCATTGACACTGACTATGACCAATATTACAATAATTTTCAATATTTCAACATGGCTAAGGGCAATTATCATTAAAAATTGACTCACAAGGATCCTGTTACCAAATGTAAGAAACTATCTTTGGAAGAATAAATCCTCAAAGATACTACAACCACTCACCTAGCTTTGGAAACTAATGAGGAACCATCTCCTCTTGTTGAACCCCAAACCACTTGTCTTCCTCTGAAATCTAATTTACCTTCTAATCGTTGTGTTGTTTATTCTTCCAAAACCCATTGGAACTTCTTATAAGAACTCAACTCCATGCCTTGAAATATACCTCTCATGGAGTTATTTCATATATTTCCTTATCATTACAAGTTCCTCATGCAACAAATTTGAAAAATTGAAGAGCCATCTTCCCTAGAAGAAGAACCATCTCCCCATGATCCTCAACCAACCGAAGTTCATACCATTGAATCCATCTATCCTTATTTGAAATCCTCCATAGAGTTAATAAAATAATACATGATTAATGATGATATCCTATTTCAAGCTGATGATCTATCCCTATTCATTAAAATAGACATTAATACCACCCTCATTCATAAAGTATTAGTAGATGAAAGGTCTAGTATTAACATGACATCTTTTTGACTCATCTAACAACTTGGATATAATAAAGACCATATCAATCAAACCCACCTAAAATGTTGTGTATTTGTTAAAACTAATCAAAACCCACTTGGTGGTATTTAGCTCCTTCTTATAATTGGACTTAAAACTATCTAAACTAATCTTATGGTCCTTGATTTACCATTATCCTATAACATACTCCTAAGACACCCATAGACTCATATAATGAGGGATATAGCCTCTTTCCTCAACCAATGCATCAAGATACTTCATAATGGAAAATTTTACAAACATGAGGCTAATCCCAACCCTTGTATTATTCATCTTCTAAATCCCAAATCTCAATATTAGATTCTTACCATTCTAATGATTAATAGTGCTCCCTTACCTAAATTCATCAATATGAATATAGATTTACATATCACTCTTGTTGATTTGATGAAGATGAGCCTAATGATCTAAAAAATACTTGTAACACTACCAAGATACCCCCTTACATCTTAGATTGGCTTCCTCCTTCTCTATTGCCTTGTGATTGCATTGTTCCTCTCATAGATGAGATCATTGATTTCCCCCCTCCATGCAATTCTCAAGAAGCCTTTAACACAAAAGATGAATTCACTTGCAATGATTATGGAGTGGCCAAACTATTAAAATATCCTTTAATCATGTCTCCATGTAAATTCAATGATCTATGCATCTCCCCTTCCAAAGTTCCTCCTGAATCTCAAGTATTTACAATTTCTCCAACCTATGATGATAGTTACATCATGGCCCAAACTCAATAAAGAGACTTGGATGTTCAACATTATAAAAAAACTCTCACTCAAATACATGCTTTCAACCATGATGTTCATATCATTTCCACATATTTTGAATTATCACCTGAAGGTCATGTACCTCCTACTAATTCTCCACTTATTCATACCCCTTAGGTGGTAGAATAAATCTTACCACCTGACCCTTTGGAACTTTTTGCATCTTCTATACCTCCTACCAAACCAATCATTTCATATGATTCTCTCCCTGTCAATGACACTAATGATAACCCAATAAAATTTGATCAACCTTATTCCCATACTCCACCTACTCCTAAGATTAAATTAGATGCCAAGTCCATAGATGTACATCAACTACATTTTGAATATGATCACCATGGTAAAAAAATTATTGATCTCTAAGTGGATGTCAATTATTATGGTCCTTTTTCCACTTTGCCTAGTGATGAAGCTATTATTGAACTAATTCATGCACCAGAACCTCAACTCCCTTGGTAATATCATAAAATTGGAAATTTAAGGCAAAAAATCCCTCATTTCAACAACTTCATCACTAGTATTGATCCTAAAAAAAATCCCTTTTCTTCTCTACCTAACACACCATACCATGTCCAAGATGGAAATTCTATGCTTATCGAAGAAACTACAAGAATTGAATATGGTACGCCATCCTACCCTCCACCAATCACAGTCTCTCGATAACTTAAACCAATCAAGCATGATACTTTTAGCTTATTCTTTGAAAAATATCATGAGACTTTCACTTGGTCCTATGAGGACATGTCTAGTATTGATCCTAGCATCATGGTGCATAATATCATCAGCTATCCTGATGCCAAACTCATGTGATAAAAATAACCAAAATTTCCACCTGAAGTTTCTAATTTATTCCATAAAGAAATCATTAAACTTCTTGATGATAAATTTATCAAACCTATGGACTATTCAAAATGGGGTTCAAACATTATCCCTGTTCAAAAGAAAGTCAATTCCATAGATGCCATTGTTGATTCCACTGCTAGATGTGAAATTTTGTCCCTTATGAATGTTTTTTAGGTTATAATCAAATTCATATTGCCCCCAAAGATCAACATAAGACCATTTTTACCACAAAATGGGGTACCTATTATTATGTTAAAATTCCCTTCAACCTCAAAAATTCTAGAGCTACCTATTAGTGTGCAATGACCCACATTTTTCGTGAACTTATCCATAAGATTGTGTAAACCTATGTGGATGACCTCGTTGCCAAGTCTAAAATCTGTAAGACTCACCTTTATGATATTACTATTATATTTGAATGCCTCATCAAATATGAAGTTAGATTAAATCCCTACAAATGTGTTTTCAGTGTCACATCTAAAAAATTATTAGGATTCTTAGTCTCCCTTTATGGCAATGATGTTGATCCCACCAAGATCAACACCTTTTTTTACATGCCTAGACCTCATTCCAATATAGATATTTTCACTTACCTTAGCAAACTTAGGGAAATAAGATGATTTATCCCTAAACTGGCTTACTTCATCTATTCTATTAATTATCTTTTAAATAAAGGTAATGCCCTCAAATAGATGGATCTTTGTCTAAAAACATTTGATAATATGAAATAATATTTGCTTCATCTACCCACTCTTACTCCACTTTATAATGATCATCCTTTAATCTTATATACTTATTCCACATCGATAGTAGTCAGGGCAATGCTTTCCCAACAAGATGATACTAGAAGAGAATATGCCATGTATTATATCTGTCAAGGCCTCATCAGCTATGAAAAATATTATAGAAAATTAGAACATAATTGTCTTGCCATATATTTTGTAGCTAAAAAGCTATGGCATTATATGTTTTATCAAACCACTTATGTTATCATCCATTCCAATCCACTCCGTCACTTCTTCTCCAAAGCTTTTCTTCTTGGAGGCAAAATTGGTAAGTGGATGGTCCTTCTCATGGAATTTGACCTCTGCATTATTATTTAAAAATTTATAATTCATTGTGAATAGCTCCTTAGGCCCCAAATAAGTGTGACATTGACTGTAATACTTAGTTTTTTTAATATGGAATGCAATGGGAGACCCAACCAACATAAGGACAACGTAATTTGTTATGTGAGCCTTGTAAGGCTCTAAATATGAATGAATTTTAATGAAATAATTAGTTTTTTGAATAAGTCATGTAATGGCAACCCTAATTGATATAAGATATTTATTACATAGTTCTTTTTAAGCCACAATTACACTTGAGATTAACACAATGTTTGGTTGGTTCATTACATCATGTAATGATATCCCCAATTGACATAAGGTGGACATGATTCATTGTGTGCATATTATTAGGCCCCACTTATGCATGACATTCAATGTTGTACTTGGTTGGTCCAATATAGTGTGTAATGGGATCTCTAATTGACATAATGTGGATGTGATATGTTTTATAAATCCCATTAGGCCCAAAATGTGCATGACATTCAACATAATATTGATTCTATCTAAGATGTCATGCAATGAGATCCTAAATTGACATAATTTTACATGATTCATTGCATAAAGCTCGATAATCCCTAATTATGTGTGATATTTAATATAATATTTAGCTGGTTTAATATGGCATGCAAAGGGATCCCCAACTAACATAAGGTGGAGGTGATTCATTATGAAGTGTTTTTTTCTCATTAGTTGTGTTTGAAATATAATGCAATACTTGGTTGGTTCAATATGGCATGCAATGGGAGCCCCAATTGACATAAGGTGCATGTGATTTGTTGCACATTATGCCCCAAATGTGCATAGAATTAAAAAATATACTTGGTTTCCTCAATATGGCATGAAATGGGATCCCTAATTGACATCATTAGATGTGATTCATTATCTAGAGCTCATTAGGCCCCAATGTATATGACATTAAATGTAAGACTCATTTGGTTTACTATGGCATGCAATAGGAGCCCTAATTGATATAAAGTGGACATGGTTCATTATGTGGGATCATTAGTACCCAATTATAAGTGAAACATAATTAAATACTCATTTGGATGAAAATAACACATAATATGAGCCCCACTTGACATATGGTAAACATAATTTGTTGTGCATGCCTCATTTCACACCAATTGCACATGAGATT
The DNA here is from genome assembly GCA_037957365.1 of Torreya grandis. Lineage (NCBI taxonomy): Eukaryota > Viridiplantae > Streptophyta > Pinopsida > Cupressales > Taxaceae > Torreya > Torreya grandis. The sequence continues at coordinate 2,977,005 of JARHVA010000926.1, read as the reverse complement.
TAATGCAATACTTGGTTGGTTCAATATGGAGTGAAATGAGATCCCCAATTGACATAATGTGGACATGATTCATTATACAGTGCATGTTACACCTAAATTATGCATGACATTGGATGTAATTATCAATCAATTCTATATGACATGCAATGGGATCGCCAATTTAAATAAGGTGGACATGATACATTGCATCAACTTTTTTAGGTCCCAATCACATGTGTGATTCAATGCAATACTCAATTGATTAGATATAGTGTGTAATGAGATCCCAATTTATATGATGTGAATTTAATTCATTGTGTAGGGATTGTTAGGGCCCAATTACATATAGTGTTCAACTGAATAATCAATTGGTAAAATATTGCATGGAATTGGAGCTCCATTTTACATAAGGTAGATGTGATTTATTACACAAATATTTTTAGACATAAACTAAATGTGAAATTAAATAAAATAATTTATGGGTCTAATATGGCATATAATGAGAGTCTCAATCGACATGAAATGGATGTGATAAGTTACAATCCCAATTGCACGTGAAATTAAATGCAATACTTAGATGCTACAATATGATGTGCAATGGGAACCCTAGTTAATGTAAGGTAGATGAAATTTGTTGCTTGGGGATCATTTCCCCCCAGTTATAAGTTACATTTAATACAATACTTGAATGTTTTAATATGGTATAAAATACAAGATTCAATTGACATAATGTTGACATGATTCACTATGTGGGGCTCGTTAGGCCCCAAAGGCATGTGAAATTTAAAAAATAAATGGTTGGGTCAATATGGCATGCAATGGGAGCCCTAATTAACATAAATTCAATGTGATTTTTTGTGTGGAGCTTTTTAAGCCCCAAATGCATGTGACATCCAATGTAATAAAACGTTAGTTTAATATAACATCAAATAGGAGCCCCAATTGACACGAGGTGGATGTGATTCATTATACGAGACATTTTAGGCCCCATTTACACATGAGATTAAATGAAATACTCATTTTTTTCATTATGTTGTGTAATGGGAACTCTAATTGAAATAAGGTTGATGTGATTCATTATGTGGGGATCCTTTACCACAAGTGAATATGACAATGAACAAAATACTCATTAGGTCCAATATAGAAATCAATAAGAGTTCCAATTGACATAAGCTAGATGTGATATGTTACATATGGCTTGTTAGGCCCCAAATGCATGTCATATTCAACATAATGTTTAGTTCATCCAATACGGTGTGTAATGGGATCCTTAATTAACATAAGGTGGATGTATTTCATTGTGTAGGGCTCATTTGGTCCCAATTTTGTGTGACATTTAACACAATAATTTGTTTATCTAATATGGCATGCAAAAGGAGCCCCAACTGAAAGATTTGGACACAATTCATTACATGGGGCTCATTAGGCCCTAAACACATGTGGCATTTAATGCAATACCTAGTTGGTCTAATATGTCATGTAATGGAACCCCAAAGTGATATGAGGTGGGAAAAATTTTATTATGTGGGGATCATTAGGCTCCAAATTATAGAATTTCATGCAATACTTTGTTGGTACGAAATGGCATGTAATGGAATCCCCATTTGATGAAAGTCATCAAATAATTGGTTGGTTAAATATGGTATGCAATGAAATCTGCAATTGACATAAGTTGGATGTAATTCATTACATGTGTCTTAGTTCCCCCAAATGCATGTGACATACAATACAATACTTGGTTTAATATGGCATGTAATAGGAGCCCCAATTAACATAAGGTGGAGGTGATTCATTATGAGGGGTTCATTTCACCTCAATTGAACATGGAATTCAATGCAATATTCATTTAGTTAAATATGGCATGAAATAAGAGATCTAATTGACATAAGGTGGACATGATTCATTATATGGGGTTCAATAGACCCCAAATTCATGTGACATTCAACCTAATACTCAGTTGGTCCAATATGGCATAGAATAAAATACTTAATTGACATAAGGTGGATGTGATTCATTGTATGGAGATTGTTAGGTCCCAAACGCACATGACATTTAACATAATATTTGGTTGGTACAATATGTGATGCAATGGGAACTAAAATTGACATATGTTGACACCATCAATTGCATGGGGCTTTTTATCCCCTAATTACATGTGAGATTCAATGTAATATTTGGTTGTTTCAATATGGTGTGCAATGAGGGATTCAATTGACATAAGGTGGATATGATTCATTAAATGGGGCTCATTTAAGCCTAAATTTTCATGATATTCAATGTAATACTTGGTTGGTTCAATATTACATGAAATGGGAGACCTAATTTTAATAATGTGGACATGATCAATTATGTGATCTTGTTAGGCCCTAATTGTGCATGAGATTCAACACAATATTTAGTTGGTTAAATATGACATACAATAATATCCCTAACATACATAAGGTGGGTGAGATTTATTTCATATGGATTTTTAGGCCCCAAATGCATGTAACATTAAATGTAATACTCAATTTTTTCAATATTGCATGCAATAGGAGCCATAATTAACATAAGGTGAATGACATTAATTACACATGGCTTGTTAGTACCCAATTGCTCATGAGATTAAATGAAATACTTGGTTAGTTCATGGCATACAATGGGAAACCCTATTAACATAAGGTGGTCAAGATTCATTGTGGGGCTTATTTCATCCAAATTACATGTGAATTCAATTTTTTACTTGGTTGGTTCAATATGACATGTAATGGGAGCCCCAAATAACATAAGGTGGGTGAGATCCATTATGTAGGATTTATTAAGCCATAAATTCACATGAGGTTTTACACAATATGACAAGTAATATGAGTCCTAATTGACATAAACTGGATGTGATTTATGACATGGTACTCATTTCACACAATGACATGCGAGATTCAACACAATAGGAGATTGTTTTAATATGGCATGCAATGAGAGCCTCAATTTACATAAGGTGGATGTAACTCATTATATAGGGCTCGTTAAGACCTAATTACATGTGAAATTCAAAATGATACTTATTTGGTCAAATATTTCATGTAATGGGATCCTAAATTGTCATAATATGGATACAATTGGTTGTGTGTGGATCATTAAGCACCAATAATGCATGAAATTTAATGTAACACTTAGCTGGTTTAATATGGTGTGCAATGGGAGTCGTGATTGACATAAAGTGGATGAAATTTGTTGTGTAGGGATTTTTATGTCCCAATTATGCATGAGATTTAACATAATATGTATTTGGTCCAATATATCATGCAATGGGATCCCTAATTGACATAAAGTGGACACGATTCATTTCCTAGTCCTTGTTAGGCTTAAAATTCATGTGACATTCTATGTAATATTTATTAGTTTAATGTGGCATGTAATGGGAGAAAAATTGAAATAAGGTGGATGTGATTTTTTAATCATGCTCTTTATGTCCTAAATACACATAAAAATTAATGTAATACTTGGTTTCTCCAATATGGCATGCAATGGGAGCCGCAATTGACATAAGGTGGACGTGCTTCATTATGTGTGGCTCATTAGGCCCCAAATGTATGTTACACTTAATGCAATTTTAGGATCCTAAATTGATATACGTTGTATTTTATTCATTATTTTTGGATATTTAGACCCTAATTATGGGTTACATTTAATGAAATTATTGGTTGGTTCAATATGGTATGCAATGGGAGGCCCAATTGACTCAATGTGGATGTATTTTATTATGTAGGGCTTTTTAGGAAAAAATAGTTTTCTGGTCCAATATGGCATTTAATGGGATCCTAAATTTATAAAAGGTGGATGAAATTAATAATACAAGGCTTATTAGGACTCAAATTCACATGAGATTCAACATAATTCTTGGTTCAATATGGCTTAAAATGGGAGCAAAATTTGCATAAGATGGACTTGATTCATTATGTGAGGATTGTTAAGCCACAATTTCACATGAAATTCAACATAATATTTTCTTGGTTCAATACGACATGTGATGATATCCCCATTTAACATAAGGTGGATGAAATTCATTGCACTAGGATTTTTAAGCCCTAATTTCACATGGCATTCAAAATAATTTACTTGGTTCAATATGGCATGTAATAGGAGCCCTAATTGACATAATGTGGATGGAATTTATTACACAAGGCTCCTTAGGCCTAATTTCACATGATATTCAACACAATACTTGATTGATTCAACATGGTGTGCCAAAGGATCCCCAATTGACACACGGTGGATTAAATTCATTGTATAGGGATTGTTAGGCCCTTATTGTGTGTGTCATTTAAAGTAAATTTTTTTAGTCCAATAGGGAATGTAATTAGATCACCAATCAACATAAGTCTGAAATGATTCATTTCACAAGGATCATTGGGCCCCAAATACACATGATATTTAAAATAATACTTTCTTTCCAATATGGCATGAAATGGGAGCCCTAATTAACATAAAATGGATGTGATTTATTGTGTGGGGATCGTTAATACCCAAATTCACATGAGATTCAAAAAAATACTTGGTTGGTTCAATATGTCATGCAATGGGATCCCCAATTGACATAAGTTGAACATGATATGTTACTTGGGGCTCAATTCACCCCAATTTCACATGACATTCAACACAATACTCTATTAGTTAAATATGGATTACAACGAGAGCCAAAATTTTCATAAGGTGGAATAAATTCACTATGCAAGGTTTTTTAGGCCCCAAATACACATAATATTAAATGTAATACTTGGTTCGTTAAATATGGCATGCAATGGGAGCTCTAATTGACATAAAGTAGACATAATTGGTTGTATAGGTTTCATTTTACCCCAATTACATCTAGGATTTTATGCAATGATTAGTTTAATCAATATGACATGTAGTGGGAGACAAAATTGACATAATGGACATGATTCTATATACATTGCTCATTTGGTCCCAATTATGTGTGGCATTCAATACAATCCTTGGTTGTCAATATGGTGTGCAATTAGATCTCCAATTGCCATAAAGAGGATGTGATTCATTGTGTGATTTTTTTCACCCCAAATACAAGTGAGATATAATGCAATACTTAGTTCCTTCAATATGACATGTAATATAAGCCCTAATTTTCATAAGGTGGTCAATACTCAGTGTGCATGTTTCGTTAGGCTCTAATTACACTTAAAACTCAATGTAGTACTTAGTTGGTTCAATACAGCCTATAATGGGAGCCTCAATTGACATAAATTAGACATGATTCACTGTTTGGGCCTCATTCGGCCCTAATTTCATGTGTAATTCAATAGAATACTTGGTTGGTTAAATATGGCATACAATGGGAGCTAAAATTAATATAAGGTGGATGTGATTCATTGTGTGGAACTTGTTTCACCCTAGTTATGCATGACACTCTATAGATACTAAAATTATATATTAGATACTTGATAATATCAATTTTAACCTACCTTTACCTTATATTATTTTTGCATATACATATGGATCTTATTCACCCTTCTCTCACACCCACATGCCTTCCATTAGTAAGACCTTTTTGATTTTCTATTAGTCACCTACATAAATTCCCTAGTCTATGACTAACCTATTAAAAATCATATTCAAAATGTGATCAATATAAATTTGACAATACAGAGGAGGTTAGTCTTGTGTTAGTCCATAAAATAGTGAAATGAACACACTAACATGATAAAATCTCTAGAATAGATCATAAAGGGCACTAATGAACAAAACCAAATGAAAAGCACAACTAAAATGCAAAAGATAAACAATCTCTTATCTTCCTTGAAAGCTCCAAAGGATTCATTATGTGGCTTAATTGGTTTGTGTTCAAATATTTTTTGACAATGGAGTTTGTGTAGCTCCCTCTCTCCTTGGCACCATGGTGGCTTGGCTCAATATTTTGGTATTATAACTTTATTGATATAAATCTCATGTAACAAAACTTGAATTATAACTCTACAATATCCAATGAGCCTATTTTTCAATAGGCAATGGCTTGTATTTATAGGCTTATGAACTAACCCCAACTCAGGGTGAGTTAAGGTGTAGTTTAAACATTGAATGGGTTCAAATCTAACCTAGGTGAGTCAACATAACCCTAGTAGAGTTAAAAGGTGTTAATCTCTCATGATTTGCAATGAATAGGCATGGGTCTCCAAAAAGGGATATTTTGAGATATTTTTCAAAGGCTTGACAACTTGCAAAAAGTAATCATGAAAATCTACGATATTTCATATTTTTGAATTTCTTTTTTTATTTATTCATTAATTGCACATGGATAATTCAACTAGGAATTTAATTTGGTTTAGATTATTAATTAATTTTCATTAGCCATTTATCTCTTTCAAGATTTGATTTAAGTTCATGTGCCCCACTTAATAGGTCCATATGCCAAATTGATTGTTGTGATGTCACAGGATGTAGGGGATGAATCTATGAGAGGTTATGATTGCATATTGTAAGATACCCCAATCAAGTATATCTCAACAGTATTCTAAGCTTTGATGAATGATGCACAAGAAAATTTGAGATGTTTAGTGATTCCTAGGCTTAATTTGCAATAGTTGGTAAGAATTGGTCTGAAGTATGATTGAAGGCCATTGGTGGCCAGATTTAGGTGTCTAAAGTTTTCCCATACTTGGGAAGGTGTTGTAAGATGTAAGCATAGTAACATATTCTCAAAGAATGAAAAGGTCATGTATGCTTACAACTTCAACAATAATTGATGAACTATAAGTGTCCCCTTGAGGGAGTGATTGGTAAAGGGGTCAGTAATCAGTCCCTTGAAAAGAGGAAACAAGTGGATCAAAAAGATGAAATGGGGTGGAAGAGACTAATTTGCTCAGAGGCATTTATAATCATTGATAGAGGTGGGATAAAAAAATAATGATTTTCCCAAAGGTAGTTATAATCATTGAAAAAATATTAGGGTAACAAGAGAATGATTTGCCCAAAGGCAGTTATAATCATCAAAAGGGAAAATAATGATTTACTCATAGGTTTTTATAATCATTGGTAGGATAAAAACATGCCCTATTTGGTTAGATAGAGATAATGGTTTGCCCAAAGATGGTTATAAGCATTATCATAATTAAAATGTGCCCCAGGTGGGCAGAACAAAGATAATGATTTACCCAAAGGCAATTACAATCATTAACCATCAAATGGATGGAAACACATTGATTTACCCAAAGGCAGTTAGTATCATTGGTAATGAAAATGGGATGGTATACAATGATTTACCTATAGGTGGTTATAAGCATTGTATCCTGATAGTGGCAAACATGATGTGGAATATTATGAAAATTTGGTATAGAGGAGAAAGATGAATTTAGGCAAACTGCTAGTAGGGAGATGCTCATCCAAACTCACAAGGAGGAAAATTCTTTCATTATTTAATTACTCTGTGTAGGATATGATTTAGAATAGATTGGGAAAGTTCTTAGTGCCAAGGAGATATATCATTGTTGCATTGTCATGTAGACTCCCATATTTGATTTTTGTTGTAGCATATAATGGTAGGCATCATGATAAAACACCATGATAACTTAGTTGAAATATTCATAAGGAATGACATGTGATTCAATACTCAATTAAAAATAATGCACCAATGATAAAACTATGATGATAATGTTGACATATTAATATGGATGAATTTAAGTATAATGCATAAAAAATCACCCATTGAACACACACAGACTAAATCAAGGCACAACAAGAAATCAAACAAATAGGTAAATAAATAAACAAATAGAAAGACAAAATAATAAACAAACAAAAAATAACCAAAATAACATAAAACACAAAGAATGGTTAATCACAATGTTAGCACAAAAAACATGACATAATGAAAATTTTCCTTAGACTATAGGAGACAACAAAAAAAATAATAATGGGAGAATAGAAGAAAAGGAAGGGATGGCTGAGCTAGATCCATATGCACTAGGCAAGTGGACAATACCTACATAGTTCCATAGATGCAATATCCAACAAAAACTTCAACCCAAATGTAGTTTTCCTAGGAAATGGGATAGAATAAAATGATGATTGAGAAAAACATGATGAATAGTGTATAATAATATGGGAATGGGCTCACAAAATGGTGAGAGCATGAGATGCAAGGATAGTAAAGATGGGGAAATTAAATGTCAAGTGTTTTCTTGTGAGATAGCTATGGATCCCAAAATCCTTAAGTCAAATAAGTAGTCAATGTTTTAAATTTTCTAAAATGGTTTTACAAATGTTTTTGGAATTTTTGGATCATCTCAACTTGATGGAGAATGATGATATACTAAATGGTCCAAGCTTTCAAAACGGATAGTGGGTTCAAACTTAGATTGCTTACAAAATGGTGAGAGCATTCAAACTTAGATTGCTAGTAAAATGGCAAGAGTGTGGCAAAGGGTGACCGAGCTGACCTCAACGTAAATTGAGCATTATCTACATAGTCCCAAGATGGGACCTCAAGTCATTGTAGTTCTGCCTTTTAGTGGAGGAATATGACTAATTGATGTAGAGCTTTGTCACTTCTCCCAAACACTCTACCTATTTCATTCATTCATTCATTTATTCATTCACCCATGCTCCTTTTGGACCACATGCGATAGTGGTTATAATATTTCTCACTCCTTGGCACTATCTATGTACTTATCATAATCTATTTGGACCCCTTAGTTCATCCACAATCTTCTACAAGACTTTCCAAGTTTAAATTGATCTCCTTTCTAAATTCTTTCTATATTAATCATAGTCCTAATAGCCCTATTTATGGACTTATTAACCTTGTATGGATCTATACCTTCACAAAATTTACAAATGAAACTTGATTCAAACACCCTTTATTAAACACTATCTATCCATGCATTTTTAAGTTCCAACTATTTGTTTTGATCACTTTTATGGGTCCTTATGGGTAACTGTTAAGGCCTATTAGGCTTGGTTTGCACCAAATAATACATAGGGTCTTTTAGTAGTACTAAAAGGTATGTAATAACCAAAGAAAATATGAAATGTATTGACCCACCTCAAAACACATCCAATCACCAAGTTGTAGGAAATTTGGGTAGTAAAATCAATTTTAATTCATGTTTTTGTCAAGAAACCCTAGACAAGGTTATACATAAGGTTCTATCAACTTGAGGAATTTCTATTAGCAATTTTTTGATCAATGATTAGTTTTTCTCCATTGTGAAGGATACTAAGGCTTCAATACAACGTATTACATCTATCCAAGGCAATTCTCCACCAACTCTTCTATACTCATGTCCATTTTAAATGTATACTTGACTGTGACTGGAAATGTCACTCCAAAGGTCTATGTCAAGGTTTTTTAACCTTATATCACATTCTTGAACTGTTAGATAGCGCTATCCAATCCACTATCTGAGCTTTCTATATTAAAATCTATTTGACTATGTCAAGGAATCATTAGTTCACAGGTATGTATCCCTATAAAGGATGAACAAAGCATATATCAAGGTAATAAAAGGTTAAATAAAATCCTTTAACCCATTCTTAGTACTTACATCAATTCCCTCAAGAAATTGATCACCAGTATAAAGACACTTCTTTTCAATGCACACATTCACAGTCTAGTCAAATAATGACTATTACAAGAAAATAGGTTTTATACTAATTTCTAAACACCCACAATTATTTGATATTTCCTTCATCATGCACTCTTAAAAAAATATTTAAATGATATAATGTATCCACCAAAACATGTATCAAGACCATACAAATATCAACTAATGATTGTATACATAACTTCCTTTCTTGGACTACACACATAGTCATAAACCATAATGCATATATAGAAAAGAGGGTTCTATATAGATACTAATTTCAACTAGATCTACATTGAATAGTTCCATTAAAATATTTTAATCTTTCCTCTATGACCGTTTTAAACCCTTCCTCAATCTCTTTTATATTCAAACAAGATAAACACATAGTACAAAATTTCTGAGTTTGCAAACTGTATGTTTCAATGGACAAAAACTATGAACAATTGAGAAATTATCATCTCTTAACCATTTGTACTCATAACTAGATTACTCTGAACCCTACTTCCATGTTTAATTTCCAACCTTCCATATAAATCCATGATAAAATGATCAAATACTCGGACTATAGTTTAAACTTGGACTGTTTGCATGCATGCCCTTTCTACCAACCTAACTGGCTCCACATAAGTCACTAATTTCAATTCAATCTTGGATTTCATATCTCAAATAAGAGAATATGATTTTATCATAAAATAAATCAACATTCAATAAAACTTCTTACCATACTAATGCTTCAAATACACTAGATGCACTATTCTTAGCCATGCAAGTTTTATGCATACATAATTTTTTCATAACATAGCATTCTTGATTCAACATGCTTATTTACATCTCCATTCCTTATCATCCTCAAATGGGATGAGAGGTTCCCACCTCCAAAAACTTACTCTCTCACATTAAATAACTCCTATATATTTCAAAGACTCTTACAACAAGATTTATCGTTGATTCTTGATCGAGATTTCACTAGCAATTCCTCATCCAATGTAGGGTGTTAGGTTGACACCTTACACTTACATGACATATGCATTCATATCCATATTTATGACCTTCATGATACCATCAATTCATATTAAATTTTTATTTATCAATTACATATCTTTTCCACTCACATAGACCCACTAGTACTTTGTGGAAATTTGAAATTCCATTTTGGTGGGAAAACTAATTCAAATTTGAACGCACTTGAAACACATTCTAGACCATCTATGAGCATTCCAAGATGCCCCTACTTCACTAGTGTAGCATCAAATTAAAATGAAATAGGCAAGGGTATAAAGTGGCACCGTACAACATAAGCATGGCAAGGTGGTACTTCAAGGCATGATAAACAATTGTGGCCCTTAATTTTCCCATAAGCGATTATAATTAGGAAATAACAGTATAGGTCAATGATAATAATTTTCCCATAGGCAATTATAATTAGTATCATGATGGTGAAACACTAATTTTCCCAAAGTTGGTTATAATCAGGCCTACATGGTATAGAACATAATAAGAAATGAAGGATGCAATTTCCAAACCACTATCATATTGCTTTTGTCTTGAATACTGAAACAACTGTTAAAACTTGATCTGAATCTTCATGTTGAAAGTGACCATGAAACCATTAGAATGGGACCAAGGTCAAAGGTCAAGGAGGGAGGGATAAAATAACTCATTTGATATGAAAGGTATGGTAGAATAGTACAATGGTATGGTAGCATGGTATGGTATAAGGAAGAATGTTGATATTATGGTATAATTAAAATGGGCCTCATAGATGATATGCTAGGTCATTTAAGTAAAGTAACACTTGAGGTGTATGATGTTCACCAGCTCATCAAGTTCATCCCCATCTGGTGTAGTGAACCTATATGCTTTAGTACCATAGTTTTTAACAATTGTGAAAGAGCCCATCCAGTTAGGTTAAAACTTACCTTTGTGTTTTTTCTTGGCTATGGTATTCTACTAGTTTTATTTAATAACAAGATCACCAATATCAAATTATATATGTTTTATGCACCGATTGTAGTGTCCACAAATTTTATTATAGTATGCTTGAATATTATTGACTATGACCATGCATTTATCATCAAGTAACTCCTATTCTTATAGGTGAGTTATTCGATAGTCTTCATCAACCAAAATATGCTTAAAAGAGATGCACAAATAACGTAACTCGACCTCATTAGGAAGAATTGCCTTAGTGCCATAAACAATTGAATATGGAGTGGCTCATGTTGGATTATGGTGATTGGTATGGTATGCCCAGAGGGCACATAATATTTAAAGGTGCCAATTATGGCTGGCATCATTGACAATATTTTTAGGGATACTGACAATGGTTTTGTTATATGCTTCTACCTAGCTATTACCTTGAGGGTAATATGTAGCTGAAAAATGTTGAGTAATTTTATACTCGACACAATGATTTGACATCCTTGTTTTTTAATGATCCTAAAATCTAGAATAAATTGCACTAATTAAATTAAGAAAATCACTACAAGATGTGCTTATTTATACAATAAGAAGTGAGATTAAATCTCCTAATCTATAGGGGATTATGACTCATAACAACTATTCACACATCTAGTAAATACCCCACCTAACTACCTAGGTCAATCAAAGGCGTAAATCACCTTGAGACATTTATTATAAATATCTAGGTTTAATTAATTATTATAACATTCCCCCTTAATTGATCATAGCCTAAAGAGAAGAAGAGAGAATTTTTGAATGCCTCAAACTTATCATGTGCAAGTGATTTCAAGAATAAATTTGCACATTAATCTTGAGTGGGGCAATACTAGAGTTATATGCTATGTTGTTGAACATGTTTGTGTATGAAATGAATTTGAACCTCTATATGCTTGGTTCTCTCATGAAACACTAGATTATGAACAAGATGTAAAACACCCTGATTATCATAATTCAAAATTGTAAGTTGAGTCTTTGAAATTCTAAGTATTTAAAGAATGTGATGTATCCATATCACTTCATAGATATCTCCTGCTACAACATGATATTCTACCTCTATGGAAGATCTAGAAACACAATTTTGCTTGTTACTTCCCCATGAAATCAGAGTAGATCCTAGAAAGAACATAAATCCAAAAGTGGATTTCTTATCATCAATAAAAGTTGCATGATCTATATCCATGTATCCTATCAAGAAGAACTTATCATTCTTCTTATACTATAGGCCATACTCAACTGCACCTTTGATGTATCTCAATACCCATTTTGTTATTTTCCATTCTGCCACCTTTGGTTCTTGCATAAACTAAGAAAGATAGCTGACAACATAGCTAATATCTAGCCTTGTATATGTCAAGTAAATGAGACTCCCAAATAACTATTGATAGAGAGTTGCATTTACTTCTAGTGATGGATCTATACGAGACAAGTAAAGTCTTGTCTCCATAGGTATTGCAATAGGCTTGTGGTCTATCATCCTAAATTTCTAAAGCAATGTCTTGGTATACTTTAGCTGTGAAACAAAAATGTAATGTTCCTTCTACCATACCTCCAAACCAAGACAATAGTGTAATAGTCTGAGATCTATCATGTCAAATGATCGCTTGAGATCATTTTTATTTACATCGATCATCTTCAATATGTTGCTAGTGATAACTAGATCATCGACATAAACAATCACTATAATAACCTCCCACCCATGCTCTTTGAGGTAGAGGTCAAGATCATATGGAATCTTGTTAAATCTATGTTGTATGAGATGCTCATTAATCTTGATGTACCAGGCTTAAGGAGCCTATTTTAGCCCATAGAGAGACTTGATAATCCTACTCACCTTTTGTTCCTGATTAGGTGCCACAAATCCCTTAAGTTGAGTCATGTAGACTTCCTCTTTAAAATATCCATTAAGAAAAGAATTTTTTACATCCATTTGATGCACTTTCCATCCAAACTATATAGCCATAACAAAAACCATTTGGATACTTTTTATCTTAGTTGTGGGAGCAAAAATCTCCTCATAGTTAAACTTGCCTTATACTTATCAATACTATCATTTGCTTTGTAATTTTTTTCTAAAAACACATTTGCATCCAATGGGATTCTTTCTTGGTGGAAGATCAACAAGTTACCAAGTGTTATTATTTATCAGCGACTGATCTCTGCATCCATGGCATCTTTCTAAGGTCTAGACTATAGGGATTTTGTCACTATAGAGGGCTCATATGTTTCTTGCACAATACCTATAAGGGCCATATTAACCTCTTTTTGAGCCATGCTTTGAGTCTTCAGTCTTGAAGTGGATGTATCTGGTACTCCATTCAAGTTAACATCTCATATAGTACTTGTATACCTCATAGGCATATGTTAAACTATAAGTGGTGGTGTTAGTGGTCTTATTTGACAATCTTCTTTTTCACTTTCACCATCAATATCTAAATATATCATAGTAATTTTGCCTATATCATTTTCCTATGTAGAAGGTGGATTGATTCCACTCTTTTCATCAAACACTACATCTCTATTGATTAATACCTTCTTTATTTCTAGGTCAAGGAGCTTGCATGCCTTTGATTGTGCATTGTACCTCACAAAAATGCATTCCTTTATTTTCTTATCTAACTTATTTATTTTCTTCATAAGAACATGCATATATGCCTTACAACCAAAAAATTGAAGGTGAGTTACATTTGGTTTATTCCCTATCAAAGCTTCATGTGGTATGATTCCATCAAAAGCTTTGGAGGGTGACCTATTCAACAAGTAGACTATAGTGTGACAAGTTTCTACCCAATATGTATTAGGTAATTTTTCATCCTCAACCATGCTGAAAAACATTTCCATAATGACTCTATTATGTAATTTTGTAACTCTATTTTGTTGAGGTGAATATGGAGTTGTCAGTTGCTGACTAATTCCATTCACACTGAGATAGGCTAAGAATTCTTTATTGGTGTATTCCCCCCCATGATTTGAGTGGAGGGTCTTGATTTTTATACTAGTTTCATTTTCAACCATGGCCTTGAATTCTTTGAAGACTTGAAAAGCTTGATTTTTAGTCTTCAATAAATATACCAACATTTTTTTTGAGTAATCATCAATAAAAAGTTGAAAGTATTTGTACCCTCTGAGATTGGGAGCAAAATATTTGAAAAGATCAGTGTGCACCAAGTCCAACTTACCAAGTGATTAATACTTAGTCTTTATAAAGGGATCTCTTTTTTATTTTCCTGCTAAGCAACTGGTACATATATCAAAAGATTTCTTGAGTTTAGGAAGACTAAAAACCATATTATATTTTTTAAATTGAACCAAATATCCATAACTCAAGTGACCATATCTTCTATGCCATAAATTTTGTAGTTCTATATCTTTGACCACAAGTGCTTGATGATCATTTTGAACAAAATCAATCTAGATTTTTTTGCCAATGTTAGAATCCTTAGCAATCAATTTGAAATGCCTAGACTTGTCTTTGATGTGGAAAAATATTTGACCATTTTGGTGATTAAATTCAACCATGAGGTTGCAGTCAAGTAATTGATTAATAGATAACAGATTTTTTGTAAGACTTAGAACATATAGAACATTTGAAATGTTACAATTTTTGTTTCCAAGTTGAAGTTTGTTGTCACCACTACTTTGAACTGTATATGAGGTATCATCTCCAAGTGAAAGATTTCTTTTTTATTTTGTTTTTTTCAAATTATAAAACCAATCTTTTTTACTTGTCATGTGTCTGATTGCTCTTAAATCAACATACTAAAATACACTTGGATGATTTGTAGACTCATGTGTTTGAATAGCTAAATGATATTCCTCATTTGAAGAATCATTGTCTTTAACAACATTTCCATATTGTTTAGGCTTGTAATTTTTTTGTTTCCACCTATTTTTTTGTTGTGGTTTCTTATTTTCTTTTTGTGGTGACTTGTTGAAAGAGGGCTTCTTGCTTGATGAGCCCTATTGAAATGTGTTGTACTAATAATGTTTTAAGTCATGTCCCAATTTTCAACAAATTTTACATGCTTTAGAATAATGTGAATTGTTCCCTTGTTGGTTATGTTATTTATTCTACTTTGAAATCTTCATGGGTTTCTTCCCCTTTTCATTTGATGCAAGTGTATGCTCGTCATTTGCTTCCTCTGATGTATAAATAGCTTCCTCTTGTTGCAACAAATTAACCAATGCCTCAAAGGTTGATTTTTTTCCTATGAAATTCAATATGGTCACAAAGATCCTATATGTGGGGGGAAGTGCTCTAAGGACTATAGGGACCAAAGAGTCATCTATCACTAGTTCACCCAAATATTGAATTTAAGTCCATAAAGTTATAACTCTTCTGAGAAATGCTTCTACTTTTTCATCTATTTTGAGCTTGAGAGTGTGCAATTAGCTCTAAAGATGTAGGATTTGAATTTTATTCTTAGCTCCATAAATAGTTTTAAGCTTATTCCATGCATATTTTTTAGTTGTATCACTATGGATATGAGGTTATACCTCATTTGAAACACCAAACATGATTATCAACTTAGCCTTCTTATTAGCCCTATCATATTTCTATTATCGATCAACATTTATTGCATGTATAATCCATGTACCTTAAACTACTGACCAAGTATATTTAAATTCAACTAAAATGAAAAATAGACCTTTCAATTATTTTGGTATACGTGCAATGGATTTTGACTTCCTCTTTTAAAAAAATACAGCTTATAAGGCAATGGATTTTGTCTTGAAACAAAATTTATCTAAATCCTTTACCACTTTCTCCCTTAATATTATCTCATATCAATATTTTGATTTGATATAAAAGAATTATATTTAAATAGGAATAAAATATAATTATATACCAAATTGATTACGAAAGACCAAATGAAATAATAAAATTTCATGAATATGAACAAGACAGTTGATGTGCTTTCAAATGGCCATAGATCTAGCTTTTAACTGGCATCTTAGAGTTGTATGATTTAGGTCTAATCCCTCTAGTAAGATAAAACATAGGTCTAATCAGACACAGGTCTAATGGTAGTAGAGGTCGACACAGAAGTCATCTGGAAGATGGATGATGTAGAACAAAGCATGCAGATCTGACAATGTTTTATGTTCCCCATGATCACTCTATCATTAACACCTCCACTTCTGATCAAATGGATCAAACCTTGATTTCATCCATTCTCAATGTTCACCCCTCTCAACTTGATTAGAATAGTGGTGTCACTTTTGTCAAAACATAGTTTAACACGGTGTGGGAAGAAGCCAATGTCATACATAGTAAGCTTGTAGGGTCATGGCTTATGTTGGAGAATCCCTACGTTCTTCTCAATCACCTGTCACTGGTTTAGTCTATAGATGCAGTAGAGCATGAGAAAAGGATAGAAACTCTGATATCAGAGATCAAAGATATGTTGAAATCAATGGGAGATGGTGAAACACATCCTTCTTCATATGACACTAAATAGGGGGCAAGTTGAGTCATCTAATAATTAGGGGATTTATTAGTAGAGGATTGATCTAAAATAAATTTGATCCTTTTGGCATCTAATATCAATAAAAATTGATATTAAATCAAAATTATATCAAAACTAACTAATGTTTTAAATAGTTTGCAGATCTATGATGGCCTTATGAAGATCTTTAAGAATCTCCAACAAAATAATCCAGTTTAAATTAAATTTGAATATCAATTCTATTTATTTGAAAATAATAATCTAGATCTAAAAATGAACTATTTAATTCAAACCCTCTCAAAAAATTGTCAAAATATGACTGAAAATGATTATTTTAAGCTTTAATTGATGTTAAAAATTATCAAAATTTTGTAAAACAAAAAAAAAAATGCTTTCTTGACAACTTTCCTCATGCAAAAATGGCTAAAATTTTAGCAGTGTTTTGGATTGGGATGGCTGAAATTAGAGTAGCATGATGCATCCAATGATTATAAGAATCTTGCTCTTGCTCTCCATTGATTCTTCAATGCTTCAAAAAGACTCCTCAAAAAAATTTTGCTTTGGTACTATTTTCTCCAAATCTTGCACCCTAGAAGAGAGTGTTCAACCCTCTTCCAAATTTGGCCAACGTTGAAACATTTTCAAGTATGAGGGTATGCTTATAGAAGAAACAAACCTCTAGGTTTAAAGGGTGAGCTCTCTAAATGTATCTCTACAAAACAACCTATGTCTAAACCAACTTGATTTAAAGGAATAGAGTTAAAATTTTCTCAAAAATTAAACCTACTCTAAGTTTGGTGATGCACCAAGATTATTTTCCACATGAATATCATATTCTAATGCATAATATAGCGAAGTGCATAGACCATTTTCAAGATCTAAGGAGTTATAACACAAGTATTTTAGTATAAAGGTGAAATGTATAAAATGACACAATGCAAATGAACTGAAAGGTAAATTGCACATTCCAAGAATGGTTATACACTTACAATAATTCAACACACTTGAACACACTCTATATGACCTATTAGACTAATAAATTTTTCTCAAGCATGAAGGATAAAGGAAAAAAAGATGGAAAATCATCACTTACTATCACTATACATATCTTACATAGATAATTGTCCAAAAACATGAAAGAAAATAGAATTGTACTAATGCTTAAAGGTAGAATATAACATCAATCCAGCAGAGCTTCGCCATACACTGTGTGGTCATTTTTGCACTAGCCCAAGGGATATATTAATATCAAAAAGGAAGTGAAAGGAGGAGGCATTTGGTTTTATAAAGAAGAATCAATATATTAGGAGTCTCCATCTTTAGATGCAACCATCTTTGCAAATGATGCTCATTTGGGCCATTCGATTGATCCATGTCACCTAAAGTGGTTACATAACTAGCTTGCTCTCTCAAAGATTCTTCCCCAACATTTACACTAATAGAAATAAGATATTTTTTAGTTGAGTAATGACATAAATATGGTTATGTAAATGAGTCCACTTGTTTTCAATTTTTCTTGATGCTAACAGCTTCTCATTGTCTTGTTGAGGTGTGAAATAGCATAGGGAAGAGTTGATTTAATTTTAATGGCCTTGGAGAGGCATCACTTAGAGTCTACGTGTATGTCTTCATGGCATTTGTCATAATATTGGCTCCATCTGTGTGTGCCAATAAACATCCCTTGAAAACTTGTTCCATCTCGATCAAGTTAAATGTTCAAACCCTGTAAAGCTCCTCATCCCTTTTGTTCCTTTGATTGGCCATCAAAAAATGACTTGATTCATGATCTAATCAATGGTGAGATGAACCCTTTGATCTACTTTAGTGGAAGAAGAATTTGAGCCCTTCGATCTTTGAGAATTTGAATGAGTACCATCGATCTACCTAGGACCCACTATTTAAATGCCAACGGCTAGTTCATCACCTTGAAGTTGATGTCCATATAACCATCATTCTACTCAGAGCATTCCTTCGAGGCATTCTCCCAAACAATTTTCTCATAGACCCTTTTCTTCTTACCCTTCAGAAAGCTTGAACATTCCCTTTAGTAATTTTGAAAGTGCCCCTTCAGACTTTTTGAACTAGATACTTTGCAAGAGAAAGACCCTTTGGAATTTTTACAAGTGTCCCTTCGAGCTTTTGCAAAGTGTCTTTTGGAGAATTTGAACTGTACCTTTCAAAAATCTTATTTAGAGAAAAAGACCCTTTGAAATTTTTGAAAGTGTCCCTTCAATATTTTTTCAAATGACCTTTCAATCCTTTTTAAGGGCACTTGCATGAAAAATAATTACTTCAAAAAACCCTTAAGAGCCAATTCTTTCGAAAATATTGTTTTGAACAAAATGTCTAAAACAATTCATTTGGAAAAATGCAAAAGACCAATTCCTAAGAAAAGACCCTTCAAAAATATTGAAAATGTCCCTTTATAAGAGAAATAAACATCCCTTTGCTTGAGAAATGATCCTTTGGACTTTTTGAACTAGACACTTTGCAAGAGAAAGAACCTTCGACAAAATTGAAAATGTGCCTTCAAAAATATTGCAAAGGACACTTCAAGAGAAAAAGACCCTTCAAAAAGATTGTTTCGAACAAAATGTTCAAAATAATTCCTTTGAAAAAGTTAAAAGAGCTAATTCCTTGAAAGAACAAACCCTTTAAAAAAAATTTAAAGGACACTTTTCCTTCGAAAAAGTTGAAAGAGCCATTTTTTTTGGAAAAGTTGCAAGAGCCAATTCTAAAGAAAAGACCCTTCGACAATCTTGAAAATGTACCCTTTACAAGAGAAAGAAGAATCTATTTGCTTGAGAAATGATCGTTTGGACTTTTTTAAAGTGTCCCTTTAGACTTTTTGAACTGGACACTTTGCAAGGAAAAGAACCTTCCACAAAATTGAAAATGTCCATTTGGAAATAATACAAAGGACACTTCAAGAGAAAAAGGCCCTTTAGAAAGATTGTTTTAGATAAAATGTCTAAAATAATTCCTTTGAGACTTAAACAAAAAACCCAAAGTAAAACCTTGTCAAAATAAATAACACTTGACAAAAAGACCGAAATAAAACTTGAAAAAAGACCGAACAAAGGCTTCTAAAGGAAATAACACTTGACACTTGTTGTGGGGATAAATAAATTAAGAATGCTGCACTTAGCCAAAATGAAAGATGCAAAACTTGGGTGTAAAAATTAGCTAATATTCTTAGCGATTCCTAGGGGTGGCATCCCTACTATGCCTAAGACTAGTTTCCTAAATCCTTCTATTGGGCATAGAGTCACGCATATAGGCACCTAAAAAATGACTTGAACAGACCCTTGGCTCAAAAAAAAAGACACAAGATGGTTGATCACACACACAAAGGAAAAGACACACACCAAAAAAAAGGAAGGAGACATATTTGGGTTACAAGGCACTTAGGGAACACAATAATAGACTAAAACTGAACTAAACTAAACATACATACCTAAGCTACTATTTACAAAACATGACCTGTAAGGATTAATAGTAGAACTTTAGATGTATCCCATTTATAGGGATAGGAAATTATTCTCCATTCATCTTGGTCAACTAAAAGGAGTTGTTTTGCCTGCACTTGATAATGATGTAAGGGCCACTCCACAAAGTGTCAAACTTTGTATGTCTACCTAGTTTTTCTCAATTCTTATCTCATTTCAGGACTAAGTCACCTTCCTTAAACACTCTTACACTTACTCTTTTATCAAATGACTTCTTCATGTGTACTTGGTGGTGCTCCATGGCCTTGTGTACATTGTCTCTTTCTTCTTACAATTGCATTAGTTATATCAATCTAACTTTCATTGGAATATTTTCAAGTAGTTCCATCTACTTTACAAGTTCTAGAGTAGGGAATTCTTGAGATATGGACAACCTAGCCTCTCTCCCATAAACAAGCACAAAGGGAGAATTGCTAATTGATCTCTTAGGAGTAATTCTATTAGCTCATAAGGTTGTCTTCAACTTATTGTGCCATGCTCTTTGATTGTTCTCTAAAGCCTTATTGATGATCTTTATAAGATTCTTGTTAGTAGATTCAGCCAATCCATTACCTTGAGGGTAATATTTATATTAGGTACTCAAATAAACTCCAATCCTATTTTCCCAATCAAAATTTTTAGCACTTATGAAAGAAAGTTCATTATCAAAAATGATAATATGGGGAGATCTAAACCTTGTTATAATGTTCTCATAGAACTCCAAGATAGCATTTTCACTTGCCTCCTTCAATGCAACAACCTCTACCCACCTTGTGAAGTAGTTAGTAGTAGTCAATATCCTTTTGTGTCTAGCACTTGATGGAGGGTTGATCACACCAATAAATTCAAGGCCCCATTTCATGGAAGGTTGGTCCACTTAGATAGGATTCAATGGAAGAGCTACAAGTTTTTATTTGCCTACAAAGAAGGCACATTGAGGGCACATTTTAGCCCAATGGTAGCAATCCTTAAAAAGACTAGGCCAATAATAACCAGACCTCATTATCTTTATAGCTATCATTTTAGGTGATAAATGGCCTCCCTCTAAACCATTGTGAAACCTTTCTAGTAGCATATCAAACTGATCACTATTGACACACCTCAAAAGCACACCATTCATGCCTTTCCTAAAGAGAAAACTATCTACAAGACAGTAAGGAATGGTCTACAATCTAAAATATCTCCTTTGAGACTTGCTCAAGCCATTGGGACACCCACCATTTTGAAGAAAATTAATGATGTCATGTGTCCAACTTTGAACTTGTATGTGATTAGCTAGTTGGGGGTGAACCTGGTTGATCAAGACTTCCTCTTTTGGCTCTTGAAAATATAAATCTAAATTCTCACATAGCCCTTTTCCTCTTACCAAGTTTGTCACCTTAATATCCACATCATACTCCATTACTTTGGTAAACCACCTAGCTCTCTTTTCATTAAGGTCTTTGCTTAGGAGAAACTCCTTGGTGCTAGGATGAGAAACCATGATATGTATCTCATTATTTGAAACCATGTATCTAAACTTCTTTAATCTTCTTATCAAATCTAGAGCTTGTTTCTCAACAAATGTATACCTTACCTTATAATATTATAATCCTTGGTTGAAGAATGCAATTGGTTTCTTTACCTCTTCATCATTATTTTTCATAAGCATAGCTAAGATTGTATCAAGGTTAGCATAGGTATAGAGTATGAAATCTTTGGCAAGGTTTGGGTTCACGACAGTAGAAGATTTTGCAATTGATTATTTGATTACCTCAAAACTAATCTTAACTTCATTTGTCCAAGAAAAATTTTGGTTCTTTTTTAGCATGGCTATGATAGGCTTTCCCATAGTCGCAAAGCCTGGAATAAACCTTCTTACAAAGTCTTTTTTCCCCAAGAAGCTTTGAAGTCATTTCTTGTGTTGAAGCAAAGACAAGCCTAGAATAGCCTCAATCCTCTCAAGGTCAATATACAAGCCTTCTTTTGAAACAATATGACCTAATAACTTACCTTCATGGACAACAAAGATGAAATTTTTTAGATTAAGGGATATTCCATACTCCTTACATTTCCCAAACACTTGCCTTAGATGTTTCATATGATCAGTAGCATCTTTCAAAAAAAATAGTTATATCATCAAGGTATACAAGTAGAAACTTTTGATCAAACCTTTAAAAGCCATGTCCATTTCACTTTGAAATGTAGCTCCAACATTGGATAAACCAAACGGCATCTTCTTATAGGTAAAGGTCCCCCATTTTATAGTGAAAGTTGTCTTGAACTAATCCTCTTCATTCACCAGTATTTGATTGTAACTTGAATAACCATTAAGAAGTGAAAAGCATTGAGAACCTAAAACAACTTGTAGAATTTGTTCCATGGAAGGTAGTGGATAATGATCCTTGAGAGACACTCTATTAAGGTCTCAAAAATTCACACAAAGTCTGATCGCTCCTTTCTTCATTTGGATAGGTACAATATTAGCCACCCAAGTTGAGTGTTTGATATGAAATATAATCCTAGACTCAATCAACTTGGTCAACTCTTTCTTCATGAGTTCCTCTATCTTGGAATTGATAGGCCTTTGCTTTTGCCTAACTGGTTTAGCTCCAGGTTCTAACTCAATGGTGTGATGAGCTAGACTTGGATCAAACCCTTTCAAATATTTATATTACCAAGCAAAAATGTCATGAAACTCTTTGCATAATTCAATAAAGGCCTACCTCTCGGATGGAGAACATATATTACCAATTTTCAAAAGCTTGTCCTTGTAAATCATGACTCTACATAGTTTTCTTCTTTTGTTGACATGCTCACTCTTTTGGTTGCTTGAGGAGAATCCTGCCTCATTTTTTAAGAAGTGTGTAATGTGTTCATCACTTTCAAACACCTACCATGACACTTCATTATATGGAATAGAAGCCTTCACAATTACCTTGATATGGGACTGATCTTTCTCCTTTCCTATGTCAGTAACTACATCAAACTGTGCTCCTATGGCAGCCAATCTATCAGTGTGCTTATTTGAATCCCTTTGTATTGGTTGTATGTTGAAGGCATCAAAGTCTTCAATTAGGTCCCATACCCTATGATTGTAGGATTTAAGCAAGGGATTATTTATTTTAGATTGATTCACTTGGTGGATGACCAATTCACTATCCCCATAAACCTTCAAATTTTTTATCCCTCTCTTCTTTGTGCATTGGAGGCCATGAACTAGGTCTTCATATTCTACCACATTGTAGGTGCAACTGAAGTGGAATCTATATGAGTAGTATTTATTATTTGATGGAGAAACTAATATAACACCAAATCATACACCTACTTTGTTTCTTGAGCCATCAAAAAACATTTCACATATTCATTCAAGTTCATGGTCTTCATTAGTGAGTGAAGGAATTGAAACATCTTTTTCATGCATATAATAAACTCTAAAATTAGTATCTTATATGAATGCATATGGATAAAGTCCATGAATTTTAGTGTTTTAATTATCAAGGAAAATATCAGAAATACCTTCAAGGGGGGAGGATGCTTCACCATCCATGACACCTTCTTCTTCTTTGCTAATTAGATAATTCTGATTTGAACTTATCTCCATATATGGCTTAATATGAAACATTGCTAAGGGTTGTGTCCTTATAGTCACCTTGGTTCCATATCTTATTTTAAATACTAGAAAATACCAATAAAAAAAAATCTACCCTCCTATCTTAGTCATGAAATCCCTTGACAATCAGATATCAAAATGAGCTGGAAGGTCTACCACCACAACATCTTGTAAAATGGGGAAACATGAGCAGAAATATTTGCAGACCTCTAACCAATACCACTATCTTGGTTGGAGTCCTTTAAAGTTTTAATACACCTTTAGTATGTGGTTCATACTTCAATCCCAACTTATCAGCGACTACCTTAGGCATGACAATGGTACTAGCTCCACTATCTACAATATAATTGTGAACCAACTTGTCTCCCACAATAAGTGTGAGGTAGAAAAGTGGAGGATTTTTATATTTGGTGGAGGGCTCTAAGACATGACTTGTAGAAATGGTAAGGGCCACACTATTATTTTTTGAATTTTGAGGGGCTACATGAATGCTTGTGAGTTGTTTTTGTAAGAGCTCCTTTTGACTAGGCATATGCAAGACTTCTCAAAGAGATATGTTTGTCTTGGTGTTATTCAAAGAATCAATAATGTTTAGAGGGGAATTATTCACCTTTTATTGCATTATCTAAGGTAGTGAGGGAGTTTTAACCTATTGTATTGTAGGCTTGACAAACCTACTTGCATTCTAACTTTGTTGAGGAGCATGACTAGTAGTAGGTATTGCACTAGGATTCACACCTTGTGGCCTTGGGGAGGCATCACTTGGAGTCACATGTACTCTTAGAACATCTCCCAGAGCTCTCTTCTTGGCTCTTGTGATGGATACAATTTATGTGCTTTGATTTAACACATAATCATCTTTTTCTTGAAAGTGCATCATACCTACACTCTGGCTACTACCTTATCCATGAGTATCTCTTTGCATGAGATTCACTTCTTATGATGTCACATAAGGGGTAGATTATTCTTGTGACACTAAATCTTGCTTGTGTTCTCTACCATCATGCATAAAATAACCTTGAGGTTGTCCCCATTAGTTTAAATGATCCTCCCCTTAGACTAGGTTAGCATGCACTGGAACAACAGCCTTCATGGAAGGAGTGGAATTAGGATTATATGCATTGGGTTGCATGTTAAAACCTTGTTGACCTTGTCCTCTTCCTTGGTATTTGTATTGGGGTGGATCTCTATAGCCTTATTGAGGATAGTATTGAGGGTTAGGTGGAGCACTTGTCGAGAACTGAGCTTACTTGAGTTAAGCTCGTAATGGCTAGATTTCATCATCTTTTTCCATAATATTATCCATCTTCTTGGGAAAGGTTTTCAGCTTGACATTGGCATTAGGAACTTGTGCTATGCTTAGATCTTCAACCAAACTATTACATAACAAAGGCATGGAAACTCTTGGAGATAGATTTCCATCCTATATTAAGTTATTCTTAGCTTCAATAACTATCTCATATGTGTCTGACAAAGTGAATCCTCCTATTGACTATAACATCAATACCACATCAGTACCAATACCATTGAGATAAGTTGGGAACACAAAGCTCAGAGGATATCTCATGATAGGTGAAAACCTATGTCATGTCCTTTAAAATATTTCATTAAAATCTCCCATGGATTTGTTAGGACCTATCTTTATCATGTTCAGCTGATGGATTAGCGAAGTATGGTCACTCTTATTCTCAAATCTAGTTACCAAAAATTCCCCAAAGTCATCCCAACTTGTAATGCAACCACCTTCCAAAGTCTTATACCATTCAAGTGCCTTACCTCTTAGAGACATGGAAAGTAATATAATGGTTATGTTGGCTTGGGTGACATTATGGAAGTTACAAAAATTTGATATGTCCCTAATATGCTCAGATGGGGTAATAGGACCCTCTCCGTTGAAACTAGGAAGACTCTTGGTATTATTGGGAGGAATAGGGCCGTATACAAGAAGGTTAATTAGATTTTCGGTGTTGAAGGCTAGGAAAGGTTGCTACCTATCCATTTCTCTTCTTTCCTCTTGATCTCCTATCTCTTCAATTTCTTCTTCTTCAAAAATTCTTTGTCTAGGATCTCTAAGTGTTAGGAATGGTTCAAGGCATTGTTCTTTAAGAAGGGCTTCAGCTAGAGGGGCGTGATAAAAAATCCTAAATGACCTAGTGATGATCATGAAGTATAATTTGGGAAACTTGATCTATAACTATATATTCTCACCTTTAGGAGTTTCCAAATACTGGATTAAGAATATTTCTACAACTTTAGGCTTGTCAAGACTAGTATTCACCTTGACATGTAAATAATTTGTCCCACCAGGCATTTCAAAACTATTGTCTCCAAATATTTCACCCTAGAAGAGAGTGTTCAATCCTCTTCTATATTTTTGTAATGTTGTAACATTTCCAAGCATGTGCTTATGCTTATAGAGGAAATGAACCTCTAGGTTTAAAGGGCTATCTCTCTAAATGTATCTCTGCAAAATAACCTCTATCTAAATCAACTCGATTTAAAGGAAAAGAGTTAGAAATTGCTCAAAAATGAAACCTACTCTAATATTGGTGATGCACCAAGATTATCTTCCACATGAATATCATATTTTAATGTACAATACAACAAAACACATAGACCATTTTCAAGTTCTAAGGGTTTCTAACACAAGTATTTTAGTATAGAGCTGAGATATATAAAATGACACAAGGAAAATTAACTGAAAGGCAAATTACACATTCCAATAATGGTTATACACTTACATCAATTCAACACACTTGAACACACTCTATATGACCTGTTAGACTAAAAAAATTTGCTCAGGCATGAAGGATAAAGGATAGAAGGATGGAAAATCATCACTTACTATCACTATACATCTCTTACACACTTAGATAATTATCTAAAAACTTGAAATAAAATAGACTTATACTAATGATGAAAGGTAAAATATAACATCAATCTAGCAGGGCTTTGCCATACACTATGTGGTCATTTTTGCACTAGCCCAAGGTATGTATTTATAGTAAAAAAGAAGTGAGAGGAAGAGACCTTTGGCACTAGACAGAGGCATCAATCTGTTAGGAGTCTCCATCTTTAGCTAAAATTGTCTTTGCAAATGATGCTCATTTGGGCCATTCAATTACTCCATGTCACCTCAAATGGTCACACAACTAGCTTGCTCTCAAAGATGCTTCCCCAATAGTTGCACTAGCAGAAACAAGATATTTTCAAGCTAAGTAATGGCATCAATGTGGTTATGCAAATGATTCCAATTTTTGTCAATTTATATTGATCCTAACAGCTTCTCACTAGCTTTCTGAGGTGTGCAATAGTATAAAAAAGAGTTAATTTCATTTTGTGGCCTTGGAGAGGAATCACTTGGAGTCTACATGTATGCCTTCATGGCATTTTTTAGAATGTTGGATACATGTGTGTGTTCCTACAAACACCCCTTGAAAACTCATTCCAACTCAACTAGGTTAAATTTTTAAACCCTACAAATCTCTTCAACCCTTTTGTTCCTTTGATTGGCCATCAAAAAATGACTCAAATCATGATCTGATCAATGGTGAGATGAACCCTCTAATTTTATTTGGTAGATGAAGAATGTGAGCCCTTGGATCTTTGAGAATTTGAATGAGGACCATTGATCTACCTAGGACCCAC
Source organism: Torreya grandis (assembly GCA_037957365.1). Classification (NCBI taxonomy): domain Eukaryota; kingdom Viridiplantae; phylum Streptophyta; class Pinopsida; order Cupressales; family Taxaceae; genus Torreya; species Torreya grandis. Next base: position 2,949,314 of record JARHVA010000926.1, on the reverse strand, counting down.
TATTTAAGTGCCAATGACTAGTTCATTACCTTGAAGTTGATGTCCATATAACCGTCATTCTACTGGGAGCATTCCTTTGGGGCATTTTCCCAGATAATTTTCTCATGAGCCCTTTTCTTCTTATGCTTCAAAAATATTAAACATGCCCTTCAAAAATTTTGAAATTCTCCCTTAAGACTTTTTGAATTGGACACTTTACAAGAGAAAGACCTTTCAGACTTTTTGCAAGTGTCCCTTTGGGATTTGGTAAAGTGTCTTTCAGAGAATTCTAACCATACCTTTTGAAAAGCTTATTTAGATAAAAATACTCTTGAGACTTTTTCAAAGGACCTTTTGATCCTTTTGAAGGGAACTTGCATGAGAAATACTTCCTTCGAAAAACCCTTAAGAGCCAATTCTTTCAAAAAGATTATTTTAGACAAAATGTCCAAAATAATTCCTTCAAAAAAATGCAAAGGACCAATTCCTGAGAAAAGACCCTTCAAAAATATTTAAAATGTCCCTTCACAAGAGAAATAAGTGTCCCTTTTCTTGAGAAATAATCCTTCGTACTTTTTGAAAGAGTCCCTTCAGACTTTTTGAATTGGACACTTTGCAAGGGAAAGAACCTTCGACAAAATTGAAAATGTCCCTTTGAAAATATTGCAAAGGACACTTCATGAGAAAAATACCCTTAAAAAATATTGTTTCAGATAAAATATCTAAAATAATTCCTTCAAAAAAGTTGAAAGATCCAATTCCTTTTAAAAATTTGAAAGAGCCAATTCCCGAGAAAAAGTTGAAAGAGCCAATTCCTGAGGAAAGACCCTTTGGTAATCTTGAAAATGTACCCTTCACAAGAGAAAGAAGCATCCCTTCTTCAAAAAATTTGAAAGAGCCAATTCCTGAGAAAAGACCCTTTGGTAATCTTCAAAATGTAGCCTTCATAAGAGAAAGAAGCATCCCTTTGCTTGAGAAATGATCCTTCAGACTTTTTGAAAGTGTCCCTTCAAACTTTTTGAACTGGACACTTTATATGAGAAAGAACCTTCAACAAAATTGAAAATGTCCCTTCAGAAATATTGCAAAGAACACTTCAAGAGAAAAAGACCGTTCAAAAAGATTATTTCAGATAAAATGTCTGAAATAATTCCTTTGAGCCTTGAACAAAAAACTTGAAGTAAAACCTTGTCGAAAGAAATAACACTTGTCAAAAACATTGAAATAACACTTGAAAAAAGACCGAACAAAGGCCTCTAAAGGAAATAACACTTGACACTTGCTATGGGGATAAATAAATTAAGAATGCTGCACTTAGCCAAAATGAAAGATGCAAAACTTGGGTGTAAAACTTGGCTAATAGGTCCCAAATAAAATCTATAGTAAATTGCATTAATTAAATTAAGAAAAGTACTACAAGAGGTGCTTATTTATACAATAAGAAGTGAGATTAAATATCCTAATGTATAGGGGATTATGACTTACAACAAATAACCACACATCTAAGAAATGCCCTACCTAACTGCCTAGGTCTATCAAAGGTGTAAATCACCTTGAGACATTTATTACAAATAGTTAGGATTGATTAATTATTCTAATAGATCTATCATTATCAAATATAATGTTAGATGAGATATCATAGCGATAAATGAGATGGTTGAATATGAATTTGTAAATTTTCTTTCTAGTTATGTAAGTGAGGGGTATAGCTTCAACCCACTTATTTAAATACTTGATGGTGGCAAGGATATGTTTGTGGACATCAGATGAGGTGGGTTTTATCTTCCTAATGAGATCAAGGTCTCATGTAATAAATGGCCATGGTGTAAGCATTGATTTTAAAGTCTTGGATAAGACATGAATTAGATTGGCATGTCATTGACATTTATCACACTTTTTAACATATGTAGCTACATCTACATCCATCATTGGTCAATAGTACCTAGTACACAAGAGATTTTTGGATAGGATGACCCTGCTTGTATGAGCTCCACATAATCCTTCGTGAACTTCCCATAACACTAATGTAGATTCTACCAAAGGTAAATAATAAAGTAGAGTTACATCAAAACTACAATGGTAAGGGGTTGGCCTAAGTAAGGTATATCATGTAGCATGGTGGATGAAGGCTTTAGATTGTTTATAGGATAGGTCTAGTGGCATTATTTGGTCATGAAGATAGGTGTAAATTTTGGAATAACATATAGAGCTAGGACTAACAATATCATAGATCTTTGTGATGATTGAAGGTTCACGAGCTGACACTAATATATTTTTAATGAGAAACTATTATTCCTTAGACGTATCTATATGTTAAATCAAAGAGCCAATGGTGACCATGCCATCTAATGTTTTATTACTGAACCTTGGTATATGTTTAAACTATAAATCGATAATTTATAGTTTGAGAGTGTCAACCATGGCTTTATATGGCACTAGCTTATCATCCTTGGTTTGAAAATGGTTTATAACCTAATTTATAATTAACTAAGAATCACCATAAACCTTGATATGTTGTATGTTCCATTGTACAACCTATCTAAGACCTATAATAAGTGTTTCATATTTGGCCATGTTGTTGGTACAAGGAAAGCTGATCTAGAATGATTTAAGGATTAGATCCCCCTATTGTGTTATGAATAAAAGGCCTACCCCTGATCTATGTGTTGTGAATGATCCATCAAAATATAATTTCTAGTGTTGCTCCTCAAGAGGTGTTTCAATTATGGTCATATTGGAATTAGAATGTTAACGGTTTTATATTGGCAAGGGGTGCTTCAACAAGATGATTTGTAAAAATTTACCCCTTGATGGATTTTTGGTTGACATATTATATCTCAAAATCATTGAGAAGCATGATCCATTTGACCATGTGGCCTTGTAAAACTATTTTAGATAGTATATACTTGAGTGGTTTACTTTTGAAATAACCATGGTCTTCTTGTTTAACCTGTGATGATGAAGTTTTTGAGCTATGAAGACCATAGCTAAACAGTCTTTTTAAATGGGAATATATTTGTTCTCATACATGACCAATGTATGGATTAAATATTACATGACATCCTCCTTTCCATTATAATAATGTTTAACTATAAGTGCACCCAGGGCTATGTTTATAGCTGACAGGTATAGTAAAAATGTATTTCTTAGTATAAGAGGAAATAAAATAGGTGGATTTACTAGATAGTCCTTTAGTTGTTGGAAATTTTTCTAACATTCATCATCCCAATGAAATGTGACACCCTTATTTAAGAGGTGTGTAAAAGGATGGCACTTATTAGCCAATTGAGATATGAAACATCTAATAGACTATATCTTTCCTTGTAAACTATAAAGCTACTTCAAAATGGTTAGTAGTGGCATCTGAGTTATGACTTGTACTTTGGTTGGATCAACTTTAATTCCTCAGTGAGACATAATGAAGCCAAGAAATTTGCCTGAAGTAACTCCAAAAACACACTTCTTAGGATTGATCCTAACCTTATATTCATGTAATCTCTCAAATATCCTTTGTAGTATTGTTGGATGATCGATCCTAGTCTTTAATTTTCCTAATATGCCATCGATGTAGTCTTCGATAATGTCATGCATCACATCATGAAATATGATGGTCATAGATATTTGGTAGGTGGCCCTAACATTTTTTATACCAAATGGCAAAACTTGATAACATAATGTTCCTCATGAAGTGGTGAACACTATTTTATGTTGGTATTTTGGTATAATCCAGATCTAGTTGTACCCTAAAAATCCATCCATCAATGAAAGCATTTCATAACCTACTGTAGAGTAAACTATCATGTCAATATTTGGTAAAGTAAATTCATCCTTAGGGTAAGCCTTGTTTATGTCTCTAAAATTAGTGCATATTCTGATTCCTTTTGGATTTTTGCTAACTAGTATAACATTTGAGATCCACTCTGAGTAGTCGATCGGTCTGCTACTTCCAAAAGTTTTTCCAACTTTTTCTTCACTAATACAAAAATGTGAGGATGCATATTTCATAATTTTTATTTCATAGGTTTGGCATCAAGATGTACCACAAGGTGGTGCAAAACCAAGGTGGGATCCAAACTTGGCATGTGAGAGTAGGCCCAAGGAAATATATCAATAAATTCCCTCAAAAGGGATGTAAATATTTCATGTTCCTCCATAGTAATGGATGTGCCTAATTTGATCCATTTTGGGTCATCTAGAGTCCCGATGTTAACATTTATAGTGTCCTCTACAAGAAGTGTTGAACCATCTTCTAAAATGGTTAGCAAAGATTTGAATTGGCATATAATGGCAGAGTCCTTTATTAGGATTGGCTCTTCAAGTTCTCCTAGGCATGATGAATCAAAATCCCCCAATGGGAGGGATGGCCATATGATTAATATTATTGGGAACTCTTGGATGATTCGATCAAAATATTATTGTTCTTCAAAGCTAAACTTGAACCCATAGGTAATTTCATTGTTGGTGGTCTCTTGAGTTATATTTGAAGAAGGTTAAACACCCCCATCTAATGGTACCTAAAATAGGTTTTCACCACTAGATTGACCTTTCTCTTTACTATTTGCATGGTCTAAAGTTACCTCAAAAAGGTTTTCACTTTGGGACCTCAATGTTTTATCTAATTGTTTGTGCCTAAGGGTGTTCACCTACTCTCCAAAATGGGTTGCAAGATATAACGATTGATAACCCTTGTTTATGGTCTCCCAATAAAACATTATTCCTTAGGCCTAAAAAATCATATAAGGCCTCATCATTCTAAAATTCATTAATCAAAATTATTGATTCTTGTTGATCCTAGTCTATAAGTTGAGGTTAATATAAATGAAGTTTATTGTGTTAAACAACTAGCCTAAGGGTATAAATGGAATTGATGTTGAACAAATTGGTATTGGCTAGGTCATCAAAAGGGATATGATTAAACTATACTTCACTATTGGCATCATTGTCACTAGTCATTGGCATTGGAACATGAATAAGGTATATGGAGTCACCCTTAGGTGGTTTAAATCCAAGACCATATGATCCTTTGTACTGAGTGGTAAAAATTGGCTCAAGTGAACCCTAAATATTTATCCAAAGGCCTCCTTCTTCATAGGCATGCTTTTCCATGATTTTGTTTTAAATGAGATACTTAAAATCTAAGTAATAGTCAGCCAAGTTATCATTATACAGCCAAGATTCATCATCTACAAGTAGGTCTTATTCTTGGCCAGTGGTCGATATGAAAATGATAGGTGATAGACTATGAAGATGGCCTTTGCCATTCCATGCAAGGTAGTTTGGGTTTAGGTCTTCCAAAGGATTTGGGGTTCTATGGAAGCTTATAAATATGGAATGTATCATGGGTTAAATATTATACTAGGCCATTAGCTGAGATGGTATAATAATTAGATATTTTAGGAGGTGTCATGTGGGATAATGAATCAAGGGTATCGAGGTCAATGTAAGTGCCCTCTAGTGAATCAATAAGTATTTATTTCCCTTGTCCTTCTTAAGAATCAGATTCAAGCCAAAATAATAGTTATAGCTTTGGTACTCAACCTCTAAATGCTTACAATGTTTGTATGGTTACAAATCTCTATGGATAGTGACCTGCATACCTGAATGGGATAAATTGATACACTAGTGCAATGTTGATGGGATCACATGAATTTCATGTATCCAAGGTCTACCCAAAGGCATATTATATGATAAATTGAGGTCTAACACACGACATATTATATCATGGGTTAAGGGCCCAATGATAATTGGCAAGTTGATGGTGCCTTATGATTCCCACTCTTCATTATCATAGGCCTTGATGGTGATCATTTTTTATTAGAGATTAGATATAGTATACCTGAGAAGCTTGATGAGCTTTAAATACATAATATTTAGACCTGATCTATCATCTATGAGGACACATTTCACTTTGTGCCATAATATGACAACTTTGATGTATAATAGATTGCTACGCAGAGGGCCAAGGGATGACATATCACTTTGGTCAAAGGTTAATTATTGTCTTGGGGATAAATGTCCAACCAAAGCTTGAAATTTGTCTATATATATGTCATTAAGAACTTGGGATTGGCTAAGTAACTCTATTAGGATGTTCTTGTGGATGGTGGACATATGTAACAAATCCAAATAGAGATTTATCCATGCATATTCTTCCATTGTTCCACAATATCAAACATCCTTTCCTTTATAGTGGTAAATGGCTTGTTCCTAGCCAGAATGGTTAGTGGGATGGGTGAAGTGGTATATGGTTGTGGACCTAGTATGGTAATCTTTAATCATCAAGTTGTGATTGTATAATCAAGATTAGATACAGGACCATTATTGCTAATAAAATATGGTGGTGGGTGACCAGATAAGATAAGTCTCAATTATTGATGCACTTGTGCATGGTCATAAGATAATGATGAGTTATTGATATAAGGTATAAAAGTGGGAAACCACACTTGTTGGTATGCCTATATGTGGTCCTAGGTCAAAGAAAGATCACTGATATTAGATGGTTGGTTGAAATTGATTAGCAATGGTCTTATTTGATTGGTATTTGGTCTTGGATTGATGGAAATGGTGGAAATGTGACCTCCTTCAATATGGCCTACAACCTTGTTTTAGTCATGTACAACTGCATGGTAGGTTTGTTAGTTTTGGCATCATTCTAACCTTGGTTCCATTCATTCAATTAAAATTATTGGTTCTATTTATTGGTTTTGTTTTAGCTATTGATAATATTGTTATTGTTGTGCTGATCACTGTTGCTAAAGTTGTTGGTTATTATGTTGTGGAAAGGGATTTTGATAAATTCCCAAGATTTGATTGGATGTGGAAGCTCCATTATCTAATGTTATCTCCCCATTTTCTAACATATTTTCAATCAAATGTTTAATTTACACATAATAATGCAAATTATGTCCATTAATCTGATGATACTCATAGAATTCATTTTTTTGATACCAATCAAGATAAGGAATGCCTTTAGGATAGTTCTTCAGAATAGGTTAGGTAATCAAATTAGTGATGGTAAGTTTAATACATATTCAATGGGTTCTCCAAGGTCACTAATGTTATGTTGTGGAGCCTATTTGCAAATTACAATTTATTTAAAATATTATACATTAAAATGTATTATAAACTCTTAATGTATTCTCTCTAGGGTTCTTTGGACCCACTTTTCTTGGGAGTATAGATATGTGGTGTCATCACCCATTATGAATGGGGAACTGTTATGGGTTGACTTGGCCCATGGTTTTGGTACCCATTATTTTGTAAAACTACTATGTTGGTTACATATTGATATATTATAGATGGACATAGGTAATACATTAGAGATATAGTTTTTTGAGAATGTGAACAGAGTGTGTGAATTTAGGAGAGTTTGTTAAGTGCAACTCCAAACAATATTTATGCATTGTAATTATGAGAAGATTGATTTAAGAGTGGACTATACTCTTGTTGGCCTATAATAAGAACTAAGTGTTTCTTGGTGGATGTAGCCCACATTGGGTGAACCATGTTGCAACCTATCTTCTTATTGTCCATTTTAATTTTTGTTCTTTATGTATCTCTTTTCATAGCTCTTGTTATTGTGATTTTGTGAAATTATTCTACATTAATTTATGATTTTATTCCTAACAACTAGTATCAGATCTTCAGGTTGTATTTACTGAAGTGTTGAATCACAAGAAGGGTTATCAATTTAAATGGGAGCTAAGGCTAATGATGGTAGATTAAAGGTTGAAATTTTCAATGGAAATAAATTTGGTCTATGGAATATGTAGATGGAGGATTACCTCTATTAGAAGAACCTCTATGCTCCATTATGAGGAAAAGTAAATCAACTAGTGGGCACGATAGATGAGGCTTAGGATTTGCTTGATAGGAAGGCACTTCAGGCCATCTAGTTATGCCTTACATCTTTAGTCACATTTAATATATCACAAGAGAATGCCATGAAATGTCTCATGAACGCATTAGGGAAGTTATATGAGAAACACTCTACTTCTAGTAAAATATTTTTAATGAAAAAATTATTTAATATGAATATGTTTGAAAATGGTTTAGTTTATGATCATTTGAATGAATTTAATATGATTGTGAGTATGTTTAACTCTATAAAATTTTAATTTGATGATGAAGTCAGGGATTTACTTATTTTGTGTTCCTTACCAAAGAGTTGAAATAGCTTGGTAATGGTTGTGAGTAATTCAGTCTCTAACAATACCAAGTTAAAGTTTGAGGATGTCATAGGAGTAATCCTTAGTGAGGAAATGAGATGGAAATCTATGGGGAAACTTCTATTTTAGGTGATGCTTTGGCAGTGGAGAGTAGAGGGAGATAAAAGTATAGGGGAAAAGGAAAGTGTGGAAAGTCAAATGGTCAAGGAAGGTCAAAATCAAAGAGTAGGATGGCATGCTATCTTTGTAAAAAGATTGGGCATATGAAGAAGCATTGTTGGGCTCTTCAGAACAAGAATAAAAATCAAGGACACACCAAGGACGTGAATGTGGTAGCAGGTAATGTTTGTCAAGATGAATTAATTCTCTCTGTAGATAATATTGATGAGTTTTAGGTTTTAGATTCAGGGGCTTCTTTTCATGCACCACCACATAGGCATTATTTATTGATTCTGTTCAAGGGGATTTTGGATGTGTTTATTTTGGTGATGATGAGCCTTGTAGTATATTAAGAAAAGGATGTGTTCAAGTCAAGATGTAGAATGGGAACACTTGGCTACTGAAAGATGTTAGGCATGTGACCAAGTTGAGATAAAATTTGGTATCCATAAGGCACCTAGGTAGTGAAGGTTCCATGGTGACTTTTACAATAGATTCTTAGAAGGTGACCAAGGGTGATCTTATGGTATCAAGAGGTAATAAGGTTGGTACCTTGTATTTATAAAGTAGTGTTGATTGTTGTAATTTAGTTGTTACAGATGTAGATGTTACTTTGTGGCACAATAGGCTCAATCACATGAGCCCAAAGGGCATGTAAATTTTGAAGGATAGGTTGTCTAGATTGAAAGGGTTTGATTTAGATTTCTATGAAGACTGTTTATAGAAAATATAAAGGGTAAATTTTTTCAAGGTTGGACCTACAAGAAAGGAGGATAAGTTAAAGTTGGTTTATTCATATATATGGGGACTGACTCAGGTATCTTTTATTGGTGGCTCATCTTATTATGTCACTTTTATTAATGATACAACTAAGAAAGTTTGGGTGTATGGTATTAGGAGAAAATTTGATGTGTTTAATACATTTAAAACATGGAAATCCTTGGTTGAGAATGAAACAAGTATCAAGTTAAAATGTCTCATATCAGATAATGGTGGAGAATATTACAGTAATGATTTTTTTTATTACTATTCTAGGAATTGAATTCATAGATAGAGAACAGTTCCAGAAACTCCATAGTAGAATAGAGTGTCAAAAAGGATGAACAGGACTATCATGGAGCGTGCTAGAAGTGTGAGGTTTTATGAAATAATGCCCCTTTAGTTTGGGATACAAGTAATAAACATGGTTATAAATCTGATCAATAGAGGACCTTCATCTTCCTTGGATGGAGGAATACTTGAGGAAGCCTGGTCTAGTAAGAAGGTTGATTATTCCTTTCTTAGATTATTTTATTGTGAATCTTTTATTCATATTGCTAAAGATGATAAGACCAAGTTAGAGGCTAAATTTAAAAAATGCACCTTTATTGGTTATGGTGAGGATGACTTTGGTTTCCAAATTTGGAGTCTTAAGGACAATAAAATATTTTAGTCTAGGGATGTGGTATTTAATGAAAAATTCATGTATAAACATTAGTTGAAGAATTAGAAAGAGGATTCCAAAAAAGAGTACACACTGTTGGAGGACATTGCAGATGATAAAGTGTCTAAGCAACTAACTTAGGCTCCTACTCTATAGGAATCCCAAACTCCTGAGGTGAGAAGGGATTCCAGGGTAATAAGGGAACTTGAATGTTTTTCTCCATCTCTTAATTATTTATTACTCACTGAAAATGGAGATATAGAGTGATTTGAAGAAGCAATGCAGGTAGATGTCAAGAAAAAGTGGTAAAAGAAGAAGTGGGAATAAACAATGGATGAGGAGCATTAGTCTCTCATGGAAAATTAGACTTGGGATTTGGTAAACCCACCTAAAGGTAAGAGAGCATTAAAAAACAAGTGGGTGTATAGAATTAAAGAGGATGGTGACGGAAAGGAAAGGTACAAGACATAATCGGTGGTAAAGGGGTTTTATACAAAAGAAAAGAATCAATTTTGATGAGATTTTTTTCTCCAGTGGTAAAGATGACTTCTATTAGGACTATTCTTAGGATAGTGGTAGTGGAAGACTTACACTTAGATCAACTAGATGTGAAGATTGTGTTCTTTCATGGTGATTTGAAGGAAGACTTATACATGGAGTAGCCATAAGGATATGAGGTTATAGGGAAGAAGAACATGGTGTGTAAATTAAAGAAGAGCTTGTATGGCCTGAAACAAGCTCCATGACAGTGGTACAAGAAATTTGATAGTTTTTTGATGGAGGAGGAATACTTCAGGTGTCATTCAGACCATTTTGTATATATTAAGAAGTTTGATGATGGTAGTTACATTATCTTAGGTATGTATATAGATGGCATGTTGATTGTAGGTAAAAACATGCAAAAAAATAAAGGTACTAAAGGAACAACTTAGTAATTCCTTTGATATTAAGGATTTGGGGGCAACACAACAAATCCTTGATATGAGAATAACTTAGGATAGGAAGGAAGGAAATATGAATTTATCTCAAAAAGAGTACATTAAAAAGGTCTTAGAGAGGTTTAGTATGTAGGACATTAAACTAGTTGGGACTCCTTTAGCAGACCATTTCAATTTATCAAAGGATTAGTGTCCTGACAGGGTTTATCAAAGTTTGTGTAAGATTAAGCAAATAACCTATTATAATAATAGAGCCAATATACAAAAAATAGAAATAATATTTCAACACACTGATAATATATTATTCACACTTTGATAATAAATTATTCAGCACATACATATTTAAATAGGAACATTATTCCTATATTTATGGAGAACATCTCTCCATTGATATCTCACCCAATATCCCTATGATTATGCAAAATACTGTATACAATATATTTTTATAACTTATAAAAATATATCTCAAAAATATAATATACTCTAGTCTATTATCATAATATTGTTTATAATAATATTACTACCAAATATAACTAATAACTAAATACACTATTTTACCTCTTGGTAAATATGAATGTAACTAATAATTAAAAGCTAATCCCTAAAATTTTTCCTTAGTTTTTACATTGTGCAAAAACATTCACACTCTCATTTGCAATATGCTCACCCCTTGTGGCACTCCCTATTTGGTTCATGCCCTTGATATAAAGAGAGGCTAACTCTGTTAGGAACCCGTGGAAGCACAATTGATTACCATATACAAGCAACTTAATATGCGGAATTAACCAGAAGTAACAAGTAACTAGAAACCAAAAACAACACAGAATATGAGAGACAATACACAAATTGTATTAATACTCATCCAAAAAAGAATACAATAAAGAAGATGCCACTTCTTCACCACCTCTCAAAGGCTTCCCACACCTCAAGTGTACAGTACTTCTTTCCTCAAAGCTCTCTCTCTTACGGTCCCAACACACAACTCAAACAAAGAGTTGGTGTTCACCTCCAACCAGTCAATATCCACTACTGCCAGTACACCAGTGCTCCACACACTCCACAAGTGCTCCATGCACTCCAAGTAGATCTCCCCTGAACTGCAATAAGCTATAACCCAATGATCTTACTTATGGAAGGAACTACCTTGCCTTCCTCTCTTGCTCTAAATCGAGTACACACTGTACTCCAAGTAGATCCCACCTGATCTTGCTCCCTATTGTGTTGCTATCATCCCTGATCTTACACACCTGCAAATTAATTTGGTTCTGCACACCTACAAACTTGGATATCGCACCCACAAACACCTGCAGATCAATGATCTTACTTAACCATGTAGATCTCCAAAAGTAGCCATGCAACACCTACTGACCAAGATCCTACACACCTGAAGAACCCTTTTGATTCTCCAAAACTAGCACCCACACTTGGCACTACTGTAGAACTAGGAGGAACACCCTTGCTCACTTCACACATAGAAGGAGCTAACTTTGCTCAACTCAAACTAGAACAAATTACAATACAGCCCATGAGTCTATTATATAGATCTCATGCAAACAATAATTAGACACCTAATTACAATAATCAGATCCGCAGCTTGAGTCTAAAATTGGCTCTCATCATGCAAACAACTAGTTTGTTAACTAACTGTCCATAACACTCATAGTTCTGAACCACACAGGTGACCCACGTTGGTCCCTATCTGTTTGGAGGTGACTGACACTAGCCGATCCCTAATCGACGTTGGTTGCCCTTTCTGTCTAATCCTATTGACGTCGGTTGGCCTGACTGACGCCGGTGTCTGTGACACTTCAGCAACCTCCTCCTACCTCCTCCATGTCTGCATCAGTGAAGATTTTAGCTCCACAACCTAACAATCTCCTACTTGGAGATAAATAGATGCACTGTACCTATACTTGTACCCTGTCTAATCTATTTTTTGGCTTGTATCCCTCTTCAAGCTCAACCCTGAAGACCAACCACCACACAACATGTGGTGCACCTCCTGTCATCCAAGTAACCTACCACATCTAAAGTACTTAACCCTACATAGCATGAATCCCTACTGTTGGTCCATCTCAGATACCTGAGAACCCACTTCCCTGAATTGGCTCCTAACTCTCTGACAGCACCCACTACTTGGGCAAACTCAGGTCTATACCAGACCTCATGTGATTTTAGACACTATACTATCCAACCCTTGGTGTGCTCTGATTCTGCATCTTGCGTAATGAACCTCCCCAACACCTAATTCACATCAGCTCCCACTAGAGACAAAATCAACCTGTGATCTTCCATGTCTCTCATGCCAAAGAATTTTGCTGCTCCAAATCCTTCATGGCAAACCACTGAACTAATCTTACCCTTAACTCAGTAAAACCTTGTATGTCCAAACCTGCTAGCAAATCATCCACAAATAGTAATAGGGTAATGTCATGACCATCATCCACCTGGTAAGACAAACACAATGGTTACACTGACATTGACTAAAGCCCTGCTTTGTCATCCACCTGTCAAACCCTGTACCACTATCCTGCAGCTTCCTCAAGACCATATGACCTGGCCTTCCATCTCATGTGTCTATTCTCTCTATTCTTTAACTAAGGTATCCATTCATATCAGTGCTTTCATATTGGCTGGCAACCCTACCAAATCTCCTGTTTGGTTTTACATCATATTCCTGCCATGCTCCCACTATTTTTTGGATCCTTCCTGCTCTGTAGTGAGCAATGAGTATAAAGAAGAGGAACAAAAAAATTTAGGCTTACTTACCACTTTCAGTCCTCCATATGGGCATTTGAGACTCCTTAACAGCTTGTTGTCCACCCAAAATCCATTATAGTGACTGACCTCGGTCACTACACAGTCTGCATCCGACCGATGTCGGTTCCATGCACCTATCCTGACTATCGACCCCACCAACGTCAGTGTCTACCTGTTGTCGATGTCGATCCTCCTGACCGATGTCAGTCTTATTATTGTCGATGTTAGTCCTCCTAACTGACGTCAGTCTTACCCTACCTGACACCACTGGCTCTGGTCTACACATGACCGACATCAGCACCTGTCTGTTTGACACCGATTCCTCCTGACTGACGCTAGTAACTGTGTTCACCTGTGAGTGATGAATTTTTACCTATGAGCTCCTTTGAATCAAAACCCATGTCCAAACTACCCTGCTCAAAAGTATCCAGCCTCATCCACTGGTCTTTATTCATCATCTCCTCCAAGAACACCAAGGCTTTCTAGTTCTTAAGTTTATCAAATACATCTGTCTTCCGCTTAAGAACATGCATCTCCTTCTTGCTCATGTGACCAAGCCTACAAAGCCACATCTTTGCAACAAAAGAAGAATTAGTAATATAAGTAGATAGATAAAGGATACCTACTTTCTTACCACCTGCTAATTCAAGTGCATCCGTTGTGAGAGTTCTTGTGCATCTCTCATCACCCAACTTTCCTGAAGCAATTAGTCGTATCTCCAAGACTGGGACCTGCATGACCTTCTTCAACACTCATGTGTTGGTTGTCTACAATTTCAGCAACACTTCCCCTTTGCCAACAATATGACAAGGCTCACCAACCCCTCTACTTGGGGCTACATGGAAAGAGGCAACAGAATCTATAAAATAAGATTCAACTTTATCCAGAGCATCATGTGCAACAACACCTGCAACATCTACTTCTTCATACTGATCTGCTACCAACCAACAATCTTTCTTTACCTACTCTTTCTTTCCATAACATCGTAAGTGACCATTCGTGCTTTTCAGTTTCTCCATTCATAGCTTACTTTCTTCTGCCATTGCTATACTCCCACTCAATCAAAAACTCCTGAGAGTGACCTATAACCAAACACAAAACCTGCTCCCTGCAACCTTAGGTCCGATACCAACTATTAGGAACCCGTGGAAGCACAATTGATTACCATATACAAGCAACTTAAGATGCAGAATTAATCAAAAGTAACAAGTAACTAGAAACCAAAAACAACACAGAATATGAGAGACAATACACAACTTGTATTAATACTCATCCAGAAAAGAATACAATAAAGAAGATGCCACTTCTTCTTCACCACCTCTCAGAGGCTTCCCATACCTCAAGTGTACAGTACTTATTTCCTCAAAGCTCTCTCTCTTATGGTCCCAACACATAACTCAAACAAAGAGTTGGTGTTCACCTCTAACCAGTCAGTATCCACTACTGCCAGTACACCAGTGCTCGACACACTCCATAAGTGCTCCATGCACTCCAAGTAGATCTCCTTTGAACTGCAACAACCTGTAACCCAATTATCTTACTTATGGAAGGAACTACATTGCCTTCCTTTTTTGCTCTAAATCAAGTACAAACCGTACTCTAAGTAGATCCCACCTGATCATGCTCCCTATTGTGTTGCTATTGTCCTTGATCTTACACACCTGCAAATTAATCTAGTTATGCACACCTACAAATTTGGATCTCGCACCCATAAACACCTGCAGATCAATGATCTTACTTACCCATGTAGATCTCCAAAAGTAGCCATGCAAGACCTACTGACCAAGATCCTACACACCTGAAGAACCCTTTTGATTCTCCAAAACCAGCACCCACACTTGGCACTACTATGGAACTAGGAGGAACACCCTTGCTCACTTCACACATAGAAGGAGCTAACTTTGCTCAACTCAAACTAGAACAAATTACAATATAGCCCATGAGTCTATTATATATATCTCATGCAAACAATAATTAGACACCTGATTACAATAATTAGATCCACAACTTTGAGTCTAAAATTGGCTCTCATCATGCAAACAATCAGTTCATTAACTAACTGTCTATAACACTCACAGTTCTGAACCACACAGGTGACCGACGTCGGTCCCTATCTGCCTGGAGGTGATTGACGCTGGCCAATCCCTTACTGACATCGGTTGCCCTTCTTGTCTAATCTTGCCGATGTCGGTTGGCCTAACCGATGCCTGTGTCTATGACACTTCAACAACCTCCTCCTACCTCCTCCATGTCTGCATCAGTGAAGCTTTTAGCTCCACAACCTAACAAAATCTTCCCATGATTTTAATCAAGTTTACCACAAACCTTGACATTAATAATAACCTCCTTCTATCCACTATTGACCTCATGTGGTTTTTTGGATTTACCACAAACTTTTTCAAGATCCATGAACTGACTTACATTGGTGCTTTTTGTTCATTTATTATGTTCTCACATCAGGGAATTATGTTTGGAATTACACATAAATTACATATCTTGAATAGGCATATTCTTATATTCTTATTTTGAAAACACATAGTAGAAACTATAAAAACACACCACACAAAATGTCACCAAAACATTATAGGCCCCATCATTGGTGACTGACGAGAGGCTCTAGAACCTCCAACCTTCATTTCCTCCATTCTTTAGTGTGTGATGAACCTGCTCATTCAGTCAATATGTCATTGAAGCTTAGCTACATGAATTTTTTGAGGTAAATCAACCCTTAATGTGAAATAATACATTTTCATAGGACGTTGAAGTCACCTAAAAATGCATCCTTTCATTTGACTTTTTGATAAATACGACATACTTAAAAAATGACTCTTTTAACATTTTTGAATTTTATAGACATTTTAATAACCTAAAATAGACTTAAATTAATATACATATTTGGACTCAAAGACTAATGAGATATGTTAACAAAACTCTTATAAGGACACAATACATTAATCAACTTAATGAAGTGAATATACCTTAAATGGTAATAAAATGATTCTAAGAATGCTAAAGTAATATTTAATTACTTTGTGACTACCTAAAAAAACAAATGAACTCACACTACCTAAAAACATAAATTAAAATAACATATACATCTAAAAAACTCTTAACTACCTAAATACAACAGGTTTAAACCTAAAACCAAGCTTTACCAAAAAATAATAGAAACCAAGATTTATTTCACCATTTGGATATTTCGACAAACTTGATGAATGATTTGAGATTGTTTCAAAAAAACTTAATGGTGATGTGCTCCTTCAGAGGGGAATGATAAATACTTGATCAATTATGATCCATGCTTTTGCATGCATCAAATCATTTCCAACCAAAGTGTCATAAAAAGGTGGCATAATGTTTATATGCCACTCCCTACAATCTTGTCGTTAATCTGGATTAGACTGAAATTGATGTGTTTGTAACACAAAATATGATGCACTAAACCTTTGCCAAAAAATTGATGCCAAATGCCAAAGAATGAAAATAATTATAAATGTGGGGCTTGATGGTGCTAGTGGTAAATCCTCAAAATGCCACGTCAATGCAAACAAGTATACCCAAGACTTTTTGTCATGATGATGCAAATACATAGTGATAAAGGTTGATGGTATCATAGGTAAAAAATAACAACCAAGTAAATATTTAGCTCCCCTAAATTAGTCTATTTTTATGGATTCACTGGTTCAGAATGTCATTAAGCTTGATGTTGGATTCACCGGGCTAAATTAAATAAAAATGCATGAATATGAAACTTGCATAGAGGTGCAACTAATGAAACAACACATAGCCACAGATAAAGCCAAAACTAAGTATTATAATAGGTACATATTTGACTAAACATAAACTACATGAAAATATTTATAAAATCAAGCCTTATTCATATTTAGGAGAAAAATCAAAGAATGCCCCTTGAAATTCCTCACAATCTCATCCTGCTCTGATACTAGATGATAGAGTTTATCAGAGTCTATGCAAGATTAAGCAAATAACATATTAGAATAATAGAGCCTGTACATAAACAACAAAAATAATATTTCAATACATTGATAATATATTATTCACACTCTAATAACAAATCATTTGAGACATACATATTTATATAGGAACATTATTCTTATATTTATGGAGAACATCTCTCCACTAATATCTCACCCAATATCCCTATGATTATGCAAAACACTATATACAATATATTGTTATAACTCATAATAATATATTTCAACAATAAAATATACTCTAGTCTTTTATCATAATATTGTTTATAACTGTCTCTTTACTTTGTTAGTATAATAGTTGTTATGGATGCATATGCTTTGTAATTTATCCTATGAGAATTTTGTTTTATCCTACATTCATATAAAGTACTAGTTGCTTAGATTAGACTTAGTATATAAATAAGTATTGAAGCTAATAAAGTCATCCACAAATTTATTGTATTGAGATTGGTCAAAGGATGAAGCCCCCTTGAAGAGGATAGTGATTTTGAAATTCAACCATTGTATTCAATTCTGCTTATTTGAGTTAATATATTGCTAATTTCCATAGTTTAGTTTGTGTATTTGCAATTATATGCTACTTATTTAGGAAGGATCCTCTCATCTAGTATTAGAGTGCTTTCTAGGGCCAATTTTTTTTAGAAAGTATTAACTTTATTCTATTGCATAATTCATTTAAGTAATTTTTTGTATCTCAATAATCTATTTTGGATTAGGGTAAAAACCTATCTGCATACATGTGGAAAGTGCTTGGGTGAAATCCTTAAAACTCATTATGAGGAGTACCATAGGAACCCCAATGTAGTTATCCATTGAGAGGACCTACCAGTGAAATGGGAAATTACCCCTTCTTGATTAAGTAGTTCCTACCTGTAAGGAAAACCAAGAGCTGTCACTTAGAGGTACATCTATGGGAAATTTTTTTTTGGAGAGTGGTACTTGCTTAAACAACATTGATATCCAGAGAGATATCTTTAAAAAATTAGATAATCATTGAAACTTAGGTCCCATTTCTATTAGTTTTAGGATATTCCCAACAGAGTATCAAACAATCCATCATTAGAATATCAGAAGACTCTCAAAGAACTTGCATTCAAATAGTTGATAGTAACCAAAAACCAAAAAATCTTTAGAAAACTATTGATAGAATATCATAAGACTCTTAGCAGACTTGTAGCTAGATATTTTCATTTTTTTACCATATCTCTCCATCTATAGCCTTGTTGATTCTTAAACTTTATTTAATCACATGAAAATCCATTCTTCATGTTTTCTTCTTTGAGGTCCCATATCCTGATTCCACTCCTAATTCTTGCAAATCTCAAGTTTTCCTTTTTTTGGGTTTTACCATAACTTCTATTTTTATCTATTTACCTCAAACATTTTCACAATGTTCATCTTTTTTTTCTGCTTCTTTGTCTCTCTTTGATAAATTTTCTAGTTTTTTTCATTTTCACTCTTGAAATTGCCCTCACCTTCATCAATCATACTCCCACTGTGAAAAAATAAGTAAAATTACCTTTAACCCTTTTGAAGTCACCCAAATCATAAACTTCTCATATTAAATGTGTCTTAACTCTAGTTTCCCTACCTATTACCAAAAAAAATCTCTTATTCAGGTCATGGTAGTACCCCAAACAAGAGAAAAAAACATGGAGGATGAAATGGCTGCCCTCAAGACACACATTAAAGATCTTGATGAAAAACTTCTCGACCTTAGTATTCAACATACCACCTTGAACAATAGATGAAATCTAAAGTCCTCTTCAAAAACTAGATTTTCTTCTTTCAATAATTTTCGTAGTCTGAACATTTATTTTCCATAATTTCATGGTATAAATCTGATTGGATGTATCTATTAGGTATAACAATATTTTAGTCTGCATAATACTTTTGATGCTAACAAGGTTCTGTTTGCATCCTTTCACTTGGAACTTGAATCCCTTCAATGGTATCATTGGTATACCAAGGCTCATGACAAGCTAAGATGGACCAATTTTTGCACCCTCATTTTTTAATGGTTTGGTCCTAGTGTTTTTGATAACTTCATAAGATCACTCACTAAACTTTGCTAAACAGGGACCATGAGAAAATATGAAATAAAATTTTAAAAACTAGCCAATCACACAGAGGGATTGTTTGATGAATTCTTCAAGATTTACTTTGTCTGTGGACTAAAGGATACAATTTGATTTGAGGTCAAAATGTTATGGCCCAACACAATGATGGAAGTTGTGATCTAAGAATTTGACTTAAGAGAGGATGGTTAGTATGGTGTTAGTTCCAAAATGAAAACAAAATAAAATAAACACACTAATAACACAACATCTCTAGGCATAGACACTAGGGAGAGCTTAGTCAACAAGAATGAATAAAACACACAACTAAAATGTAAAATAAACCTCTTTTACCTTCCTTAGATGCTCCAAAATGCTTGTTGTAGTGGCTTGCTCAACTTGTGCTCATGAAATATTCATCAAAGGAGGCTTGGTTACCTCCATCTCTCCTTGGAACATTTAGTTTGTGGCTTGGCTTAGCTTGAAATCAATTTGGCATGGTAACACTAATTGCTTAAATCTTTTAGAACCAATCCTGCATTATAACTTTTCACTATCAAGTCTTAGAAATGATATTGTGAGGCCTCCTATTTATAGATTTTTAGATTTGATAAGAATCAACCTAAACCATCCATCTCAAGATTGAGATGTGTGGTTGAGGATTAATTCAATTTTTGGAATTAAGTTTGTAATTATCCTCATCTAACATTGGAATAAGGGGAAATTAAGAGGCATAAATGGCATCATGGAAGGCATTGATGAGGCATGGGAGGCATGAATCCTAATATTTGTGGCATTTATGTCCTAGGGATGTCTTCTCAAAAAATGAGGTCACTTGATGATGCAGATATTCAATATTTATTTCTAAAAACAAGTATTCAACAAGTTTCCATGGAATTATTAATTATGCCTTGATTTGGGTTAATTAGTTCTTAAGCATGATTAAGCACTTTGTGCATAAATTACTCAAATTAATTAGAATGCCTTGTTATTGGTCCAAAATTTTATTGGATTAGAATTGAAAAGTGATGTCAGATACATTAAAACCATATTACCATTTAGGATGTTACCAACAACAAATAATAAAGGCACATGTCTTGTGTAAGAGATTTGATAGGAAAGAGCAATTCAGAGCACCCAAGTGCAAATTTGGCATTTTGACTTGAAATGAACTAATCAAATTTAACTAGACCATAAATTACATTGCCCCATTTAGGAATACCCTGGCTAAAATCAGCACTTAAATATGTCATTTTCACATCATTTTATGTGTTTTAGTGTTTTTAGGCCAAATTGTGCATTTTAGGCCAAATTGTGCATTTTAGGTGGAAATTAGCCAAAACCTTGATTGGAGGTTATTGATGGCTAGTTTTAGGTGTCTACAATTTGCCCCTATTTGAGAAGGTGTTGCAAGCTATAAGCACATTAATATCTTCTCAAAGAATAAAAAGGTCATGTATGCCTACAATTGAAATGATGATGAACTAACTGTATGATGCCCCCTTGAGGGAATGATTGGCATAAGTAAGTCAAAAAATAGTCCCTTGAAAAAAAAGAAGAAAAATAAGGGGACCAAAGAAAGGAAAGATGATGGGGTGAAAACACAATGATATTGAAAAAGTAGTCAAAATCATTAATAATTTAAGTGGGATGGTGCACAATGGTTTGCCCAAAGGTGGTTATAAACATTGTACCCTAATAGTGGAAACATGGTATGATAACACAATGATTTTTCCAAAGGTAGTTATAATCATTGAGAAGATAGAGTTGCCCCACTTAGGACAAACAAACAAGAGAATAACATGCCCCTGTATAGGCAAAAAAATTAAAGTGGTGACAACACAATGATTTACCCAAAGGTGGTTATAATCATTGAAAAATGCAGGTGGGACAGTGTGTAATGATTTACCCATAGGTGGTTATAATCATTAGACCCTGATTATCAAAAACATGATAAACTTGGTCAAGGATGATGATAACTTAACATAGAGGGTAATGATGAATTGAAACAACCTACTAGTAGGGAGATACTCATCTGAACCAATAAAGATTGAAATTCTTTCGTGTTTAATTACTCTATTTGGGATATGATCGTGAGTGAATCAGGATGTCAGTGCTGAAGAGATGTCATCATTGATAAATAGACTTATTGAAGCTAAGGTTTTTTATAGCATGTGATGGTAGGATTTATGATATAACACCATAAAGACTTAGCCAAAATATGAATGAGAATTGACTCCTGTAATCTAATACTCAAATAGAAAATAATTCACCAATGATAGAAACCATGATGACAATGTAAACATATGAATCTGGATGGATTTAAGTGTAAGTGTGGTCAAGGAATCACCTAATGAACACACATAAATTGAATCAAGGAAATAGTGCTGAAATGAAATAAACAAATAGACAAACAAACAAAATAAGTAGAAATAAACAAACAAACAATGCAATAGAAACCATATGAACATTGCCCCTAGAAAATAGGTGACAACTTAACAAATGAACAAAATGAGGGAATAGAATAAAAGGAAGGGGGTGGCTAAGTTGTCTCCATATGCTCTAGGCAAGTGGATTCTACCTACATAGTTCCATGGATGTAATACCCAATAAAAAACTTTGAGCTAAATGTAGTTCTCCCATGGAATGGGAAGAATGTGATAACTGATGAAAATGAAAAGAATGGATGTGAGAGAAGAAGAGGAATGGTCTTACAAAATGGAAAGTGCATGAGAGAAAAAGTCCAAAAAAGATGGGAAAACTAAATGACAAGTGATTTGCTTGTAACTTGGTAAGGGTTCCCAAAATCCTTAAGGCAAAGAAGTGGTCAATATTTGTGTTGTTTTCTAACAATTTTTCAAATGTTTTTAGAATTATTTTGGAGTGTCTCAACTCAATCAAGAATGATGAGGAACTAAATGGTTCAAGCTTGCAAAATGGTGAGAGTGTGGTATAGGTTGCTCATAAAATGATGAGAGTGTGACTTAGATTGCTCACAAAATAATGAGAGCATGGCTTAAGTTGATTGTAAAATGATGAGAGCATGGCTTAATTTGCTCAAAAAATGGTGAGAGTGTGGCTTAAGTTTCTCATAAAATGGTTAGAGTGTGGCTTAAGTTGCTCACAAAATGGTGAGTGTGGCTTAAATTGCTTGCAAAATAGTGAGAGCATGACTTAAGTTTCTCATAAAATGGTGAGAGCATGAGGAAAAGGGTGATTGAACTGACCTCAACAAGTATTGAGTACTACCTACATAGTCCCAGAGTAGGACCTCAAGTCACTATAGTTCCACCCTTATAGTAGAGGGATTTGACTACTGTAGCACTCAATTCAAACAAAACAGGAACAGTTGGTAGAAAGACATAGTATGACATAGGAAGTGGTAAGTTGGTACATCAAGGCTTAATGTTGCCCCTAGTTTTCCCATAGGAAATTATAACTATGACACAATGGCATTGATCAAGGGTACTAATTTTCCCAAAGATGGTTATAATTAGTAGCAAGACCAGTGGTAAGAAAGGAATAACAAACAAAGGATGCAACTATTGAAACTTCTATCACACTATCCTGAAATATGATCTCTATCTAAAGTATGTGAACCAACTAATGAAACTAATTAGATACCTTTATGTTGAAAATGTGTAACGAATGGAAAAAACCAATGTCAAATGGGCTAGGCTTTAGAACACACTGAGCTGGTAGGTCAAAAATGAAAAGTGGAAATGGTGAAGAGGATGAATAAGGATGGTATTATGTACAAATAAAGATAGTGATAAAATGGCATAATTGAAATGGTCCTTACAAACAATAAACCTTAGCACTCAAGCATAATATCATTTGAGGTGAATAATATTCATCGATTCCAAAAATTCTTCTCCATCTGATGTGGTAAGCCTGTATGCTTTTGATCCATAATTTGCAGTGATGATGAAAGGTCCTATCTATTTTGGTTTGAATTTTCCTTTATGATTCTTCTCAACCATGATATTCTTTCAGTTTTCTTTAAGAACAAGATCGCGAAGTTCAAATATTCTAAACTTAACACATTGATTATAGTGACCTTTGAGTTAGTTCTGATATGCTTAAAGATTATTGAGTGTGACTGTGCATTTCTCATCAAGTAGGTCTAACTCTTGTAGGTGAGCTACTCGATAGCCATGATCATCTAGGACATACTTGAAAGAGATGCATAATGAAGGCAATTTGACCTCAATGGGAAGGATGGCTTCAATATCATAAATGAGTATGGAGTGGCTCCTATGGGGGTACGATGATTGGTACGGTATGCCTAGAGGGCAGAGAATATCTGGAGGTGACAATCATGACCAACATCATTAACAATCTTTTTGAGAATATTGACAATGGTTTTGTTGGATGCCTCATCTTAGCCATTACCTTGAGAGTAATATGCTATAGAAAAATGTTGTGTGATGTTATATTCAGTACAGAGTTGGTCTACATCCTTATTTTTGAATGATCCTCCATTATCAAATATAATGTCAGAAGGGATGCCATAGTGGTAGATGAGATGGTTGAAGATGAATTTGTAAATTTGCTATCCAATCATGTAAGTGAGGGGTATAGCTTCAACCCACTTAGTAAAATATTCAGTGGTAGTAAGGATATATTTATGGCCATTAGATGAAGTGAGGTTAATCTTCCCAATGAGGTGAAGTCTCCATGTAGAAAATGGCCATGGTGTCAACATTGATGTCAGAGTTTTTACTAGGGCATGAATTAGATTAGCATGCCATTGACATTTGTCACATTTATTTACATATGTAGTGGCATCTACGTCCATTGTGGGCCAATAATAACTAGTATGCAAGATATTTTTGGATAGGACTGCCCTATTAGAATGGGCTCCACATACTCCTTCATGAACTTCTCTTAACACTAATGTAGACTCTACTGAAGTTGAAAAATGAAGTAGAGTGCCATCAAAACTATGATGGTAAAGGGTGGATCTAAGTAGGGTATAATGATAAGAATGATGAATGAAGGCTTTAGTTTGTTTTTGAGAGAGGTTAGGTGGTAGAATTTGGTCATGAAGGTAGTTGTAAAGGTATGAGTACTAGATATAATTTGGACCAACAATATCACAAATCATAACAATGATTGAAGGTTCATGAGCTGGTGTTAATAAATTATCAATGAGTAATTGATACTCTCTAGCTATATCTATTTGTCAAATTAGAGAACCAATAGTATCCATGGCATCTATAGTTCTATTACTAGCCTTTGGTATGTACTCAAACTGAATATTGACAATTTTTTGTTTAAGAGTGTTGACCATGGCTTTATATGGAACTAGCTTGTCATCTTTGGTCTAAAAATGATATGTGACTTGATTGATGATTAACTGAGAATCATCATAAACTTGGAGATGAGATATATTCCACTACACTTCTTTTCGAAGTCCTGCAACAAGTGCTTTATACTCGACCATGTTGTTTGTACAAGGAAAGCTAATTCTAAATGATTTAGGGATTAGATCCTCCTATAGTGTAATAAACAATAAGCCTACCCCTGATCCATGTGCAGTGAATGAACCATAAAAGTATATATTTTAGGGCTGTTCCTCAAGGGGTGTGTCAATGACGGTCATTATGGATTCATTAGGAAATTAGAATGTGAATGGATGTGTGTCCATGAGAGGTGCTTTAACAAGTTGAGCTGCAATAATTTGTCCCTTGATTGCCTTCTAATTGACATACTCTATGTCAAAATCACTAAGAAGTATGATCCATTTATCCATTCTACCTTGAAAATATATTTTAGATAGTAGATACTTGAGTGGATCTACTTCTGAAATGACCATAGTTTTATTATTCAACATGTAATGATGCAATTTCTAAGCTGTAAAAACCATGGCTAGATAAGGTTTTTTAATAGGTGCATAGTTATGTTCATATGTAACCAAGGTATGAATTAGGTATTATACATCATGCTCTTTTCCATTGTCATCATGTTGA
The DNA here is from genome assembly GCA_037957365.1 of Torreya grandis. Taxonomy (NCBI): domain Eukaryota; kingdom Viridiplantae; phylum Streptophyta; class Pinopsida; order Cupressales; family Taxaceae; genus Torreya; species Torreya grandis. The sequence goes on along the minus strand of JARHVA010000926.1, from coordinate 2,923,860 downwards.
GCCAAGAGTGCCCCTAAGGCATGGTTAGTAGCTGATAGGTATAACAAGAATGGCTTTCCCAGCATAGGAGGTAATAAAATAGGTGGATTGACAAGATAGTCTTTGAGTTATTTAAAAGCTATTTGGTAGTGATCATCCTAGTGAAATGTAACTCCTTTCTTCAGAAGGTGTGTAAATGGATGGTACTTGTCTACTAACTAAGAGATGAAGTATTAGATTGACTGGATCTTACCCTACAAACTATGGAGTTACTTTAAATTGGTTAGTGGCAATATCTTGGTTATAACATGGAATTTAGCTAGACTGACTTCAAGACCTCTATAAGACATAATGAAGCCAAGTAATTTGCCTAAAGTTACACTGAACACACAATTCTTTAGATTGAGTTTGACTTTGTACTTTCATAGTCTTTCAAATATCTTATGCAACACTACTGGATGGTCAACCTAAGTTTTAGATTTTTTTAATGTCATTGATATAGTCTTTAATAATATCATACATCATATCATGGAATTTGATAATCATGGCCCTTTGATATGTGGCTCCAGCATTTTTAAGGCCAAATGGCATCACCTGATAACAAAATGCTCCCCATGGAGTAGTGAACATTATTTTATGTTGATCTTCTAGTGCTATTTTGATCTGGTTGTATCCTAAAAATCCATCTATGAGTGAAATCATTTCATAACTATCCATGTATTCGATGATCATGTCGATATTAGGCAAGGGAAAATCATCTTTAGGACAAGCTTTGTTGATGTCTCAAAAATTAGTATAAATTTTGATCCTTTCAAGATTTTTACTAACACGTACCACATTAAAGATCCAGTCTAAATAATCAATGGATCAAATACATCTTACTTCTAAGAGTTTTTTTCAACTCTTTCTTTACAATTTCAACAATGCAAGGATGCATCTTACGTAGCTTTTATTTTACTAATTTGGTTTCAGGATTAACCACAAGGTGGTGTAGAACCAAGGTGGGGTCTAAACCTGGCATGTCATAATAGGCCCATATAAATATATCTACAAATTATCTCAATAGATCTATAAAGACATCATGTTCCTCTTTAGTGAGGGACATGCTTAATTTTATCCATTTTAGGTTTGATGAAGTTTTGATGTTTACCTCTATTGTATCTTTGACTAAAAGGGTCAAACCATCTTCCAAGATAGTAGGCAATAACTTGAACTATTAGATTATGTTAGGGTCCTCTATTAGGACGTGCTCTTAAACTTCTCCTAGGCATGATGAATATGAATCCCCTAATGGGAAATCTAGCCATGTGACAAAGATAGTCAGAAATTCTTGAAGAATTTGATCGAATACTTATTGTTGATCAAAGTTGAACTCAAATCCATAGGCAAGTTTATCGTTGGTGGTCTCCTAGTCTAAATTCAAATAAGAATGAACACCCCCATCTAATAACGCCTGAGACAAGTTTTCACCACTAAACTGGCCTTTATCTTTACTTTTTCCCTAGTTAGAAAGCACCTCAAAGAGGTTTTCACTTTGGGACCTCAATGTTTTACTTATTTGTTTTTGGCTAAGGGTGTTCACTTGCTCTCCAAAATAGGCTATAGGATCCAATGTGATTGAGAATCCTTATTTATGATCTCTCAATAGAACATTGTATCTAAGGCCTAATAAATTACTGAATGCCTCATCATTCTGGAACTCATCAATCAATAGACTAAATTCTTATTAGTCATAATCTATTAGTTGGGGATAATATAATGGCAAAGGGTTGTGATGAATGGCCAAGGTGAGAGTACAAATGGCATTGTTATCAAAAATGTTAGTTTTAACTAGGTTATAAAAAATGAGGCTATGATCAGACTCTAATTCACTATCAACATCATCATTACTAGTCATTGGTGATGGAGTTTGAATAAGATATGTGAGGTTACCCCTAGGCAGTTTAAATCTAAGTCTATAAGGTATTTCATACTTAGTCATGGAAATTGGCTCAATGGTCCCTTGTTGATTCGGTAAGAGGCCTCTTCCTTCATAATTGTGACGCTCCATAATCCTATTGGGAATAGGATACTTTGCATTTTTATAACAATCAGCTTGGTTGTCATTGTAGAACCACGATTCATCTCCTTCAACAGGGTCAGGTTCTAGACTAGATGCTGGTACAAATGTGACAGGTCCCTTATTTTTGTTCTTTTGTTGCCAGTGCCTATGTGGGGTGAAATTAGGTCACCCAAAGGTTTTTGGATTCTGAGGAAGATCGACAATAGGAAATGTATCATGGGTCACATATTCTCCTAATCCATTATTTAAAATGGTGAAATGATTACAAGCTTCAAGAGGTGGCATGTGGGAAAGATAATCCAAGGTATTAGGATCTATGAAATTATCCAATGAAGGATCGATAAGTATAGCCTTTATTTTATCCTATTTTGAACTTGGATTCATACTGTACTGATAATTATAGCTTTAAAACTCAGCCTTAATATGCTTGCAATATTCATATGGGTGTAAATCTCCTAAAATATTCACTTTCATCCCTGAGTGGGAAAACTTGATACATTGGTGTAATGTTGATGGGACTACATGAATCTCATGTAACCAAGGCCTACCTAAAATCATATTTTATGATAATTCAAGATCAAGCACATGGAAAAGTGTATCATGGGTCAAAGGCCCAATGATAACTGGAAAATTAATGGTGCCTTGTGATTCTCTTTCTTGATTATCATAGGCTTTGATAGTTATTATTTGTCGTTAAAGATCTGTCATTGTGTACCCAAGAAGCTTGATGAGTTTTAAAGACACTATATTGAGGCTAGATCCATTTTCTATAAGGATACGTTTCACTTTATGCCATATTATATAAACTTCTATGTATAATGAATTATTATAGAGTGGGCCAAGGGAAGACATCGCTTTGGTTGAATTTGACTTACTGGGTTAGAACTAGGTGTCCAACCAAAGCTTGAAATTTATCAGGAGATATGTCATTAACAATAGTGGATTGGGTCAAAAACTCATTCAAGATGCTCTTGTAGATTATTGACGTTCATAGTAAATCTAAAATACAAATTTGCATTGGTGTCTTCTATAATTGTTCCACAATATCAAACTTCTTGTTTTGGTCAGTAGTGAATGGTTTATTCTGAGGTTGAATGGTTGGTTGGATGACAGGTAAAGTGGCAGATGGTTATGGGCCTGGGATAGTAATCTTTGACCTTTGAGTTGTGATTTCACAATCAAGATTAAATATTGGGCCATTATTGCTAATCGATGTTGGATATGGTGTGGGACCAGACAAGGTAAGTCTTGATTGCCAGTGCACTTGCATGTGGTCATGCGGCAAGATCGAGTTGTCACTATAAGATCCAAAAGGGGAAGTCCTAGTTTGTTGGTTTGCCTATATGCACTTTCAAGTCAAAGAAGGATTATCCATGTAATTTGTCTGAATAATGTTGTTTAGTAATGTTCTACACTGATTAGTGTTTGGTCTAAGATTAATGGAGATGGTATTAATGCTACCCACTATAATATGACCTACAACCCTATTGTAGTCATGTGCAACTGCATAGTAGGTTTGTTGGTTGTTACCATTCTGACCTTGGTTTTTTCCATTGTTTTGTCATTGTGGGATATGCTATTGATTTTGTTCATTCTGTTGGTTTGGCCTTGGATTTTGATACTATTGATTTTGTTGTTGCACTGGCCATTATTGTTGTTGTTTCTAATTATTTTTTTGTTGTTGATTATTATGTCAAGGAAAAGGTTTTTGATAAATCCCAATAATTTGATTGGAAGTAGAATCACCATTATCTAATGTTGTTTCCCCATTCTCCAACATATTTTTAATTAAATGCTTGATTTGGACACATCCTCATAAATTATGCCCATTGACCTGATGATAGTCACAAAATTCATTTTCACAGTACAAATTAGGATAAGGAATTCCTTGCAGATAATGCTTTGGTATAGGCCAACTAATCAGATTAGTGATAACAAGCTTGTGAAATATAGATTCAATAGGTTCTCCTAAGTCACTAAAGACATGACATATAGGCACAGTTCTCTTTAGAGGAGGAGTTTGCAATGGTAAAGGCTATTGTATTTGTTGTGTAAGTTTTGGTTTTTGTGCTTGTGGTATTGTTTGGAGAGGTTTTTGGGTAGGAGTAAGCTAAAAATGTGGTGTGGATGATGTATGTATAGTTTGGACATGATGATATTTGGTTATTCCATTTCCCACAATATTCTTATTATGGTTGAATTACTTTTGTCTTTTTTAGTTATTGTCATATACTTGTTGCAATGATTGCATTCAATTAGGATGTTGTTGTTGGCCATTTCCCTTATTGGTAGAGTTAAGCTTGATGACTCCTTTATTGATGAGCACCCATTTAATCAACAAACTTTAATCAATGATCTCTTTGAATGTATGTGTACATTGTAGTTCCAAATGATAAGCTATCTCACTATATAAATTTTTAATAAAAACAACAGTTAATTATTTATCTGGTAAACTATGGGTGAAACAACTTGCAAGGGCTCTCCATCACTATAAATAACTTGCAAAACTCTCATCAACTTTTTACTTTGCTTGTGTTAAGTCTACTAATGAAATCTCATGTTCAAGATTATAGGAAAAGTGTTGTACAAATTTATTAGAAAGATCATCAAAGTTTGTTATTGAATTCTTGGGAAACGTTAAAAACCACTCCAAGGCTTGTCTAGCCAAGCTCCTTTGGAAATAACAGCAAAAGGTATATGTCACTATATGCAACTAGTTGACATGCGATAAAGAATTTGGTCAAATGAGCCTTAGGATCACCTTTCCCTTCATATTTATCAAATTTTAGTGGTTTGAAACTTGGAGGAAATCATATCTACAAATACTCCATGTTGAATGGATAGGAACACACGTCATCCAATTTGAACTTTTTAGTCTACTTTCTCACCTGAATGGCAATTACATCTTTCATCTGTTGTAATTCTTGGGATAGGAAACTATAAGTGATATTGGTTTGAGGGAGAATGTTGGTTTAGGTAAATAGCTGAGAGGTCACAAGTGGGATACTTTGACCAGGGTATGATGGAGATACCTATTAAGGTATATTGGCTTGGTTGGAGAATGGACCAAGAATACACATACATGGATTAAGATGTACATGAAATTATTCATTTGGTTGTGGGATATTCTATTTTGGGTTGGTGATAAAGGTTTAACTTATAAGATTTTATGGTTGGGATGGAGTGATATAAATGTATTGTGCCTATTATGGTCGAAAAGGGACATGTTGCCTACTAATCAAACTTTGTTGTTGAGTGGGAACTTGTGAACCAAGACCCTATCTCTAAATTTGTGTCACATTTTGAACCAATGATAGTCTAGTAGGTACTTTAGAAACATGGGGACCTAATTTTTTCATGAATCTTAATGGAGAAGTGAAAGCAAGTTACAGATTTGACATCCATCATTGACCAGTATTTGCACATTGTTGACTAGTCATTCCTTGGTTTTGAATTGGCATATTAGTCTATGACTTGAGAGCTATGTTTATCATTACCTGGTGAGGGGTGATATTTATTTCCCCTGATTGAGGTGGTAATGTATTTGTCCTTTGTTGTATTGATACACTAGGTTATGTCTATTGTTGTGGAATACTACTTGCTACTTGTTAAGGGGGAGAAGGATTCATCACATTCTATCATTGAGGAATAATGTTGGCCATTATTTGATTACCTAATCTCATAGGTTTTACACTTGAGGAAATGATTGGTTGAGTATTACTTTGATCAAGATTGGATTCTATTTGCATATTGTCCACTACGTTTGGCCCATTATTTTGTGTAGAGGATAAAGACACTTCTTTAATAATGGGCATATGCATTAAGTTATTTATTGAAGTAGTTTGTACAAATGGGTCAAAACTCATATTCTATTGTCCAATTAACTCTATCAACACTCCTATCGAAGGTATTAGGTCAATAAGAGGCTTACTCACCATGTGCATCTGATTGAAACCACATGCTAGATTCATGTAGGTTTGATATGCTATATGGATTTGGTTAAAGTGATCTTCCATGATGTTTTTTCCTTGATTGGATATATTAGGGTCTTGATATATTATTTGGACTAGAGCCATAGGATTATTAGAAGAATCCTGTTGATTTTAAATGATATTGTGGGGCACTCTTACTAGACTCGATAAATTTTCATGGGGAAAGTCTACCAGAAACTTGACCCCTACCTGTATGGCTCTAACCAAAATCTCATCTTTGTTTTTTAACAAATGTCACTCAAACAAAAATGGATCATACATGGAAGATGTATTAGTAGAATATGACTATGGAAGAACTAGCTCGTCCACCATGGGTATTGTAACTAGGTATTGCATGGTTTGTTATTGGTCCTACTTTAAATAAGGTGGTGTGTTAACTAGATAGTTAGCCAATGGATAGTGGCTTTGTGCCCCTAATTGAGTATTATATGAGGGATAAGAATCCATCTCATAAACAACACTATCTGCAAAGAGGTCTTGCACCATTTCTTCCTACACAACTATATTACTAATCCCTGGATTGTACATGAGTCCACTACGAGTGTAGGAATGCATGTTAGGATCCATAGTCAATGTTTTTGTGATAAAAGGTCAAAGAGTTCTACAAAATATAAAAATGACAAAATCTCAACTTGGTCTAGATTTTTTAAAAGGATCAAAAAGGTTTATGCTAAGATTTATGAGGAAATAAGCTAACGTAAAGTATCTAACATTTCACTACTCACACAAAGGTAAGCAAGTAAATGGACCAAAAATCAAAATGCCAAACTCTAAGGTTAAAGTGTTTCAAATTATTCTAATCTAGGAATTTAAAAGTTGTTAGGTCTTTTGGCTAAATGCGGGGTCAAAATCTAGGCTCAAACAAGGCATGTGCTAGGACTCTTGGCCAAATGACGTCAAAATCTAGAATTTGAAAATAGATGAAAGTTTTAATCTAACGGATTTGAAACACTTTTAAAAAACACTAGGAATTTTATTCTTGGTCATGAACTTGATCAACTAGGTATATGGTATGAAATAAAAGGCACTTTAGCAATATTTTAATTTAGCCACTCATACTAGACATGAATGTATATAATCACCCTAGTACACTATATTTCCACCTAAACCATTAACCTTAAAACCCAAAGCTAAAACCCTAAAAAATAAATCTTAAACCCTAAACACTGAACCATAAATCCTAAACCCTAAACCCTAATCCCTAAACCTTAAACCATGAATACTAAATCATATAGCGTAAAACCCTAAAACTTACACTAAAAACCTTAAACCCTAAAACTTAAAACCTAAACCCAAATCCTTAAAAATTAATCCTTAAACCCTAACCTTAAATAATAAACCATAAACCTAAAACTTAAACACTAAATTCTAAACCCTAAACCTTAAAACCTAACCCCAAACACCACACCCAAAACCATAAGCCCAAAACCATAAAATAATAAATATTAAACCTTGACGATAATATCCAAAACCCAACCTTAAGCTCTATACCCTAAAACCTAAACACAAAACCATAAATTCCAAACTCTAAGCTCTAAAATATAATTTCTAAAACTTAAGTCTTAATCCCTAAACCCTAAAACTTAAACTCCACAACTTGAATCCTAAACTATAAACCCTAAACCTTAGACCTCAAACCTTGATTCCTAAATACCAAACCTAAAGATTAAAACCTAAACCATAAACCTTGAACCCTTATCCTTAATACATTATCCATAAACCTAAAACCTTAACTCATAAACCCTAGACCCTAAACCCTAAACATAGAAACTTAAAACCTTAAACCCTAGACTTTATACCTTAGACTCTAAACCCAAAACTGTAATCCCTTAACCCTAAACCCTAAATCCTAAACCCCAAACTATAAAGCTAAAATCTTAAATCATAAACATTAAACCCTAAAATCTTAGTCTTAAACACTAAACTCTAAACAAAAAATTCAAAACCATTAATCTTAAAACCTAAATATTGAACCACAAACCCAATACCCAAAACCTTAACCCCTAAACTCTTAACCCTAATCCCAAAACCCTAAGCAACAAACCTTAAACCTTGAAAGTTGAACCCTAAACCGCAAACCCAAAACCATAGACCCTAGATACTAAAACTATAAACTCTAAACCTTAAAACCTAAATGCCATAACCCAAAAAATCAACCCCAAACACTAAACTATAAACCTTTAACCCTAAACCTTTAACCCCAAAACCTAACAAATTAACCCTAAACCATGAACACTAAACCTAAAACCCATGAACACCAAGCCTAAAACAATAAACAATAAGTCATAAACCCTAAACATTAACTCTTAAACCCTAAATTCTTAACTTAAACCCTAAACCCTAAACCTAAATCCCTTAACTCTAAACCCTAAATCTACAAACCCTAAACACTAAACCCCAAATGTTAAAACCTAATCCCTAAACACTAAATCTCAAACCCTAAATACTAAACCCTAAGTTATAAACCCAAAACTCTCAACCATAACACCCAAGACCAAAACCCTAAACCTTAGACCCTAAACCTTAAACCTAAGGTGTGAAACTAGAAACCTAGAACCCTAACCCCAAACATGAAATATTAAACCATAAAATATGACCCCAAAACATTAAAACTAAAACATTAAACCCTAAGAACCAAACCCTTTAATTTAAACATAAAAATTATAACCCTAAACCCCAAACCCTAAGCCACAAACCCTAAATCCCTCACCTGAAGCCTTAAACCCTAAAACATAGACCTTGAAACTTAAACCCAAATCATAAAACCTAAACATTGACCCTAATATATAAACTAAAAAATAATCCTAAACTCCAAACCTTAAACCCTAAACTCTAAGTCCTATAAAACAAATCCTAAACCTTAAGCCCTAAACCATGAACTATAATCCCCAACCCTAAATGCCATATCCTAAACCTTAAAACTTATAATCTAAATTATAATTCCTAAGCCATAACACTAAAAATTGAACCCTAAACCCTAATCCCTAAACCCTTCAACCTAAATTTTGAACCTTGAACCATCAACCCTAAATCCTAAACTTAAACACTACACCCTAACACCTAAATCCTAAACCCAAAACCCCAAACCCCAAACATTGAACCCTAAACCATAAATCTTACAAACTAAACCCTAAACCCAAAACCCTAAATGTTAACCCCAAAATTTTAAACCTTAAACCTTGAACCCTAAACCCTAAACCCCATACGTAAACCTTAAACACTAAATACTAAACCTAAACCTTAAATCCTAAACCTTAAACTTTAAACACTAAACCATAATCCTCAAGTACTAAAACCTACATCTCAAACGCAAACCCATAGACCCTAGAACCTAAACCCTAAAACCCTAAATTATAATCCTTAAATCATAAACCCAAAACTCTAACCCTAAACCCTAAGTTTATAAATCCTAAACCTCTAACCCTAAACCATAAACTTTAAAATCTAAACCATAAACCCTAAACATCAAAACCTCAACACTAAACCCTAAACCTTTAACCCTAAATGCTAAACCCAAAGCACTAAACCCCTAACCCATAAACCCTAAAACATAAATCATAAAGCCTAAAACCACAATCCCTAAAACCTAAATGCTAAACCCTAAAACCTAACATATAAGCACCAAACCCCAAACACAGAATTAAGAATCCTAAATCCTAAAATCCAAACCATAATTTAAAATCTTAAACCCTAAGCCTTAAATTATAAACCTAAAACTATAATCCTTAAACTCTAAACCCCTAGCCATAAAACCAAATTATGAACCCTAAATCCTAACACCTAACACATAAAACCTAAACCCTAAACCCAAATCCATAAACCATAAACACCAAACCAAAATCCATAAACCTTAAACTTAAACCCTATGCCTTAAAGTTCAAACTCTAAACCCTAAGTCCTAAACCATAACCCTAAACCCTAAATATTAAATCTTAAATTGTAATCACTAAACTCTAAGCACTAACCCATAACCCTAAACACTAAAATCTAAACCCTAAACATTAAACCTTGAACTTTGAAATCTTAACCATAAATACTAAAACCTAAATATTAAACCCTAAACCTTAAATTATAAACCCTAAACCCCAGACCTTAAACCCTAAACCCTTAAACCTAAACCATGAACCCTCAACCCAAACCCTAAATTATAAATCCCAAACCTTGAACCCTAAAACCTAACACAAACATTAAACCCCAAACCCTCAACTTTAAGATTAAAACCCTAAACCTTAAAATATGAACCCTAATACTTAATAAAAAACTTAAACCCTAAAACTTAAACCATATTCTCTAAACCCTAACTTCCAAAAATAAACCCTACACTCCAAACCTCAAACCTAAAACCATAATCCCTAAATAGTAAACCTTAAAAACATAAACCCCTGAACCCTAAACCATGTGGTCCTAAAACCTAAAACCTTAAACCCCAAACCCTAAACTCTAAATCATAACTATTAAAGCCTAAAACATAAACCCTAGTCCCTCAAATCTAAAACTTAAATCCTAAACACCAAAACTTAAACATTGAACCTCACATCCCAATGCCTAACCCTAAACCCTTACATATAATAGATGGAATCAAAACACCATCCATGAGACATCATGAAAAGATATTGTTTACTCCAAAATAAATGTTAGATAGATAGGTAAATCCATACTTGCTTAAATTCTAATCCCATGCATGCATGACCTAATTGATTTATTCTAGACTTGCATAGACTAAAGTCATCTTTTAGCATTCCAAACTTGCATAGGAGACTACTAACACTATTTAGGGTGGATTTGAGTGCTTTCAAATCCTATAAATTATTAGTGTCTTATAAAAAACACTCATATCACTATCTCCCTTTCCCCCAACCATATGGAAAGAGGTGCTCTAGAATATAAATCATCATTCATGATAATCATAATCACTCCCTTATCATTCATCATCATCTCTCATCCCTCTTTCATCAACTTTAAGTTTCACTCATCATCCCTCACCATCCCTTATGAAAGTATCATTGGTCCTCATCATCCACAGTCACTCCCTCAATGACCCTCATTGTCCCTCATAATCCTTAATTTTCCCTAGTCACTCTCTCATCATCCCTCATCATCCTTAATCATCCCTAATTATTCCTTTGATGGACCTCATTATCCCCAATCAGACCATCATCAACCTTCATCATTGTTAATCATCAAAAATCACTGCTTAATCATCCCTCATTACCCCTCATCATCCTTAATCACTCCCTTATTAACCCTTATCATCCTTAATCAACCCTAATCACTCCCTCATTAGCCCTCATCATCCCTCATCAACCCTCATCATTTATCATCATCCCTTATTATCCATAATCACTCCTTCATTAATCTTTATCATCCATAATTATCCATAGTCACTCCCTCATCAGCCCTCATTGTGCCTAATCACACCCTCATCAACCCTCATTGTGCCTAATCATAAAAGGAATCAAAACACCATTCAAGATTAATTTAAAAAATATACCATTCACTCTTAAATAAATTTCTACCATCTAATGGAGTGAAACACACTATACCATATGAGGGATTCATTAGGGATGATGAGGGAGTGATTAGGGATGAGTAGGGATGCGCAGGGAGTTATTAGGCATGATGAAGGATGATGAGGGTTGATGAGGGAGTGATTAGGGATGATGAAGGACAATGAAAGATGATGGAGTGATTAAGGAAGATGAGAAATAATGAGGTTTGTATAAAGAGTGATTAGGGATGATGAAATCTAATGATGGAGTAATTAAGGATGATGAATGTCAATGAGGGAGTGATTAGGGATGAGGAAGGAATGATTAAGAATGATGAGAGATAAGAATTGATGATGAAATACTGACTAGGGATGATGAGGGATGATGAAGTATGATGAGGACCGATGAGGGAGATATTATGTATGATGAGAGATAATGAGGGATGATAAGAGTGTTACTAAGAATGATGAGGGATGATGAGGTATGATGAGAGATGATGAGAGATGATGAAAGATTTATCAGGGATGATGAGGGTTGATGAGGGTGTGATTAATGATAATGAGGGTTGATGAGGAGGTTTGTTTTGGTCTTATTTGATGTCATCCTAATATATAGTAAAACATGGGAGGAGCATATCTAACACTTTGAAATAGTGCTATGAATTTGGGATAATAAACATTAGTTTGCAAAAGAGTCTAAGTGTGAGTTTGGGATGTCTAAAATTTTATATTTAGGCCATGTATCAATTCCTAAGGAGTCCATGTTTATCAAAAAAAAGATCCAAGCAATCATGGATTGGCCTTCACCTAAAACTATGACACATTTGAGAGATGAGAGAGTGACTAGGGATGATTAGGGATGATGAGGGTTGATGAGGGATGATTAGCAACAATGAGGGATGATGACGGCCAATGAGGGAGTGATTAGGGATAATTAGGGACAATGATGGCCAATGACAAAGTGACTAGGGATGATGAGGGTTGATTAAGGAGTCATTAAGGATGATGAGGTTTAATGATGGATTGATTAAGGATGATAAGGGGCAATGAGAGATGATGAGGGAGTCATTATGGTTCATTAGGGATGATAAGGGGTTATGAAGGATGATGAGGGAGTTGTTGACTAATTTGACCACAAGTTAAATTAAATCAACCCCCATGTAGTTTAAAATTGTTATAGAGTCTCCTAAAGTGTAAAATGTGTACCATGGTCTTAATGAGGTCAAATATAATGTGCTTTACCTTAGTCATTTTTGTATAGTTGGTCTTATGTCATCTAGCAGTCACTTTTTAAATCATTTAATGAAGTGGTAAATTTTCATAAAAAAAAGATTGCAAGAGATAATATATCATACTACATGTCATAATTTTTGAGTTGTGGAGCTAAAAGCTTCACCAATGAGCAAATGCAAGGTTGTTGTATTTACACAGTCACCGATGTCGATCAGGGATCAACTAGAGGCTACCGACATCGGTTATAGATCGGCCAATGTCGGTTATATGAAGGCAGACAGGGACTGACGTCGGTCACCTATGCCTTCTAGAAGTCTATTTTCGTGGAAGAAATAGATTGTTTGCATGATATGTTTAACTGTTAGTTGTAAGTCCACATTTCTATTTTTGGCAGGACTGATTTGAACCTTTAATTAGGAGGTGTATCTAATGGTGGAGAATGCATAGCTCATGATCCCTAATTCTATATAACAGGGATAGATCTTCATAGCTTGTGTGTATAAGAAAAAGGGTGAATCAATTCAAGTAGTTGAATTGTGTTTGTAATTGATAGAGAGAAAACTCTTAAGGGAAAGAGATTTGTACATCTAAGAGGTGTGGAGGAAAGAGAGATTTATTCAATTGTATTTCCTTCTAGAAGAGTTTAATACAAGTTTTCATTGTTTCTTGTATCTCATGTTCTTTGTTAATCTAATTTCTAGTTACTTATTATTCTGGTTTAATTATGTGTTTAGTTGCTTGCACAAAAGTAATCAATTGTTTTTGTTAAGATCCTGACAAGTGGTATCAGAGCTTGGGTTCACTAACAGGTGGTTTCAAATTTGTTTAGTGTGTGTTGATTACAGGTCACTCACAGGGGTTTTTGTTTGGGTGGGAGTATAGCAATGGCAGAAGAAAGTAAACTAAGAATGGAGAAGTTTAATGGCAAGAACTACTAATTATGGAGGATGCAGATAGAAGATTATCTGTATCAGAAAGATGTATACTTACCATTGGGTGGGGTTTCAAGCAAGCCCACAGATATGCAAGATGAAGAATGGAATGTTCTTGATAGAAAGGCTCTGGGATCCATAAGGTTGAGCCTGGCATCTTCTGTGATTTCCAACTTGTCATAGGCAAAGACAATGGTAGAGTTAATGGATACTTTGGCAAATTTATATGAAAAGTCCTCAGCTTCAAATAAGGTATATCTTATGAAGCAATTATTTAATTTAAAAATGCAGGAAGGTGGATCTGTATCTAGTCATCTTAATGATTTCCATGCAATAGTAAATCAGTTAAATTTAGTCAAAATAGTTTTTGATGATGAAATTAAGGCTCTCTTAATTTTATGCTCTTTACCTGAAAGTTGGCATAGCTTGGTAATGGTAGTTAGTAATATTACATCTAATACAAATATCTTGAAAGTAGATGATGTTGTTAGTGTAATCTTGAATGAAGAAACTCATAGGAAAAGCACAAGAGAAACATCAAGTAATGCTTTAAGTATTGAAAGCAGGGGAAGGCAAAGAGAGAAGGGCAAGCAAGGGAGATCAAGGTCTAAGTCAAAGATGAGAAGTAGATCTAAATCTAGAAATGGAAGAAAAATAACCTGCTAGAATTGTGAAAAGATAGGGCATGCAAAGAAAGATTGTTGGTTGAAGGTTAAAGAAGAAAATCAGCATGAAGGTAATGAAGAAGCAAAAGTTGCAGGTATTGTTGCACAAGATGCTTTTACACTTTCTTTGGATAATAGAATAGAATCTTGGATTTTAGATTCTGGTGCCTCTTTCCATGCTACCCCAAATAGAGAATTTTTCAATGATTATGTCTAGGGAGATTTTGGAAAAGTTTATTTAGGGGATGATGAGCCTTGTAAAATTGTTGGCAAAAGAAAAGTGCAACTGAAATTGCAGAATGGCAACACATGGGTGTTGAAGGATGTCATGCATGTACCCATCCTGAAGAGGAATCTGATTTCTATAGGAAAGTTAGGGGATGAGAGTTGTACAATAACTCTCACAGCTAAATCTTGGAAGGTTTCCAAGGGTGCACTTGTATTAGCCAGAGGTGAGAGAGTTGGTACTCTCTATTTATGTAATTGTATTACTGATTATTCTCCTTTTGTATTATCTACTTTAGATGTGGATGCACAGTTGTGGCACTGTAGGCTTGGCCACATGAGTGAGAAGGGAATGAAAGTTCTTAAGTCAAAAGGTAAGCTTTTAGATTTGAAAAGCATAGATCTAGATTTCTATGAGCATTGTATTTTTGGAAAATAGAAGAGAGTGAGATTTCTCAAAACTGGGTCAACAAAGAGGAAGCACAAGTTAGAGCTTGTTCACACAGACGTGTGGGGACCAGCTCAGGTAGCTTCTATTAGAGGATCACATTATTATGTTACTTTCATTGATGATGCTAGAAGAAAGGTATGGGTCTATTTCATAAAGAAGAAATCTGACATTTTTGACACGTTTATGAAATGGAAAGCTTTGGTTGAGAATGAAACAGGTTTGAGATTAAAGTGTCTTAGATCTGACAATGGTGGTGAGTACTACAGCTATAAATTCAATAGGTACTATTCTATGAATGGAATACGTAGGGAAAGGATGGTTCCAAGGACACCTCAGCAAAATAGATTTTCTAAAAAGATGAATAGAACAATATTGGAGCGTGCACAGAGTATGAGGTTGCATGCTGGTTTGCCCTTACAATTTTGGGTAAAAGCTATAGATACTATGGTTTACCTGATTAATAGAGAACCCTCTTCTACTCTAGATGGTGGAATTCCAGAAGAGGCTTAGACAAGTAAAAAGGTAGATCTTTCATTTCTCAAAGTTTTTGGTTCTGAAGCTTTTGTGCATGTTGATAAGGAAAATAGAAAGAAGTTGGATGATAAGTCTATGAGGTGCACTTTTATTGGTTATGGCTCTAGAAATTTTAGATTTTGGTTGTGGAATCTAGGAACTAACAAAATTATTAGAATCCATGATGTTGTTTTCAATGAAAAGGTGATGTACAGTGATCAGCTCAAAAAGCTGAATAATACTGAGTAGAGAAATGTTGAATTGGACAAGGTGATGATCCAAAATGAGCTCGCGGGAAAGAATTTTCACACTCAAGAAAACATATAAATTGATGTCGGTCATATAGGAACTGACATCAGCCAGACAGTGACCGACGTCGGTCAGATAGTAACTGACGTCGGTCTTGTAGAATCGACATCGGTCAAGTACAGACCTAGAGATGACCGAGATCGGTCACTGATAGAGAATTTGGGCTGATAACAAGTAGTGAATGAGTCTCAAATTCCCATGAGGAGGTCATAAAGGGTAATTAAACCTACAATTTGTTATTCCCCTTCATTATTCTACTTATTGCTCATGGATAGTGGAGAATCAGAGAGTTTTGATGAAGCAATGCAGGTAGAAACCTAGAAACAGTGGGAGCTTGGCATGAATGAGGAGATTGATTCCTTGAAAGAGAACCAAATGTGGGATTTGGTTGAGTTACCATCCGGTAAGAGAGCACTAAAAAACAAATGGGTTTATAAGTTAAAGGAAGGTGAGAATGGACAAATGAGACATAAGGCCAGGTTGGTAGTAAAGGGATTTGCACAGAAACCAAGTATTGATTTTGGTGAAATTTTTTCTCCTGTAGTAAAAATGACTTCTATTCAGACTGTATTGTCTTTAGTTGCTATTGAGGATTTACATCTTGAGCAGCTTGATGTTAAGATAGCATTTCTTCATGGAGATTTGGATGAAGAAATATATATGGATCAGCCAGAAGGTTTTGAGATCAAAGGTAAGGAGAAGCTTGTGTGCAGGTTGAAGAAAAGCTTATATGGTATTAAGCAAGCTCCAAGACAATGGTATTTGAGGTTTGACAGGTTTATGACTGAGCATGGTTTTAGTAGATGTCAATCTAACCATTGTGTTTATTTTAAGAGATTGGATAATGGTAGATATATTATCATGTTGTTGTATGTAGATGATATGTTGGTTGTAGGTTCACACATGTAGGATATTTCTGAGCTTAAGGTAAAATTAGCTCACACATTTACCATGAAGGATTTGGGAGCAACAAAGAAAATCCTTGGCATGAGTATTAAGAGAGACAGGAAAAATCACAGTTTGATTTTGTCTCAAGAGGATTATGTGAACAAAGTGTTGGAGAGGTTTAATATACAGGATGCAAAATCAGTGAGCACACCTATGGCTGGACACTCCAAGTTGAGTAAAGAATAGTGTCTAAAATCACATGATGAGGTAGAGTACATGAGTAGAGTTCCATATGCTTTAGAAGTTGGGAGTTTAATGTATGCAATGGTATGTACTAGACCGAATATTGCCCAAGTAGTGGGAGTTGTCAGTAAGTTTATAGCCAATCTAGGAAAGGAACACTGGAAAGCAGTTCAGTGGATTCTCAAATATCTGAGAGGGACCAGTAGTAGGCATTTATGCTATGGAGGGTCAAACACTTCTCTACATGGATATGTAGATGTAAATATGGTAGGTGACTTGGATGGCAGGAGAAGCACCATAGGATATGTCTTCACTGTTGGTGGAATGGCGGTTAGCAGGATTTCAAAGTTGCAGAAGGTTGTTGCCTTGTCTACTATAGAGGCAGAATACATTACAATCACAGAGGCTAGCAAGGAGATGATATGGATGACATGGTTCATGGAAGAGTTGGGAAAGGAGCAAGAGAGTTACAGATTGTACAGTGATAGTCAAAGTGCAATTCATTTGGCAAAGAATTCAGCCTTTCATTCAAGAACCAAACATATACAGCTTAGGTACCACTTCATTAGATAGGTATTGGAGGATGGTGAGTTGAAGCTGGAAAAGATTCATACAAATAAGAACCCTACTGATATGTTAACAAAGCTGGTAACAAAGGAGAATTTGAATCTTCATTCAACTTTTGTTGGTCTTCAAGATTGAGCTTGAAGATGGAGACAAGCTAGAAGATGTTGCTGTACAGGTACATGTGCAGTTGTTTATCTCCAAGTGGGAGATTGTTGAGTTGTGGAGCTAAAAGCTTCACCAATAAGCAAATGCAAGGTTGTTGTATTTACACAGTCACTGACATCAGTCAGGGATCGACTAGAGGCTATTGACGTCGATTATAGATCAGCTGATGTTGGTCATATGCAGGTAGACAGGGACTGACGTCGATCACCTATGCATTTTAGAAGTCTATTTTCGTGGAAGAAATAGATTGTTTGCATGATATGTTTAACCATTAGTTATAAGTCCACATTTCTATTTTTGGCATGACTGATTTGAACCTTTGATTAGAAGGTGTATCTAATGGTGGAGAATGCACAGCTCATGATCCCTAATTCTATATAATAGGGATATATCTTCATAGCTTGTGTGTATAAGAAAAAGGGTGAATCAATTCAAGTAGTTGAATTGTGTTTGTAATTGATAGAGAGAAAACTCTTGAGGGAAAGAGATCTATACATCTGAGAGGTGTGGAAGAAAGAGAGATTTCTTCAATTGTGTTTCCTTCTAGAAGAGTTTAATATAAGTTTTCATTGTTTCTTGTATCTCATGTTCTTTGCTAATTCTGATTTCTAGTTACTTATTATTCTGGTTTAATTCCATGTTTAGTTGCTTGCACAAAAATAATCAATTGTTCTTGTTAAGATCCTAACAATAATATGTTAGAGAAACCATTTTGAGACTGACATCCTATAGGTTTAACATTGAAAACAAGAAGGTCAAGCAATTTTAAGGGAGTTTCAAGTAGTTGTATAGCTTGTATAGTAGTTTTGGCATGTGTGGCTACTTCAACAGTGTCCCTTTAAATTCCCACACCTCAAATCCAAGCTCACATAACCTTGATAGGTCCCAAAATGAGCAAAAATTTTCTATATTTCCCATCTCTCTCTTAGACAAGCTAAAAAGGTTAACCAAATTCTACTTGGTATGGATAGGAGGAGGTGAGTCAAAGCAAGTGAAATTGGTGGGTTTTAGTATTCAATTTTTAATTATAATTCATGTAAATACTCATAGGTTTGGTTATTTTTTCTTCATGAACCATTTTTAAGAAGGTTGGTGACTCTTTTTTGCCTATACATCCCCAACACTTCACTTTTTCTTCTCTATTTACATTGATCTAAGCAATCCAAGTGTTGTATGTGATCCTCAATGGCATGACCATCTCTATAAAAAGATTTTAGTATAGTTTGAATGTGTGGTGTGAATAATATGGGCATAAACATCTCATTTTTCTAGTGGAGGACTTCATTATAGTTTGTAGATAATGTTTTTACTCTTGCAAAGTTTACCTTCCTGCATTCATCTTTAGAATAAAGGTGTTATGTTATGTTTTAGTCTTTCATGGCATGGTGATTAGTTCTTATTTTAATTTTGAGTCTCAAAAATGGCATTGATTGGGTGAAAGGTTAAAAACATACACACAATTAGTTTTCCTTGTGATTGTCACCTATAGTCAAGTGGAGCTAATCCCTGATCAGTCATGTTGATGTAACAAAGAAATTTTAAGGAGAGCGAGAACACTTTAAAAGTGGAAATAGTAGGGCTAAACCATTCAAAGGGTCATAAATTGTTTATGAGACCAATTCAACTTAGCACATAGTCCTATATTACATAGTAACATCTACAGGTAGTCTACATTGGTTTGTGTTCAATCGAAGAAGGTAGAGCAGTATTGAGAAGAAAGTGGTTAAACCCATCTCAGACTTTCAATTAGGTCTAAGATCATAGAAAAGACTATTTTTATAATGGTGAGGTCATTAGGTGCAGTCAAACTTGAATTCAATATTTTCAAGTTTGAAAATTTGTAATTGGGACAACTTACCTTAACTTCTCTTAACCATTTTTTGCTCATACACTTGGTCTTTCCATGGTGAAGTTCATTGAAGGCTAGACAAGTCTAGTAGCTTCCATCTTATATCCTAAGTATAGAGGCAAAGTATTGACATGAGAAGATGGTTTATTGATCAAGAAAGGATGATGGTAGAATGGTTCCTAACTTAGACAATTTTGACCTGAAGGACTCAGTAAAAAAATGTGCTAAGATGACTAAAAGCAACCTAACTTGTAGAGACCTATAGTAGTGAGTGAAACTATGGTCTCAAGGCATGAGATGAACTAATATAGGTATAGAATGTTCTAGTGACCTTAATAAGTATCAAGGAAGGTGTATTAAATGATTAATACATACACCATCACCTATAGGTCTCATATTCCCTAAATTATCATCTATAGTCAGTCTATACACCCAAAGTACATTAGTGGTAGTAAGAGATGATAAGCACAACCCTAGGGTAAGAGTTGAGTCCACTAAAATGTGTAATGATATTATAAAAAACCAAAAGTATATAATGTATGACTTTCATACAAATGAGTAGCTACAGGGGTCTCATGACTTCTACCTAATGTACATCTACGGGTGACATAGTTTGACACATATAACACATTGGCCTAAACAAGTAGAGAGAGATAAGTTGGGAGGTAAACAAAGCATTATGATGGATAAAAAATACTTAAACAAATATTATGGTGGTAGTGACATAATAAAAATTTATCCTATGAAGAAAACATCTAAACCTACAGTCATAACTCAAGGTTTTTAGGCCCAAGTAGAATTTTGTGCACAGTCATCAAACCTAAAATCTAGTTTAGAAGATTTGAAGTATTGAGGACCCTAGAGATGGGATCCAACTATGAAAATTTGAATATTTGGTATTTAAGACATAATATAGCCTCTTATGGCCTCATTTTGTCCAATAAAATAAGGGATATGCCCTTTATTTTATCTTAGATAGAGGGCACTCCCAATCAAGGTAAAACTACAGGTTTGGTGTGTGAATGGTGATGGGAGGAAAATGAGAACAAGAGGAGTTTTAGAAACGTGTTGTATAGTTTTATTAAATGTATAAAAAGGTATAAAATACACTATATTCATTATATCACTCACAGGTTGATGTATACATAGCCAAGCATAATGAGGTTTATTGGGCCTAGAACTAGGCCTATACCCTAATGACCTCTAGCTTGATTAATATGACTAAATTACCTTAAAATATAATTTATATAATTAAATTTAAGGTATAAGGTTGATCAAGACCTTAATTTTGTATGGGAACAACACAAAGTGGTCAACTTGACCTAAAACCATGACAGGCATACCTAAAATGTAGGAAAAAGCTTGATAGGCAACCTTCAAGTGCTCATATCTATATGGACACCAAACATGAGACCTCAACTAGATATGGGTATTTTGGGAGGGTCTTATACTTAATATTTTTGAAATTGGTTCAAAGTTTAGATGTCAATTTTTTATGAACTATTGTTAAGAACCAAAACCTCCTAAAACCCTTATTCAGACTTGATGAGGAAAAGATGATTGGATATGCATCTAGGAGAGGTTATTTATCCATGAAAATGATTTGAACATGTCTGTAACTCTCTCAATATTCTTTACATCCACTTTATCCATACTTTCACTTGTATAGACAAGCCTAACATAAGGTTTTTTTGCAAGTTTTTGGGTCTTCTATAGGTGAAGAGGAGAATCATCAAGTGAGAATAATTATAAGAGGTCTATGGGGACTTATTAAAACCCATAATATTCATTTCTCACCATAGATAAGAATTAAAATACCACTACTACATAGTTCATTATAGGCAGTTTTGGATAGATAGTGAAAATGACAAGTGACTACCTAGTGAGATGAGGAGAAGTTTGTTTTCAGATATTTTTAAGATATAACTCATGGATTATAATATACAGGTACCTTTAATAGACATACTAACACCTATTCCATGTATTTGGTTTAGAAACTACAAGTCAATCTAATGACAAATGTGAAGAGTGAAGCCAAAAGAGTTGGTAAGTGACTACAAACAATGAATACAAGTGTCATGAGAAAGGATGTCAATTAGGTAAGAATATAATTAATATCACACATTTTTTATAACCTCCCTAAGATATTTCATATGTCTCATTTATTCCTAGTTTAGTTTCAAGAAACCAAGATATGCTTCATCATGAAGACAGTTTCAAGAAGACTAGTTGAAGAGCCTCTACACTAATTTAAAGAGTTTGTCATGCCTTAGATGGACACTTGTCCAAGAAGATGTTAATGGTATATTATTTACTCCATTATCTCAAAATGTAATTATTTTCCAAGTCTTGACACCTATCTTTGTGACCTTTCCACTTCCTTTCTTCTCTCTCCTCTCACATGCTCTATAAATGCAATAAATTACGGCTTTTATAATAGAATCCACACCTGGTAATGGAAAAGCCCTACTAGTTTAAATATTGTATTTACCTTTTAAATAATATTTTAAATCTGGTTTTGATTTCATGACTTTTTTTCTAAGTGTGTGAAGTGGTGCATAGTGAAGTGTCTAGTGATAAGTATTTATCCTTGCCTTCTCTTTACCCTTTCATCTTTGGTGTAAATAGTTCTCTCTCTAATAGGTCACATTAAGTGTAGCTAGTGAATTTGTTTATCTCTAAGTGTAAATAGTAGCCTTATTGTCAATAATCTAACCTTTTCTTTACTCACCTTGATTAGTGCAATGCATATCACCTTTATGTTTGAAATAATTATGTTGGAACCATCTAAGATGTTGAGACTAGTGTTGTAAGTCAAGTTTCATAGTGTAATGGTATGGTAGTCTAATGAAGATCATTATTTGGTATAACCTCATCATATTAGTTTACTTTAATGTTCCTTCTATCTCTTTTCATTCAAGAAAGCAAGTAGTGTAGGTGATAATCAAGCAAACAGAAATCTAGGGTGCTAGCCCTTAAACCTAGAGGTTTACCTCTGTTATAGGCAACCCACAAGCCTAGAGGTTATCCAATGTTTCACTCAATCTATAGTAGGCTTGAACAACCATATATAGGGTTCAATATTGAGTGACAATAGCTCTAGTATGACCTATAGGACAATTGTATCAAGTACATTTTATCAAGGTGAATGTTGGTCTTGACAACATCACAGTTGTGTATGGTGTTATACTCAACATTTGATGACTCTGTTCAAGGTAATTTCTATTTTTAGAGAAATTTGTATCATTAATTTTGTTCATACTTCATGTTCCTTAATAGGTAAATTTCTAGTAGAGGTAATAATCCCATAAATCTGCTCCTCCAACTTGAACTTCCTCTTGAAGTTCAACATCCACAACCTATCTTAAAATTTGAAGAGAAAGAGGACTTTACAATCCTAGAAGATCAAGAGAGTGAATAGGGACTTGAGGATAACATGGCTAGGCAGCAAGCCTTTCCACCATTAACACTAAAAATCTCATACATCTCAATGCATATGATGATATACCTCTTAATGCTACCAAGAGTGTTCCTAATTTCAATGGTGAAGGTCATGTCACCCCTGGTAAGCATATTAGGGGCATCTCTAACTTTTGTAGCTTTCATAATGTCATTGAATTCAATATTTCAATTATACTACTTGTCATGTCCCTTAGAGGAAAGGCCCTTGACTGGTATAGGACATTGCTAGGGGGATGTATCACTAGTTGCGATGATTTTGGAGAGTTTCTAACCTCAAGGTTTGAAGACAAATGTGATCACACATCACTCATTCATCAATTCAATGTGATTCATAGAGGTCTTAAGAAGACTATGCATGACTTCAATGATATATTTCAAAGAACTTGGCATAGGTTGCCTCCTCCCATGAGACCACCTACAAGCTTTTTTTCCTTACATATCTAAGGGTTATTGGTACTAACATATCCATAAGGGTGATTACACCTTACCCAAAACTTATGACCTAGCCATTAGAGATAAAAATGGCCTAATAAAATCTAGAAAACTATCTCCAAAAGTATCCATACCTCTTCTACCCAACATGTCTACTGCTAATCTAAGTGTTACCCAAATCCCAAATGAAATACCAAGTCTATAACTGTCGCTAAGAAGTCAAAAGATACCATTGATTTAGATGCAAGGTGAAAGGCCTTAGAAGCTCAGATTAGGAAACTACATCTATAGTATGGAGTTAACCAAAACCCATCCTTATCCTTAACAAGGAAATAGGTTTTCACCTTAGCAATATAGTTAAGGGAGAGGTCAAGGATAACCTAACTTCAATAGGCTACCCAATGCATACAACCTAACCTCTACTCCCAACACAAAAGCTATTTTTCAAGTCAATAATAACTTGGTTTGAGGAGAAGAATGATAGTAAGTATAATACATGGATGAAAATGAAGGTGGGGAACAATATTTGGTAACTCAAGGAGGATTTACTCCTTAACTATCAATAGAATATGAGAACCTCATGCAAACGAATGAAGGATGGCAGCCTCAAGGAGTGAACCTTGAAAACTTCCTAGAAAAATACACATATTTCCTCAATCATAATGCACCAATTGTATTTAATAACAAATCTAATATAAATGGTTTGGGAGATGTCCATGGTGTTGACACAAGTTTGAGTAACCTTTCTACAAGGTAGCAAGGTGTGATTGCAAGTGTGACAATCCTTAAAACTTTTACACCTATTTCAAATCATAATGTAGGAAGGGTGAATCAAAGTGTTCTAATGCCTCTAGCTCAA
Organism: Torreya grandis; assembly: GCA_037957365.1. Taxonomy (NCBI): domain Eukaryota; kingdom Viridiplantae; phylum Streptophyta; class Pinopsida; order Cupressales; family Taxaceae; genus Torreya; species Torreya grandis. The sequence continues at coordinate 2,899,546 of JARHVA010000926.1, read as the reverse complement.
GGCACTTTTTTCCATCAAGAATGGAAGAAAATTTTATTATTTCTACTTTAAACATTATTGATATTTGAAGAATGTTAAAACTAGTCTCTTTCTTTGGGAAGTACTTCACATGTCCAATCAAAAAGAGCTTCTTCAAGAAAAATTATCCCAAATTCACCCCAATCCTTAACCATCAAGTCATGGTAATTTTTCACTCACTAATGATCCTACTCACATTATTAATCCCTCTTCCAAATATGAAAATCCTCCACCCTTCTACCTCACTCTCATTGTGGGAGATAAGCTTGTTCATAACTGTATTATGGATAGTGGGGTAAGTACCTCAGTGATTCCCAAGCTTGTGGTAGATAAATTGGGTTTGAAATATGAACCATATAATAAAGGATTACTAAAACTTGATGGGACACTAGCTAATTAAATGAGACTTGTCAAAGGTTTGAGAGTTTTTCTTCATTATTGTCCAAGCTTCCTAATTCTTCAAGATAGTAGTGGTTGATTTTCCTTCTCACTTTTCTATATGTCTCTATAAGGATTTCATATCCAAGATAAAAGGATACCTCTCAACTAATTGATCCTTCTTGGAATTTAGTATAAGATATGAAGCAAAGGTAACTATTAGAACTCAGTCGTTGGCTAAGTTTCATATTGAGCCCTATGTGGGAACAAGATCTAATCTCAATTGTACAATCAATGATCAAGAGGGTTATGTTATGGATGATGGATCATCCTCTAAACTTGAAGGTATATATAACCTTTTACTAGATTAGTATGGTTCTGACACTTATGAATATGATCCATACACTTTATTTGAGTAGACTGATCTTAGCACATGCATCATCCATGAGGAAGGTGATGGACAGTTTGAGGTAAGCATTGATAGTTATTTTACACAAGATGTTAAAGGTAATTACCTTATTCATTTTCATGATGATTATGTTCTTAAAAGTATGTAAGATTAGGATAATCATGAAGATAATGTCATTCTACCTACACAAGATGGAGGAGTCCTTGAAGGTGATAGCCATGAAGATGAATATGACCTATGGCAATAGTTTTATGCCATAGTTTAAGAATTTGAACATCTAAGTAATTCAAATTATCATCCTAAGAAGCATGAATCTAAAAATAAGGTTGTTGATGAATCTCCTAAGCATGAAGGAGAGTGTCTTATCAAGCATGAAAATGAATGTCTAACCACTACCAAGAGGACTACATTCATGAAGGAACCCAATAAATCCAAGGTGGAGATGTATATGTTTGAAGAACATTCAACTCCTTAGCTCGATGTTAAACCACGTAGGTATGTTGGAATAGTAATAAGATAGTCTTGATGATCTTATACATCAAGTACATCATGTCCTAGAAGAGAGTAAAGTTGAGATAACTTTGATAACTCCCAAATTGTAGTTTGAGAAGTGTCAATTAGATATGATAGATCTCAAGCAAGCTACAAGTTTAAATATATTCTTGGAAAACAAGATGTATCATTCATGAGATATCCAAGTGACATACTTTCAACCAATAGAAGACCTAAAGATGGTAAGTGATTTGACTATCTACATAAGCAAGTGTTTATTGATAAGTATGCTTCACATGATGGATTGCTTTCATGGAGCAACAATGATGCAATAGGTAATATATCTGATTCTGGTTGAATTAATGGTGATTATTCTTCACCTCAAGTGTTTGAGGTCTTTTACATACTAGGATAGGTGTGTTTTTCTTATGTTATGTGTATTTTCCCTAAGTGTTCTTGAGAACACAAGTGTGTTTGTTTAATGTGTGGTCTTGTGTGTTTATTGCCTATTGTTTGGTGTGTTTTGGTATTATCCCAAATGAATTTCAATTTCAATTATATTGTATAGGTGACTCCATAACCCAATGGATAGGAGAAGGCTACTGGTCTTTGGCATAGCTAGCTCACCACCCCTAGGAAATCACCAAAATGTTGACTATTTTGACCACAAGTTAAATTAAGTCAACCCCATATATAGTTTAAACTTGTTATAGGGTATAGTAGGGTGTAAAATGTGTACCATGGTCTTAATGAGGTTAAATATAATGTGTTTTACCCTGGTTATTTTTGTATAGTTGGTCTTATGTCATCTAGGGGTCACTTTTTTAATCATTTAATGAAGTGGTATGGTTTCATAAGAAAAAAAGGTGTCAAGAGATAATATAATGTCCTAAATGTCATAATATTTTATAGAATCCATTTTGAGATTGACATCCTATAGGTTCAATGTTGAAAATAATAAGATCAGATAGTTTCAAGGGAGTTTTAAGCAGTTGTATGGCCTGTACAGTAATTTTGGCACATGTGTCTACTTCAAAAATGTCATTTTAGATTACCACACCTCGTCTTAAAGATTGGATAGCCTTAATAGGTCCCAAAATGATCAAAACCATTTTATATTTCCTATCACTCTATTGGACAAGCTAAAAAGGTCAATCAGTTTCTACTTGATACAAATAAGAAGAGGTGAGTCAAAGCAAGTGCACTTGGTGGGTGGTAGTACTTAATTTATAATTAAAAATCATGGAAATAGTAATAGGTTTGGTTATTTTTTCTCCATGAACCATTTATAATAATTTTGGTGATTCTTTTCTACCTACACCTCCCCAACACCTCACTTTTCCTTCTCTATTTGCATTGATCTGAGCAATCCAAGTGTTGTACATGATCCCCAAGGGCATGACCATATATATCATAAGGTTTAAATATAGTTTTAACTTGTGGTGTGAATAATATCAGCATAAACATCTCATTTTCTAGTGGAGGACTTCATTATAGTCTACAAATAATGTTTTCACTCTTGCAAAGCTTACCTTCCTGCATTGGTCTTTAGAACAAAGGTGTTATGTCTCTCATCGAATGGTGATTATTTATCCTTTGAAGGTTGAGTCTCAAAAGTGGCATTAATTTTTTTAAATGATTAAAACATACACACAGTCAGTTTTCCTTGTGACTATGACCTAAAATCAAGTGGAACTAACCCCTGATCAGCCATGTTAATGTAAAAAAGAGATTTCAGGGAGTGTGAGAAGACTCTCAAAGTGTAAATAGTAGGTATAATCCATTAAAATGGTCAAAAATTATTTTTGAGACTAATTCAATTTAGCACAAAGTCCTATATTACATATTAACACCTACAGGTAGTCTACAATGGCTTGAGTTCAATCTATGAAGGTAGAGCAATGTTGAGAGGAAAGTGGTTGAACCCATCTGAGACCTTCAATCAGGTTTAAGAGCATAGAGAATACTATTGTGATAATTTTGAGGTCATTAATTATAGTCAAAATTGATTTTAATTTTTACAAGTTTAAAAAAAATTAATTGGGACAACTTACCTTAACTTCTCTAAACCAAGTTTTGCTCATGCACTTGGTCTTTTCATGGTGAAGTTCATTGAGGGCTAGACAAGTCTAATAGTTTCCATCTTGTATCCAAATCATAGAGGAAAGGTCTTGAGATGAGAAAATTTTTTATTGATCGAGAAAGGATGATGGTGGAATGGTTCCTAACTTAGATAATTTTCCCCTAAAGGACTCAGTAAACATTGTGTTAAGATGTCTAAAAGCAACCTAAGTTGTAGTTACCTATAGTAGTGAGTGAAACTATGGTATCAAGGCATGAGATGAACTTATATAGGTATGTAATGTTCTATTGACCTCAATAAATATCAATTAATGTTTAATCTAGGTTTAATACATACACCATCACCTACATGTCTCATATTCCCTAAATTATCATCTACAATCAATCTACAGACCATAATACATTGGTGGTAGTAAGAGATGATAAGCATAGCCCTAGGGAAATATTTGAGTCAATTAAACTATGGAATGATCTTAGAGATAACCAAGAGTATATAATGTGTTAATTTAATATAAATGAGAATCTACAAGGGTCTCATGACTTATACCTAATGTACATCTATAGGTGACATAGTTTGACACATATAGTAGACTAGCCTAAATAAGTATAGAGAGATAAGTTGGGAGGTAAATAGAGGAGTATGATGGAAAAAAAATTTTAAAAAAATTCTCATGGTGGTAGTGACACATTCCTAAGTTCTCCCAATAATAAAACATTATAACCTATAGTCACAACTCAAGGTTCTTAGGCCCAAGTAGAATTTTATGCACAGTCATTAAACCTAAAATCCAGTCTAGAAGATTTGAAGTATTAAGGACCCTAGAGAAGTGAGTTGGATATGAAAATTTTCAAATATGGTCTTCAATAAATAATATATCCTCCCATGGCCTCATTTTATCCAAGACAATAAGGGAGATGCCCTCTATTTTGTCTCAAATAGAGGGCACTCCCATTCAAGTCAAAATTATAGGTTTGGTGTGTGAATGGTGATAGGAGGAAAATGATAATAAGAGGCATTGTAAAAAGGTGTGAATAGTTATATTGAAGGTAGATAAAGGTATAAAATACCATATAGTCATTGGATCACTCACAAGTGGATGTATACATAGTCAAGCACAATGAGGCTTATTAGGCCTAGAATTAAGCTTATACCCTAATGACCTCTATCTTGATTCAAATGACTACATGAAATTAAAATCTAGTTGATAACATTCAAGGGGAGTTATAAGGTTTATCAAGACCTTTGGTTTGTAGAATAACAACACAGAGTGGTCAACTTGACCTAAAACCATGACAGGGGTACCCAAAATGCATGAGAAAGCTTGATAGGCCAAATTAAAGTGCTCATATCTATATGGACACAAAACATAAGTCCTCAAGAAGTTATGGGTAGTTTTTTATGGTCCTATACTCAATATTTGTGAAATTATTTCATGGTTTGGATCTCATGTTTTTATGAACTATTGTTAAGAACTAAAACCTCCTAAAACCCTTGTTTAGACCCGATAAGGAAAAGATGATTGGAGATGCATCCAAAAGAGGTCACTTGAAAATTAAAGTGATTTGAAAGTTTATATAACTCTCTCAATATTCTTTCCATCCACTTTATCTGTACTATCACTTGTATGGACAAGCCTAACACATGGTTGTTTATAAGTTTTTGGGTGTTCTAGAGGTGAAAAGGATAATTATTGAGTAAGAATAATTGTAGGAGGTATTTGGTGATTTTTTCCAACACCTCATATTAATTTATCACCATATATAGTCATGTAAATACCTCTATTACATAGTTTACTACAGGCGGTCTCAAACATATAGTGAAAATTACAAGTGATTGCCTAGTGAGAAGAGGAGAAGTTTGTTTTTGGATTTTTTTAAGGTCTAACTTATGTATTATAATAAATATGTAAATTTAAAAAGTGGCTTAACAGGTATTACATGGATTTGGTTGAGAAACTTCAATTCAATTTGATGATAAATGTGAAGAGTAAACTGAAGAGAGTTGGTAAGTGACTACAGATAGTGGATATAAGTGTCATGAGGAAGGTTATCAGTTAGGGTAGAATATGATGAATGTCACACATTTTTAAAAACTCCATAATATATTTAATATGTATCAAGTATTCTTAATTTATTTTCAATCAGCCAAGAGATGCTTCGTCATGAAGGCAGTTTCAAGAAGACTAGTTGAAGAGCCTCTACGCTAGTTTGAAGATTTTTCATCCCTTAGAGGGATACTTGTCTAAGAATAACTTTGTGGTATTTTATTTACTCCATTATCTCAAAATTTAATTAGTTTCTAATTCTTGACACTTGGATTTATGACCTTTCCACTTCCCTTCCTCTCTCTTCTCTCACATACTCTATAAATGTAATACATTTTGGCTTTTGTAATAGAATCCATACCTAGTATAGAAAAGCCCTGATAGTTTCAATATTGTATTTTCATTTGAAATAATATTTTTAATATATTTTTTATTTCATAAATTTATTGTCTAAGTGTTTGAAGTGGTGCATAGTGAAGTTTCTAGTGATAAGTATCTATCCTTGCCTTCTCTTTACCCTTTCATATTTCGTGCAAATAGTTATCTCTCTAACAAGTTACATGAAGTGTAGCTAGTGCATTTTATTATATCTAAGTGTAGATATTAGCCTTAGTTTATTCAATCTAACCTTTGGATTACTCACCCTGAGTAGTATAATGCATATCACCTTTATGTTTTAAATACTTATGTTGGAGCCATCTAGGATGTTGAGACTAGTGTTGTAAGTCAAGTTTCATAGTGCAATGGTATGGTAGTCTAGTGGAGATAATTTTTGTGTATCACCTCATTATATTATTTTACTTTTATGTTCCTTCTATCTATTTTCATATAATCAATCAAGTAATGTAGTTGATAAGAAAATATATAGAAATCTAGGGAGCTAGCCCTTAAACCTAGATGTTTACCTCTACTATAGGCAACCCACAAGCCTAGAGGTAATCCAATGTTCACTCAATCTAGATTAGTCATGAACAACCATATATAGGGTATAATATTGAGTGGAAAAAAGAGTGATTACGGATGAAGGTCAATTAATTTATGATTAGGGATAATGAGTTCCATTGAGGGAGTGAGTAGGGATGATTAGGGATGATAGGGGACAATGTGGAGTGACTAGGGTGATCGGGGATGATGAAGGTACATGAGGGAGTGATTAGGGATGATGAAGGATAATGATGGAGTTATTAAGGATGATGAGGGATAATGAGGGCTAATGAGGGAGTGACTAAGGATGAAGATCAATGATGAGTACTAATGATAGTGTCATAAGGACAATGAGGGATGATAAAGGTTGATGAAAGAGGGATTAAGGATGATGAAAAATGATGAAGGAGTGATTATGATGATGAATGATGGTTTATGCACTTGAATCCCTCTCTCCATAAGTTTTGAGGAGAGGGAGATAATTACATGATTAATTTTGATATGAATATGAACCTAATAAAATAGGTTTCAAAATCACTCCACTCTACCCCAAATCATAGTGGTGGTGGTTGTGGTAATGGTAGTGTCCTATGTGAATTTGGAATCCTTAAAGATGACTTTATTTTATGTGACTTTGGAATAATGTGTGAGATTAGAATTTAATCATACATAGATTGACCCATATTTTTGACATTTGTTTTGGAGTTAATAGTATCTTTTTAGGATGAATTTTTGAATGGTGTTTTGATTCATTCTATTTTGAATGGTGTACTAGGGTGACTAACTACATTCATGTTTAGTATAAGTTATCATATTATGACTACAGGTAGATGTCATTCATGAGTGACTGTGTACATACATATAATAATAGGTATGCATTAGATGTCATGTATGAGTCATTTTATCATGACTATAGGTGTGCTACATGGCAGTCATTTATGCATATTGATAGACCACTGATGTAAAAAACCCATAAATTATTTAATAATCTACCTTCAAGCCATTTTTTTTATCATCCCTAGTCACTCCTTTCTCTATATAGGTGAGAATGTCCCTATCCTTTCAAGATATGGCTTGGTTAATGCCCCTTCTCTTTTTTATATATAGTGATAATGCCTCCTCTCCTACTTTTCAAGCAACCCTTGATAATTCCCCCTCTCCTTTATCCCTTGATCTTATAATGCCTCTTATAGTAATTTTCAAGGATGATAATGCCCCCTCTCTTTTCAAGATATAGATTAGGTAAGATATACATAGCTAGAATTAGATACAACTACTCAAGATCAAGATATGGTTTGTGTATTCAATTGGGTAGGGCATACTCACTTAGGTAGGGCATATTCAAGTAAATAATTCAAGTAGAGGATACTCAAGTAGGTAGGGAAATAAGAATAGGTAGGTAGGGCATACTCAATTACAATAAGGTAGGAATGGCATAGTCAAGATCAAAATATGGCTCAGATATTTAGGTAGGGCATACTCAAAATCAAGATATGGCTTGGGTATTCAATCAAGTAGGACATACTCAAGTTGGTAAAGTAGGTAGGGAATACTCAATTAAATAATGTAGGGTACATACTTAATGGTATAAATCTATTACATACATAACATGATTCAAATTTTAATTTTTCATTTTATCTTCTAATTTGAAATTATAAAAACAAAGTATTGACCAAAATGGATTTTGAAAAACTAACTTCTAAATGGTAACTCCTACAACTTTGAAATCGATTTCAAAAATGTAGAGTGGCCCTAATTTTTTATATTTAGTAAAATAAATTTAAATTATAAGAATATAAAATGTAATATAAATTAAATGTAAACAAAGACAAGAAAAAAGTAAAAAACAAAACACATCTTACCAAAGGGCGTACACCCTTTCCTTTCACATTTTTTGAATATTTGCATTTCCTTATTAAAAAATATCTTTCAAAAGGTGTATTCCCTTTGAAAGACGTGTTATGTAGGGAAAGGGAATAACATGTATTTCAAAGGTTGTACACCATTTATAAATGGATATTACATTTATTTTATTAAAGATATACTCACACTAACATAAGCAAACAGTAAAAAAATAAAATACATCTTACCAAAGGGCATACACACTTAATACTACATAAGGTGTATGCCCTTTCCTTTCACATTTTTTAAATATTTTCATTTCCTTATAAAAATTTCTTTGTAAAGAGTGTACACCCTTTAAAAGACATGTTTTATAGGGAAAGGGGCGTAATATGTCTTTCAAAGAGTGTATGTCCTTTTCACCTTTTCAAAGGGTGTATGCCCTTTTAACATTTCAATATTTTAATTTTATGTTTACCCTCCAAAATTACTATGGCTATAAGCTTAGGGAGCCCTGAACCTAGCCTAAAACTAGCCATGGAGCATCCCACATGGTTTTTAGGAAATTTAGGAGTTTTTTCCATCTTTGTCGACACATCTGATCAGGTAGATTTTATTATTTTTAAAAATAATATATGTGGGTTTGTAGAGGGGAAATCTTAATTTTTTAATATATGATTTTTTTAATGTTAAACTATTATTTTTAATTATTAATTAATTTCTACACAACATACCTCATTATAGACTATATACATATCATTACAAATACATTCATAACTTTTTGACCATTAATCAAAAAATTATGAAACATATATCTCAATAATCTACACATCATTAGCTATGCTTTAAAAAAATTATTTTCATGGACCCGAGTCTTTAGGTTGAGTGCCTAGTATTCAATCAGTGAGTTTATTTAGGAGAGGAAAGCCACCCTATATATATATATATATATATATATATATATATATATCCTAGACTCTATATATAGATAGCTGGGTCGAGGGGTGAGCCCTCCCCCTCTATCTATATGGGATATGGGCTCTATATATAGATGGGCATCCATCTGAGATAGGGAGCCTATATATCTATTTGGAGGCCCCCCTCTAACTCTATATGGGAATAGATATATAATCTCCCTATCTATTCCCATGTCCCATATAGACTATATAGGGGGGGAGCAATTGTATATAGTTTTTTTGGCAACCCCTCCCAAGTTAAGGTCAAAAAATTATGTTCATACACTTTTAGTTCCAATTTTCCAATTGCCTTGATTAGTAAAATTATTTAAAATATATATTCATATAGAAAAATTAGTAAAGAATATTCTCAACAATATTTGACATTTCATCTATCCATATATGAAATTTCATACAACAATTAATTCATTTACTCAAAAAATGTGTTTATACACATGTAGTCTCCTTATATTTTCACAAAAAAAGTGTCAAGCCATTACCATAAATGCATCTAATTCATACACTTTTATCATCTGGGTATTGAAAAATGTAAATATTTAGTAACTAAATTCAAAATTCAATAACTCATATTCTTGTGTCATTGTCAAATTCATTTTTTGAGTGTCTTTAAAATTATCTCCAACGATAATAATGGTTATTTTCATTAAAAAGGTCTCACTTTAAGGCCCTTTTTTGTCCCCCATTATCCTGCATCTGCCCAACAATAAAATAACCATGTAGTTTGGTGGAATCGTATTGATATCGATGGAATTACTTCTATTCACTTTTGTGTTTTCATGAAAATATCAAAATATCCCTATATTTTGGCAAAATCACATTGGTATCAACAAAGTCACATTTTTCACTAACTATTTTTGTGTTTGCAAACTTTTGATGATATTGCCTTTTGGTTCAACATAATTACATTGTATTTCAATAGAAATGCCTTGTTACTGATAGATTCACCTTTGTTCTATTTTGATAAAATTTTATACTAAGTAGGGTCATTTCTTTTATCAAACCACTAACCTTTTTTTGTATTTTTCATCCATAAAAAGACCAAAAATCAAATAAACAAACACTCACATTTCATTTTGGCTTAAAATATGATCACATATTTTAATTTGAGAATAAAATTTATTACTTTTGCTTTCATTTTGAGTGTGTGTGTGTGTGTGTGTGTGTGTGTGTGTGTGTGTGTGTGTGTGTGTGTGTGTGTTTTGTGTGATTTATCATTTCATATATTCTTCCCTTAAACCACAAGGCAGCCTTGGAAATCAAAAATGGCCTAGATCATTTTTTTAATCCCAAGGCAACCACTATGTTTGTTCTTCCATTACATTGTAAGGTGATCTAGGAATCAAAAATATTGCATATCTATTTTATTTTGGCTATGCAACTTGGATTTGATCTCCAATCATAAGTCTTTAAGATTCAATGACTAGGATTTCATCCCCCAACATTAGGACCAACCTAGTGTTCTAGTGAGGTATATAAATTGAGGGGGATGAAGTGAGCATGAAGGACTAGACCCTCTTATGTAGCCTATTAATCATCCTCTTCCATGGATTTGGGCCTCACATACCAAAAGGTATCTAATAACTCCTAGATTATCCTCTTCAAAATATTTTAAAACCTATCACCCATAAATAGTTAATAGTACAAAGTAAACCAACCACCCCTAAGATACTCACATCATATGTCTATGGAGTGAGGATTAGAAGACCAATCCAACCACCATTTCACAAAATTAGATATGTGGATACTAGTTGTGTTTCACACATATTTATACTAGCATATGTATTATGACTTGTATGTTCTTGTGTGCATGTTGTTGAGATCCATATCAATGGAAAACCTCACACCTTAAACTAAATACAATCAATAACCAAATCCAAAATCCAACTACAAATCTAATTGAACATCAAATCAATCAAAATCTGAGAAGTAAAAAAATAAATATCAAACACATCAAAGCAATTCAAATTCAAATGAATCAACTTAACTTAAATATTAAAATCAAAGAACATTTAAATTCAAAGATCAAGCAGACTAAATCGAAAGACATCCAAAAATCAAACAAAATCAAGAGCAAACAAGTCAAGATAACCTAAATCTAATCTTAATCCAAAAATAAAAGTAAAAGGAGTTAATATAAAATATGAATTTGATTTAAATCTAACTACCACCAATACAAATAAAAAATGAATCCAACATCCATGGCATGTTACACTAGAAGTGGAGAAAAATATAATCTTACCTTTGATAAGGACTTTGGTGAAAATCTTTCACTTTGAACAAAACTGATAATTTCACACTCATAATTATAATGATAGTGATACTTATCAAAGTGAATATGAAAATTATCCACCCGTAATGGATCTAAAAATGTTCCAATTTAAACAACACCTCTTTGAGAACAAATATGACATCATTTTGTAACTACTAGAATTATGTGCCAAGTTTTCTACTGGTTATGACCCAAAAACTTTGTAACACCTTATCCATATACAAAAATAGGATGTCCAACATCAAAATCAAGATAGGGATACTTCTAGTCACCACTAAAATTAAGATCAAGACAATGCAAAAAACCCACATCAAAATCCTGAATCTAAAAATAAAGGGGAAATGACTCATTTAGAGCCACCCCTCAAGATAGAAATCAAGTTGTGATTGAATAATTATAGAATGTAAGCCAAGTACTTGTTGGCCTCTAGTCTAAATTATACTCGATCCAACTCATAATAATAAGTCCCTGATACTTTAAAACTTGAAAAATTGTTACCTAATAAGCATAAATCCAATAATATGGTTTATATACATCCTAAATTCAACCCAATCAACATACATCCACACATTAACATAACTCAAACCCACCTCAAGGCACTTCTTAGGAGTGGCAAGAGATGAAAGATGCTATTCTAGGATTGAAAATAGGGAAACAAAAAAATAAATTCAAGTTTTAGGAGTTATGTTCATATCCATTTGACAAAAGCATTCTACAATTCCCTTTTTCATGAGACTTTGAGGTACCCACAATTTTTAAATACAAATGGAAAGGGGATCATAAGACCATGTCAAGGAATTATTCATGGCTTGTTAGGAAGTTGCATATAATGGCATCTTGATGCTTATATTTTTCCCTCAAAGCTTAGGCAACCAAGCCCTAAAATGATTTCTCCATCTACCCAAAGGGGTTGCCACTAGTTTTGTTAACCTATCCAGATAATTCATAAGTCATTTTACAGATAACATGGAGCATGAGTTGATAATGATGGACCTTTGTAAATCTAAATAGTAAAACAAAGAAAGATTCTCATCATTTTTGTAATGATGGAGAAGGTTAGCCAGTAGATTTCCTTATTTAATTCATGAAAAAAATGGCAAGTATGTTTATGGCTAGCCTTAATAAGGAAATGAGTTACCATGTGTGACTATAATGTGTCACCACATTTGATGAAATCATTAGGAAAGGAATATAAATATAGAATGGCCTAGTTGATAAGGTTTTGGTCAAGATATTTTATAAAGAGTCTCCAAATCAACCTCAAGATGGTTCTCAAGCACAAATAAAGAAACATAAGGTTTTAGACAATAACAATAATTTAGTGGGAAATGGAGTTATAGGGTCCAAACACACACACAAAATGTTCAACTAAGGCATCGAATCCACTCCAACAGTTACTCTTCAATGACTAACATCTAAGCAACAGTATCAACAAAGGATGTTCTCTCCTCTTGGGGAAACCTTACAAGTTATTTTCCAAAAGCTTGTTACAACAAACATGGTTGTTTATCCCCAAAAAAATATTTTGAAGAGAATCAACCTAAACTGACATGGTATAAATAAGATGAGTATTTTGATTATCATAAGATCAAATATCATGTTACATATAGATGCACATAAATCAAAAATTACATGTACTATCTACTAGATCATGGGGAAACTGAGCTAAATAATAATGCCTCATCATCTCAAAATCATGACATGGGAATATTTAAGGACCCATTCCTAAATCATGATTATAAAAATTAGTAGAAGCATAATCAAGATCAAAACTAAGGTCAAAAGACACACACCAATCATTTACATTACTTCAATACCCAACACAATTATGGCAATATTATTGGATGGATCATTATTCATCACATTTCCACCATAAAAATATATTCTCAACATCAACCTAACATAGATGTATGTGCTAGGATTTCCATCTTGGGACCTTTTGCATCCCACTCCATAAACCCCATCCAACATATGAGACTGTGTTGTTACTACCTAATGCTCCAAGGTTGCCATCTAAGGTCCTACTGCATTAAAATCCAATAATAATCAAATACAAGGTCTTATTTCATCCAAATCAAAAACTTACACATCCACTACTGATAAACAATATGACCTTATTAAACAACTAGAAAATACTCTTGCATAGATATCTATCTCAGATATTTTACACCCATCCACTATTCATAAGGATATTTTATATAAACTCCTTTAGTAGTCAAAGATTCCCACTGATATTTATCCTTCACAAATCCAAGAACTTGTATGGAATTTTTCTTTGGGGCAATAAATCACCTTTGATCATAGCAATATCTAACCAACAGATCACAATGATATCCCACCAATAGATCCATCCCATGATAAACCCCTTTATATTGAGGTAATTATTTATAGGCACAAATTCAAATAATTACTCATATTTAATGGGTCATTTCTAAACATTTTCATTGTCAACTTGGAATTAGAGATGAAAGCAAACACCATTTCCATAAATGCATATGACAATAAAGAGAGAGAATTAGTTGGCACTATCATTTACCCATCATCATTAGGCTTATCACACATCAAATCCTATTCCATGTCATTGGTATTGATCTAAAGTATAACTTCCTCCTTGGTTGTATATGGATTCATGACATGTACATTTTTCCCTCCACTTTACATTCATGTATCAAATTCCTACACTCTAGTATGGAGGTAATGATACCTAGTGATCCACAACCTTATCAATATTACAAGATGTTGGAAGTTGAATATCACCAAACTCATCATTATCCAAAATACAACATGCTCCTAAAATTGATAAGAGTGTATCACCTAAGGCTCTATATCCATATAGACAATCCTTTATCCATATTCAATAATCCTCCTCCAAAATAATCCACACATTTCATAATCAATAATAAAGGTTATAAGGAATATGAAACTAGAAATGCCTTCCACATCCCAAAAATCTTCCCACATCCCAAAAATCTTGTGCCACTCTTACCATGTATTGGCAAAAAAATATATATTCACAAAATGTTGGATCTCTTTCCTTTGCCAAGAATGGTCTCCTCGATAGTGAACAACATAAAGGTCTTGATGAATCATGGTTATATTGTGATGGACTAGTTTTATATTATCATAACAATTATTATCCCAACTCTAATAAAATGTTAAATAAATTAGACTACAAGGGTAAAGGATTGGGCACAAATGAACAAGATATTCTTGATCTTATCCCCCTAATAAGCATAAAGGATATCGAGCAATCGAATACAAATCACCTAGGGATGACCCATCTAATCTTGAGAATGAAAATACTATGGTATCTAATGATGAATCTCTCAAAAGTGATGAGAAGTATTTTTATAGTATTTATGATGATATTTTTTATACCAATCTCTTTTACAATAATGCCATCCTTACCATCCATTTAGACTTGAAATATATTAAGCTCATAGATTGGGACCAACATGATCACATACCCTTGGACAAATTCTAGAATGATGAGGATATCACAAAATTCCTAAGACTTCAAGATAGCTTCTTGTTATGGGAAAATAAGAATGGATTTGAAATCAACTTGGATTTTTCTACCTACTTTGGGGAGCAAGTAGAGTTTCTTGGTCATCAAAATTAGTAAAATCAAAAATCAATCTTCCCTAGTGAAAACCCCTTTAAGGCACTATTGGAAAATCAAAAAAGTAAAAATAAAGACATGTTCATTATTGAAAACCTTTTTGAGGTTCCAATGTATGGGGAATTCAAATATCATTATGAGGAAGCACAATATTAGAACAATCCAAATATCATCAAAATTGGAGTGGGTATTAGTCCTTTTGAAGAGAAAACATTTGAGGAGTTTGTACAATAATTTATGGATACATTCAATAATTAGCCACTACCTAGAATGAATAATTTATATTTGTCTTATATGGGTGAGTTATACGAGCTATTTGAGCCATATTCAAATAAATAATGTCAAATTTAATTTATGCCAACTTTGTTAGAAGATGATTATGTATTAATGATGGAAGACACCATCGATGTTAACATTGACACTGAATAAAATCCCTGCATAATCAATCTTTTGTGATTCTCTCATAAAGGAAGAACACAAGATAATCATTTCCCTTATCAAATATATTATTGACATATTTTCATGATCATATGCATACATGTCAAGGTTAAACCCATATTTAGTGGTCCATCATCTTGTGGTACATCTTGATGCCAAACCAATGAAACAAATGTTGTAGGTAAATGCATCCATCCATAGCAATCATAGTCAAAAATTAACTAGAGAAACTCATGAATACATGATTTATTTGGCCTATTGACTATTCTAAATGGATTTTAAACATTATGCCATTCAAAACAAGCCCATGAGAATTCACCTTTACATTGATTTTTGTGACATCAACAAAGTTTATCCCAAGGATGATTTTCCTTTGCTAAACATTGACATTATCATCGATTCTATAGTAGGTTATGAAATTTTATCACTTATGGATGGATTTTTAGGATATAATCAAATCAATATAACACCTAAATATCAACACAAAACTACATTCACCACTCCATGGGTGATGTTTTGTTAACATATCATGCCATTTAGCACCAAAAATATAGGTTCTACCTATCAACTAGCCATTATGGTCATCTTTCATGATAGGATGCATGATATTGTGGAATATTATTTGGAAAACATCCTTGGTAAATCCAAAACCTAGGGAGGACATTCGACTGTCTTGCACAGGGTCTTTGAAAGGCTCTGGTAATATAAAGTTTGATTTAATCCCAAGAAATGTGTATTTGGGGTTACATTAGGAAAGATTATAGGGTTCATAGTATCATGTAGGTGTATTGAATTGGATCCAACAAAATGTTGAGTTATTACTAAAACCAAGCAGTTATGTAGTTGATAGGTAAAAATACAGGTTATTCAAAGGTTCATTTCACAATTGGTTGACAAGTGTCACCCCTTCATGTACTTTATTAAAAAGAACACTAAATTTATTCAAAACAAGGAATGCCAAGAAGCATTCGAGGAGTTGAAACAATATCCATACAAACCACTAGTGTTAGTACCCCCAACTATGGTAAATCCATTATTTATTTATATCTTTATGACTCAGCATGCCTAGGGAGCACTTTTGGCTCAACATGATGACAATGGAAAAGAGTGGGATATCTATTAGTTGAACAAAACTATAATGGCCTATGAGAATAATTATTTTTCCATCAAAAAAGCATGTTTAGTGGTAGTCTTTGCATCTCAAAAAATACTACACTATATGCTTAAAAATCAAATTATCCTCATTGAAGGTGGATCTATTAAAATAATTTCTATCAAAGGTAGATCTTACAAACTGAATGGATAAATGGTCATGTTACTTAGTGAATTCAACATAGAGTATGCTAATCAAATATAAATCAAAGGAAAATTTCTTGCAGATTAGCTCATGAAATCTCCCCTATCATATAAATAGCCCTTAACTATTGGCTTTCCAAATGAAGCCATTTTCTCTATTGATGAGTTGAAATAATGGAAACTTTATTTTTATGGCTCATTCACATAACGTGGCTCAAGGACAGGTGTTATATTTATGACACCATAATGGGACCTCATTCTAGAGGCTTTTCATATTATTTTTTCATGTGTAAAAAACATTATAGAGTATGAGGCCCCCTCGTAGGACTTTAGCTTATTGTCTAGTGGAATATCCAACACTTATCAATCTTCAATG
The DNA here is from genome assembly GCA_037957365.1 of Torreya grandis. NCBI lineage: Eukaryota > Viridiplantae > Streptophyta > Pinopsida > Cupressales > Taxaceae > Torreya > Torreya grandis. Next base: position 2,882,378 of record JARHVA010000926.1, on the reverse strand, counting down.
ATTTAGAGTTAATCATAAATCAAGTCAATGATCACTATGAGATGAAAAAAGACAAGTTTATACTATACAAAACCATGGTAGGTAGCCTCAAACAACACTTTTAATATGTTTAGTTTGAGCAAGTATCATGTGATCACAATAAATCAATAGATGTTAAGGATACTATTGGTTGGCTCCTTGAGATGTCTTCAGATATTCAACATTATTAGTTTTTGATCTAGTAACTCACTATACCTACCTATGATTGCCCAAAATTTGTGATGGCATGTGAAATTATTGATCATAGATCACCCTGGTATCATGATATTTACACCTACCTCCAAAATCATACCCTTTCTAGTGAATTATCATGAACCCAAAAAAATCCTTCATCCATAATGTTTCTTGATATACCTTACTTAGTGGCATGCTCTATCATAAAGGATATGATGGAAGTTTTATTCATTTTTTAAACTCAAAAGATGTTAATTTAGCCATCAAAGATGTTCACAAAGGGCTTTATGGGGCCCATCCTAGTGAAATGGTCCTTGCTAAGAAAATCCTTTACACACAATAATACTATCCAACCATGAAAATAGATGCATACACATGTCAAAAAATGCATTACTTACCAAAATCATGTTGATTTGATTCACTCTCCATCATAAGCATTCCATCCAATATCAACTCCTTAGCCATTATCAAGATGGGGACTCGATCTCATAGGGAAGATAAGCCCCACCTCATATGATGGTCATAAACATATCCTAACTACTACTGAATACTTTACAAAGTGTGTCAAGACCATTTCTCTCACTTATGTAACCAAAAATTAGACATCAAATTTTTGCCTAAACCACATCATTTTTTGTTGTAACATCCCTTCCACTATCATTTTAGACAATAGTAAATCCTTCAAAAATAAGGATGTGAAATCCATTTATACTTAGTTCAATATCTGGCACAGATGGTCCACTCCTTATTATCCCTAAAGCAATGGCCAAGCCAAGGCATCTAATAAAATTATTATCAAAATCCTTAAAAATATTGTCAATGGCATTAGTCATGACTAGCACTTGTAGTATTTCCTACCTTATGGGATTATCACACCAACATATGTACACCCCTAGGTTCAATACCATATTACTTAGTCTTTAGACTAGAATCCATCCTCCCTATCAATATTGAGTTGCCTTACCTATGTATTTCACTACAGGATCTCATTGATGACAAGGAGTATTGATTCACCTAAATATAAGAACTAGAACTCTTGGATGAAAAGTGGCTAGTTATCCTAAATCACTTGAAAACATATCATAAGAGGATACACCATAATTAATACAAGCATATAAAATCTAAATAATTTGAATTTGGTGACCTTGTACTCAAATAAAATCAGAGAAACACCAACATGGATGGAGAAAATAAATGTAAATTTGAGCTTAATTGGCTAGGTCTACACATCAAAAAACTAATTATAATTCAAGTGCCTATAGATTGGATATAGAATATGGGAAAGAGCTAGATGAACCCATGAACATCATGCATCTCAAGAGTGTTTATGCTTGAACATCAAAACATTGTCTATGAGAACCCATGTGTTGGGGGGAATGTCCACATCCTCCCACGTCCTTCCATTCAATCCATATCATTATCTAAATCCATTCCTATTTTGGCATTAGTGACAAATTATAGATACTATAGGGTATAGTAGATTTGGCATGCTTAGAATGTGATAACATCTTTATAGAATTACATTAGAATACCACATAAGCATTTTCCCTGAATTGCAATCCCCAGAAAGCTTCCTTTGGCCCCATCCATTCATTTAATTCACATCCTACATCACTTTCTTCATCTATTGTTACAGTTAGTTTTCCCTTTGATATTAGCCCTTGTGCATACATCCATAAAACCCCCTTTATATATATGTATTCCAAAAATATAAAAACATCATAAAATCCCAAAAACCCTAAAATTAAAATAAACCAAAAACATCATAAAATACCAAAATCCCTAAAAATTATAAAATCTAAAAATACCAAAAATAGATATAAAGACAAAAAATCCTCTTCTAGTTAGTAATATTATTCAAATTAGACTTTCATTCTTGATTCATTTTGGACAAAATCATTGTTGTTTCAGTAGAATGCATCATCATCTATTTTGCTCCCTCACACATGTTATTTTGTTTTTTATTTTTTGGTGGGGGGGTATCCTTAATTTATTAATTATCATTTATTAACATCATCTATGTCATCTTACCTAAAGGGATAACTACATCAACCTAATATCCACATGGATTGTGTAGGCAATGTTTAGTTAAATGGGAATTTTGAGGTTAGCTCAGCCATATTCCCATGTCCCCCTCTTTTTTGTTTTAGCTTCTACATTCCTCAAAAAATCCATTGTAATCCCATCATCACATCTATTAATATCAATAAAATTAATCCAATCACTCATATAATCCAACCTTACATCATTTTATCCCCTACACATGATATTTCTTGGGTCAATTCAAGCATACAATTTCTCAAATGCATAACCAAATTGTGTTTTTGTTACTTTTTAATTTAAAATTTGTGTGTGTTTGTCTATTTGCTTACTTGTTTATTTGATTTTATCATTGAATCTTGACTCAATCCATATGTGCTAATAGTATCATCATGATATTTCATATCATGATGCGTTATATCACACATTTGTACTTGAGTTAGTCCCTATGCAAAACTAGAAACAATGTCATCATGATTTTTTTGCAATCATGATACATCCTATCAAATGCAAAATCAAAAATCAAGTTGAAAAATATATGTGAAGATGCAATAAAAATGTAGTATATCCTCTTAAAAAATCTATCTATCTACATCATAATAATCTATTAATCTTTTCTATCCACATCATCAATCATCATAATGTTTAAGTGTGTTAGCATGACAATCAAAAGCAGGAGCATTTCTCATTTTTAAAACATCAAGATTCATAATTATATATCCATAACATATATCATTTCAGCATATAAGAATCAATCAAACATCACATATATTTATCCATAATCTATAAATCCTATCTATCCACATCAATCACATAAAGAGTTAATACAACACATACGTCATCTATTATCCATGAGTATCAAAAAAAAATCATGAGAATAAGTAAATGCATGTATAATCATGATCATCACATCATTTTCATAAATACCCATGAGACCAATTCCAAAGTGTCCAAATCAAATACACACACACACACACACACACACACACACACACACACACACACACACACACACACACACACACACACACACACACACACACACACACATAGTGAATGTATATTTGTACATCAAAAAAATACATCTACAAATGAATTTGTCAACATGTACATTAAAAATCATATATATAATGTCAAAATCACATTAGAGACTCATGCCTCACTTTACCCATCTGATGGTGGATCTCTCTTGGGAGGAGCCTGTACTAATCTAGTCAAAGTTATAGTCTATGATAAAGATCCCCCAATTTTTTAGCTCTCTACATAAGTAGGTACTCTCGACCATGCTGAAACTACCTACTCATATAATCCCTAGTAATATTTAACTTCCCTATCTAGCCCCATCATCGATGAAGTCACATGTTCTAGTCCTTATTGGTCTAGTAAATCCTTAGCACTATCTCTCTTAGCCTATAGGCTCTATACTTCTCCATCCTTATTGGCCAAAATGGTTGTCAACTGAGTAATCTCTATAGATAAGGTGGAAATCTACATATCTCTATATGTAATCATTACATATCATGTATATACCTTTTATGTTAGCCTAGTTACCTTAGCCACCCTAATTGTAATCTCTTCCTTTAGACTAGAAATTAGTATTTCATCCCTATCTGACCTTGTTGGCTATGAGGGATCATCCCCATCCCTTTTACTTGTCCTTGGCATCACTATCATGGTTAGTTTCACCCATGAATCTGACCCTATTTGTACCTGTGGTATAATCACTATTGTCACCACTATGAGGACCATGGGTACCTATTTTGTCTGATTAGGAGAATCTACAATCAAAATTAGGACATGTCCCCCATCTCCCTCATCCCCTTTGTCATCTCCTCCATCTCTATATGTCCTCCATCTCCTCCATGTTTGCATGTCCATATTTTATTTCATCCCCTTCATCTCCATGTCCATCACCATATCCATCCCCTTGCCTCTCTCCTTGTCCCCCATCTCTTCCAATTAGTCCCTGTACTAGAAATCCCCTACCCTTGGTGGCCCTCCTCATTACTACCCTCTTCCTCTGCCTATCCACTAAAATGATAGATTTTCCAAAAAGGTGGAAAGGGTCAGATTGGTGGTAGATTCACCTTGTAAAGTGGTAGATTCTACCAATTTTTTATGGTATTTCTACTATTTGGGTGACCTCCACATGAATTTCACCCTCAATCCCCTTGCAATCTTAGCACACCATTAAAAATGTTGTTAAAACCTCAAAAAATTCAAAATTTAAATGATGCCACCACTTTATAATGTGATTCCACCATTTACATGGGTGAAACTACCACAAGAAAAATCATGGTGATTTCACCACATGAGGCATTTCTATGCCTAATAAATGCTATCAAAAGGAAAAAAATCAAAATTTGAAATTCCTTACTGGTACCCCTTTATATGTTGGTTGTTGGTATTCTCACTCTCCAAGTTGCCTCTCAATCGGTATATGCACCATTTTCTCCACGTGTCTTAGATAAAAATTTTGAGATTAATTCTCTCAAGTCTGAGGGTGAAATAACTTGTTTTCACTCCCCAGCCCCAATTTCAAAATTTTCCCCATGCATCCATTTTTCATCTTGAGGGCTCTTTTTTTCTTCGTTCTCCATTTTTCTCCCTATTTTTTCCTATCTTCCTCAAATATCAACCCCTTCTACTTATTTAAGTGTCATTTTATTCCTTTAAAGGTCCAATTTATCTAATTTATTCTTCATCTGACCCCTCAAGGGGGCATCCCATCCTCAGCATATTCATATGGAGCATCTTTATGAGCCCCATTTTTTATGGTTTTTCTTAAAATCATTGCTCTTAATAAATTTGTCTTCTTCACACCACTTCATCCTTTTCATTATTTGAAAAGATGTTACTTCACATGTGTCTCACAATGCCCTTTCAAAGAGGGGGAAAATTTAGAAACCTCATTTCTTCCTCTCCAATGCCATCATTATTCATTGAATTGCTTTTATGTATTATCACATGACCAAACCCTAGTTTATTCTATTATCCAAAATTATCAATCTAACTATGATTTTCATCTTGAATCATGTTAAAACATCCTTAATCTTGGTATTACACCATATCATATCATCAATTTTTCCAACTACATCATGAATCAAATCATCACTTTGAAAATATTACCTTGGTTCAATTAATTGAATAATTATTCAATCTTAAACATTATAAAAACCATCACAAATCATATCCAAGATTGAGCTAATAAAATCAAATAATTTGGCTAATTTAATTCTAATCATAAAATCCATGTAATTTACTAATTCTGTAATTATCTATATTTTAAAAATCAATTTATTTAGTCACAAGTCAATGACATCACCCAAATCAATCCCCATGCAAAATCCCAAACTTCAAGGCTAGGGGCAAGTAACCAATACAATCTAATTTTAAATTCAAATGTCATAACTCATTCAAATCCTAATACAACTTATCTACGTTCCTTATAGCTATAATTTCTCACACACTCAAAACCTTCATAAATGGGATATTTCTTACATACTCAACCCCTAAATATTAATTTCCCATCCTCCATAAATTGACCAATCCTCCACCCTTGATCTTGAGATCAATCCAATGGTCGAACTCCATTTCCTAAATCTATAAATTGAGGGTCCACCCTCCATTGTTAACAAGCCTTTTTATTCCCATGAAGTGTTGTCAAATCAATTATCAAGAGTTTCAATCAATTCACATCATCCAACCATAACATCATCTTTGTAAAGGGAAGTGTTTTCAGTTTTGTCCATGTACTCCATAAGTATTTGAAATTAATCCAATCATAATATCTAAAATCAAAGTAAGATCAAGATCATTCATGGTAAGGTCAAGGTGATATAATTTACATGTTTCTTTATTTGAAGATCATCTAAGTTATAGGCTTCATTGATTTAGTTAGCAATGTGAATATCTAGCAACCTACAATTTACTATTAATCTTTATCTCATGTATACAATTTCCAAATTTGGTTATTGTACCCACCACAATCAAGACCATGGTATTTTCATGTATCATTTATGTGGAAATGAAAGTCAATGTATGTATTTTTTACTTTCAATCATTCATTTATCAATAATTTATTCTATCATTTACTTATGATTTTATGTTGATATGTGTCTTTCCCAAAGAACCATTGTATGTTCCACTACTTGACACTTGATGAGATTTGGGTGGGGCATATGTATACACTTTATATTTTTCATCTTTATCATTTTCCATTTATTTCTATTGTAGCACTCGTCCATGCAACTGTCTCCCTAAGTGTGTGTTTTAAGAAATGCACTGGGAAAGGGGTAGGGTTGGCTCTTAGTAATTTACAAGAGATGTTTATCTATATATTCCTTAATTAAGTTTTCATACCTCTAATTATGTCTTTATAATATCTTAAAATCTTGAAATATGGCTAATTATAAAAATTAATAGGATCTTCCAAAACCTAGAATTTGCATTATAACTCCTATAGATCTGAAATCACTCTCAAACATCCTAAAAGTGTGTGTGTGTGTGTGTGTGTGTGTGTGTGTGTGTGTGTGTGTGTGTGTGTGTGTGTGTGTGTGTGTGTGTGTGTGTGTGTGTGTGTGTGTGTGTGTAACATAAATTTATATCATACATATCTAAGGTAAATATATGTATAATACATTGAGATATATTATTCTCAAGGTTCCCCATTCCATTTACTTCACAAATACAAAATTATCTAGGCACCTTCGAAATGATATATCTCAGTGTCTTTTATATAGATTTATATAATATATGTATGGTACTTAAAATTCATTGATATATCATTTATTCATATTAAAAAATATTACATAAATGGTTATAATAAAAATATGATCGATTGATATTAAAAAATTCCCTTATTCTAAAAATGTGTTTAAAAAAAATAAAAATTCAAGAGTCATTACTCGTTCATATAAATGTAATAGTTTTTCTTTAAATAAACTAATATTAAAAATGTTACCTTATAAAAAGCATTCATGTTGGTAAAGAATAGTATAGGTCAAGATTAATTATATTCATAAAATTATTGATCTTTATCTAAAAAGCATGTAAATGTAATAGTGTCTATTTATAAAATTATGTCTTTAATAAAGGTTAATATGGTAGAATAATGTCAGTCAGGTTTTAATTTAAATGGAATGTTTTTTTTAAGTGACAGTCGAATGAATGTCAAATTTAATGTTGAAATTAAAATTGATCACACTCACTACATTACAGCGCACCACCACCCTCGAATGCCATAATAGAATGCCTCTCAGTGTAATAAGTTGAAATTTAAATATCTAAATATGAACTTATATTTTAATGTTTATTTTGTGTGTGTGTGTGTTGATTACAAATCCTCTAACTCTCTTTCATCTCTTCTTCTAGTCAATTTTTCTAGCCACCTTATATTTCTACTATATCGACCAGGTCAATATAGTATGTTTCATGTCTATTTATCATTAAATTATATCAATCTAGCCAATACAACATATATTGAATATAAAAGAGACTTAGAGGGGTTGTAATCAACATGTGTGTGTGTGTGTGTGTGTGTGTGTGTGTGTGTGTGTGTGTGTGTGTGTGTGTGTGTGTGTGTGTGTGTGTGTGTGTGTGTGTGTGTGTGTGTCTGGGTGTGTGTACGCACGTGCGCTAATTACAACTCCTCTAACTCTATTTTCTCTTTTCTTCTAATCAATTTTCATAGCCACCTTACATTTCTACTATATTGACTAGGCCAATACAATTTGTTTCATGTCTATTTATCGTTAAGTTATATCAATATCGCCAATACCATCATCTTAGATTTCAAGAGATTTTATGTTTCGATCCATATATATAGGGGCATATGTATAATTCCCAAACACACACAACACTCATCTATTCTGCTTACGCTCCCATTTCTTCCCTTAAGTTGTAAAAAGAGGTATTAGAGGTTAAAATAATATTTTTGGAGGTCAAGCCTTGCTCAGGTTCTTTGAATCTCAATAGTATAAGTCAAACCAAGGAGGTACATTTGGTATTTGAAGTCCCTAGCTAAGCATATTTAGGTGTTCATATTTCCATTTGAGGTCTTCATCCTACAATATCTCTTTCAAAGTAACACTAAAATTAAGGGAGAGATTAATGCATTGATGAGTCAATACTAAGGTAAATATATTTATCCATATTATCTTTCCTTTATTTAATTAGGATATAGAATTATTATGCTTATTTTTATAGTAGCATGTATGTTGTTTTCCTTACGTAGTTTCTCTTGTACCATATAAGTATTAATACTATATGGATCCTAGTCTTGCCATTGTCACTTTAGGCTGCATATACTATTCTTATAGTCCATTCTTACACCATTTATCTATTATTTATTGTAGTTCACTTTTATCTTGGATCTAGGTTACCCTTGTTCATTAGTTCCTCACATGTAGTTTCCTTATTATATCCTTAATACCACCTTTGTTACCACTGCTATATCATTGATTTATCTTGGGATCTAGTTAGAACCAAACTTGTATCTTAGGTATATGCTTTGGAAACCTATACCCTTGACATTGATTATGGATTACCCTTTGCTATATATATGGCCACCTCGAGCATTGATGTTGTATTGTCCAAGTATATGCATGTTATATATTATTGACCTCTTATTTGTATCCTAGTCTATAAATATAAATAAGATTATTATATTTATCATCCTATCCCATGCATATAGAATGTATTAATATGTGAAATCAAAGGCATGGAAAATTAGGTTAGAAATACCCATAAATTATAGGATAGAATCAACGACCTATTGAATTTGCACAGGGTTTTTTTTATAGAATACTTGTAGATGTAGGATATTACTTTCCTGCTCTTTAGCTTACTTAGGTGTTATTTCCTTTGGAGATGTTTATCCCACATTCATGAGTATGGTTTAGATTCTCATATCTTACACCTATAGATGTACCTCTTCACCTAGTCATTCATATGGTAATGCAAGGTAAACTATTGATTGTATAATAACAGAGTGGACAATAAATAGTTTATTCTTTATGTGCAATGCATTAGCTTCATGGTTGTGTAATGGATTCATGGAGAGATATTGGTTGAAGAGTCTTATTAACTCTATCATGGTGTCAGAGCAGTCTCCGACTACCATTTTTTGCACTATTTGTCTACTCCTTAGATAAGTTGTATGGTTCATTTTTAGATCTAAGTTTTTTTATTCATATTCAAAACACCTCTATTGTGGAGAGTTTCTAGTTTTGAGTATGCTTAGATCTATTATTTTTAGATCTAATTGGTCATAATGATTTGAATTTGAGTTAGTTAGATCTATTGTGTTGGTCATACATTTTTTAGAGAAACTATAAAAAAAATCAAAAAATCGTGACTATCTTACATATTAGTTTTCTTCACACAAGTGTCTGATTTAGAAAATTATTTCACTGTTGGAAAGAGAATTTAGAGAGGTTTACATAAAATGGTTAGAATAAATATTATGATCAATATCTAATTATATATGAGACTCTAAATTTTATCCTATGATTCTATTTTTTTTCAATTTTTTTATGTGCAATCAAGAAAAAAAATTAGATCTTGTATTTAAATCTAAAAATCAACATGGAAGATTGATCTATGTGGAAGATTGCTCTTTTCCTTTACTGCAAATTTCCTTCAAATCCACTTTTTATATATCTAATAGAAATAATTTAATTTTTTCCAAGCACTTAATATTTTTTGGTGCAATGTTTTATTTATGACCTATTTATGATGAGATAACCTTGTAAAAATTATATCTTTTGATCAGTACCTCGAAATTGAGTGTTATTTTTTCAAAAGTGTATGTTTTTTATACATGATATATTGGTGTCATTTATTTTTTTAAAATACACTAAAATGTAAAGTGACATATTCAAGGGGTTTGCCTATGTTATGGGCCCTACTACTTTCTGCATTATACTACTTATGCCACTATTGCACTTTGTATTAATTTATATGCATTTTCAATTGAGTTTGACATCCATTTGTATGTGCTTGTAGATTATCATTTTTTGGCATTTGACACACTGACACACATGTAGTTTGTGTCAAGTCTCCATCAAGGCCCATTTCTTAGTGTCTTGCCTTCTTCTATGGAGACACTTTTTTGCTCCCTTATTTTTGGAGCATCCTCATGATTTATGATAGTTTTTTTCAACAGGTCAACAGTCTCCTTATTTGGAGCTATTCTGATGAATCCTGGTGTATTCCTTCTTTCCATTTGATGCTTTTTTATGTATGATATATATTGTAATTGCACTAATTTATGAAGTGTCATGGGGGGTTTTTTTATTCAACCTTATCTACCTTCATGCATTTGTGTGCTCTATTTCAGGCACCTTTTCACTTCTTCATTTGCTTATCTCTTTTATCACTACCAAAGCCATCCTCTTTGAGAGACCTGATCTATATTTTTGACACCACTTTTTGATATTTTATATTCTCCCACATCTTATAGTGTAGTTATTTTGGTGAATCCTAGTGTCATCTTGTCTTCTTCAACAGTCTCTTTCAGTGTGATATGGAGCTATTCTAGTGTATACAATATCAGTTTGTTTGGTGTTTGAGTAGTAGATTCATACCACTCGTATAGACATTTTTCATCCACTCCACCCATTTATCATTATGGGGAGTGTTCCATCCACATGTATACATTTTGTTCCAAAATTTTCACTTGTTGTTGTTGTTTCTTCCCTTGTCATATATCCTTAGCTTTGTTTTCCCTCTTATGGATCTGACACTTTTATTGAAGATTTGAAGAAAGTGTATGGTTTTTACTCTTGGAGGGAACGTAGATAATAATCATGGGAGAGAGGAGGTGGAGCATTGATTTCCCTTGAGGAAAGAGCCATCCCTATTGTAAAAGCATCATGTTTGGTAAAGAGGCATCATTTTTTCAAGACTTTTTAAAGCTTTTACATTGAATTCTTCTTGATCTAAAGCATTATGTTGGAGGGAAGAGCATTGTGTTAGAGGGAAGGAGGTGTTGGAGAGACAAAGCATCCTTATTAGAATGAAACTTAAATCTATAGAGTTAAATCATCTCCCATCAATAGTGGAAAGCAATAGATTGCACTTCTTTTGCTTTGTTGCAGATCTAAGGAGAGTTAAGGAATTAGAGAAGCAAAGGAGAGATCTGTGTTGGACCAAAAAATTGAGACACCTCATTTTCTGAGACTTTTAAAAGCTTTTACATTAGAATCTCTACTTAACAAAAGATGGCATTAGTTGATAAATTGTGTTGGAGGAGAGAGAGGAAAGAGTGGCATTGGATATCTTCAGCGTCATCTTTTTTACATACATACCAGTATTCATCTCTACATTTTTTCTATTTTAGATCTACATTTTTTTCTTTAGCATCTCAGATCTGTGCCCATTTCTACTGCTACACCATTTTTTCTTTGTCTAATTTATCATGTAAATAGTTCCAAACCTACATTAACTAGTGGAGAGAAGGCATTGGAAGGTGGGAACATGTTTTGTTTTCTATTACATTGGAAATTGTAGACCTGCACTTTCTTGAAGTGGTGGCATCAGAAATGTTTTCTATCTTGGACCAAGGTGTCATACTCTTTTATTTATCTTATGTGCTAGAAATTTTCATTTTAGATTGTCATGGAACATTGAGGCATTTGTTTTTTTAAATTGGACAACACCTCCTTCTACTAAAATGATAAAAACCACATTTATCCTCCTTATTTTCTCTCAAAAATAGCTTTTAATTCATTATTTTCTTCAATAAGCTATATTTTTTACCTCAAGAGGAAGCACAATTCTCTTACATAAGCATAGCAGTAACCAAATGGCTCTTTCTTCACTTTGGTTGGCATTTATAAGTCTATGGTTCAAATCTGGTTCTAATAAGTGGTTAGACATGTACATTTTTTTTGATATGGTCACAAAAATCCATTTGTAGTATTTTTTTTAATGTTTTGACCAATTTTATGGGAATTTGTAAAGCCTCTAACTTTTGAACCATAAATCGATTTGAGTTCTATTTTTTTCAAAAGTACATGATTTTTTATTTTCTATCCATTTATGTCATCAATTCATAAAAATGCACTAGATTTATAAATTTCTAAATTAGGGGGTAGAGCCTTAATACAATATTTTGGGGGGTTATCTCAGTATTAATTTTGTGCACCCTTTTGCATTCTTTTTTATCTTTGGTGATTCATTACCATGTCTTCTAATTCTGGTATTAACTATTTTGAGCATTTGACTACACACAATTACCATACATGGAGACCTTGAATAGAAACAATCATAAAATTCAAAGGATTATGGTCCCTAATGATTGAAACTCAACCATAGTTATACATGAATTTGAAAATTTTCAGCACCAATGTAAGTTTGAAGAGTGTATGGGTTTGTTTGGGGGTTATGTGAGTGAAAGTCTTTTGTTTTATTTGGATGGATGTGATTCTCCATTCAAAATATGGGCTAAGTTAAAGGGTTCATTTGGGAAATTAGATCACTTGAGAGCCATGCAAATTAAAGTGGAGCTTACTTCACTCAATCTGGATGACTTTGCCTCTATTGTAGACTACCTCACTAAGTTTAAACATTTGTTGACATAGTTGAAGGAAAGTGGATGAGATAAGAAGGATGAAGAGCGTGTGTACTTGATTTTTTATAAGTTGAGTGGTCTATTCCAAATCTTTGCTTCTACCTTTTTATCTAGTATGGAGGCCTTAAGTGTTGTATTTACTAGAGTTGTTCTATGAGAGACTTACTAGGAAGGAATATAAATTGTCTCACCTTAAGTCTTCCACCTCTCAAAAAGCATTAGTCACATCACATCCTAAGAACAAGGGAAAAAATAAGGGTAAGAAGAATAAAACTCCTCCATCTAAAAATGCACCTAAGCCCAACATTAACACATATAAACCCAAATCATCTTCCAAATCCAATAATAAGTATAACCTACCTTGCTCCTATTGTAAGGGGACTGGCCATGAAGAGTCTAGGTGTTTAAAGAGAATGCAATCCTTAAAGGATGGTGTTAGGAAACACAAGATTTTTATCTCCACTTATTTTCCATCTCATGAGCTTGGGAAAGCACTTAATGTTGTTGAGAGATCACAGTCACCTATTTTAAATAGTTGGGTTCTATATTTTGGTACTTCACATCATATGACTTCTTCTAAGGAGTCTTTTGTATCTCTTGGTTTGAGTTCTAATTCCAACATTGAGGTTAGAGATTCTTATTTTATTTATATTAAGGGGAATGGTGACATACAGCTAGATGGTGGTTGCATCAATGATACATTATATGTTCTAAACATCACCACCAATCTAATTTTAGTTTATCAAATTTGTCATTCTGCTCAGGGCAAGAAAGTGACTTTCACAACATAATGTGCTAAAGGTCAAACTTTGTTAGAGCCATATACACTTATTTCATAAGGTGTTGTTAACCATAGTTCTCAACTCTATTATTTTGAGGGTTTTGATCATACTCCTCCTATAGGGACGTGTTTAGTTTATCATGTAGATTTTGAGAGTCAGCTTTAGCATGAGAGATTGAAACCTAAACTATAAATATTTTAAGGAGTTGAGAACTCACAGTATGGTAGAAGGTATTCCTATAGTTTCATGTCTTGATGGAGTTTTCCTTAGTTGTGTATTATGGAAACAACAATGAGATCCATTTCTTAAGGGTATGTCCATGCGAGCTTCTTCACCACTTGAGCTTGTGCATAGTGATTTGATGGTCTTTTCTACTCCTTTAAATAGAGATAAGTATGCACTTACTTTAATTGATAATTTCTTGAGGGTACTTGGGTTTATTTTCTCAAGTACATGAGTGATGTATTTACTCACTTCAAAGTCTTTAAGGCTTTGGTCGAGAAATAGTATTCTAGTTACATTAAGAAGCTTTGTATAGATAATGGGGGGTGTACTTTAGTCGAGAGTTATATAAATTCTTAGCAACCCATGGTATTGTTCACTAGCATCCATAATAGAATGTCTTAGAAGAATAAAAGAACCAAACTTTGAAGGAGATGGCTAATTTCATGATGTATTCATAGGATTTACCTCTTATCTATTGGGCAGAGGTATTGAATTATGCAAACTACATTCAGAACCACACACCACATCGAGCACTTGAGCATATGACTTTGGATGAGACTTGGTCTAGAACCAAGCCTAATGTCTCATTTTTATGAATCTTTGGGAGCTTTACTTGGGTGTTTGTACCAAATAAAAAAAGGAAAGCATTAGATAAGAAGAGAAAACCTTTGACTTTTGTAGGGTATTGTGAGGACATGATAGATTATCATCTTTTAGATCTTGATACTCAGGATATTCATTTTCAAACACATGTATAGTTTTATGAAATACTTTACATCTCATGATTCATCATCTTCTTCCATGCCTTCTTCTTGTTTTGATGATTCATCACCTCCTCTCGAGGATTCATTCTTTGAGGAGTCACTTCAAGAGATTCTAGAGGAGGTTAGACATGATGAGGATCCTATTCACACTGATGTTGCCACTACACCTAGGTGAGCTCATACTATAGTTTTTGAGGTAGCACCTTTCATATAGGATCTTTCACCTACTCAACATAATCATACACATTCTATAGGTACTAGACTTTTATGTCAGGCATTCTTTGGGGATCCATAGTCTTTTTCATAGGCTCATAGGATACAGGAGTGGGATGATGTGATGACAGATGAGTATTCTTCATTGATGAATAATCACACTTGGGATTTGGTCATTGTTCCTAAGGGAACAAATTTGGTTAGGTGTAAGTGTATTTACCACACCAAGTATGTAGATGATGGGTCCATTGATAAGTATAAGGCACATCTTGTTGCAAAGGGATTATTTCAGGTCAAAGGTATTGACTACTCTAAGACTTTTGTACTCATTTCCAAGATGGATTATATTCACCATGTACTTTCTCTTGTTGCATCATAGGGTTGTCTAGTGTATTAGATGGATGTTAAGAGTGATTTATTGCATGGAGACATGCTTGAAGAAATATATATAGAGAAGTATATTGGGTTTATTCATAATTTTTCTCTTATTTATCAACTTAGGAGGTCTCTTTATAGTCTCAAACAAGCCCCTCAAACTTGGTATGAGAAGATGGATTCATTTCTTCTCTCTATTGGCTTTGTTTATTGTCACTCTGATCTCACAGTGTATATTTAGTGTATTGGGGAGGGCATTATTATACTAGTCTTATATGTTGATGATCTGCTTCTCACAAGTAGCTCCTCATCTTAGATTTAGACTATTCAGTAGGAATTTTTAGCATAGTTTGACATAATAGATCTTGGCCTTTTGCATTTCTTCTTTGGTCTATAAATTTCATATTCAGATATAGGTGTTTATTTGAGTTAGTATAAGTATACCATTGATCTTCTTCAGCATTTTGGCATGGTTGATTTCAAGCCAAGTCCTCCTTTTTAGTATGGATTAACTCTCACTACCACTTGTACTACTCCACTTTATGATACTAAATTGTATCAACAAATGGTTAGGATTCTTATGTATTTAACTCATATTCACCCCAACATTTCATTTGCAATTGGTCTTATATCTAGGTTTGCACAACCATCATGATAATCGTTGGTAGGTTTCCAAGAGGATTTTATGATATCTACGAGGCACTACTCCTTTTAGATTACATTACACCAGAGGTTCTACTCAATTGCTTGGATATAGTGATTAAGATTGGGTAGGTTATCTTGATGATGGGTGTTCCACTTCTGGCTACATATTTTATCTTGGTTATTCACCTATTACTTGGTTGTGCAAAAAGCAATAGGTTATTGCACTTTCATCTACACATACTAAGTATAAGGAAACAGTTACAATGAGTTATTAGATTCTTTGGCTTTGTCAGTTATTGACATAGATTGGCTTCATGTAAGATTCATCTAATGTACTTTAGTGTGGCAACCAAAGCATAATTCACATATCTCATAATCTAGTTGATCATCAGTAGACCAAACACATTGAGGTACATATTCACTTCATTCATCATCACATTCAAGATGAATTTCTTAGCTTGGAGTACATTCTGACTCAGCAGTAGATTGTAGACATCTTCACAAAGCCTTGTATCACTTCATTTCCTTGAGTTGTGTGGCATACTTGGTTTTTCAAAAGTTATCCTTAGGGGTGTTTTTGAGGACGTCTTCCTTCTTCATTTCATGGATACATTTTGGATATGAGTACCTTATCAGGCCTAGTTGTCGAGACTCATACTATGGATATGCCACTATTTTTTTTATTGTCGAGCCTTAGCTTCATTTGATGGGGGGGGGGGGGGGGGGGGGGCGTGTTAGAGTATGTATTTCACATGTTTTATAGTGTATTAGCTAGTTATTTCATCCTTTTCTAAGTTTGTCATCTGTGAGGATTTATAACACATTGGTTAGTTAGGCTAGTTCTATGTTTTGCCTTGCCTACATATACAAGGGCTTACCTTTGTACTGGCATATCATTTTATAAATAACATTTGATTTACTTTTCTTTGAAATCATTTGTCTACAACTTCATCATGCGATGCTTTTGTTTTTAACACTTTTGAATCTTGGATTGTAATGTTTCTTCACCATTCCTTACACATACATCTTTTTTATCATCACTCCACCCAATCAATAGTATTGGGGGGTGTGGTGTACATTATGCTTCTTAGGTGTTGAGTGTTTCTTGCACATACAGTACTCTTTTATGCTTTTGTCACCACTAATAATCTTCTTGATTGAATTTATTATGGTGAAGCCTAGTGTCAGTTATATTTGTGATCGAGTAGTGGATTCAGATCACTCGTGTAGATTAAGATCCTTTGTGACTTTGGATTATTTGGAGTGTGAACTACTCCAGCATCATCTTGGGGGGGCTTTCTAGCTCTCTCTTCTTTATTTCCCTCTTTTAGGGGGTAGTTTTTCCTACGAGTTTTCACTTTTTCTCCACTTTATGAAAGTTATATGTATGTATGTATGTATGTATGTATGTATGTATGTATACATACGTACATACATATGATTTGGATAACAATTCAGATGATAATTCGGGTTATGGGTCCACCCCAATTGATGGCAGAACTTCTAGGAGCCATAACTTTTGTACCGTAGCTCTAATTGACTCACCGTTTGAACCGTTGGAAAGCTAATAATGAGGGAAATGTCATGAGATGGCATGGAGGTTATCTAGATGAAGTTGGACCCCCTAAAACCCAATGAAAGTGTCCCAAATTTCAATTTTAGTAGTGTAGTCTAAAAATAGTAAGTTTCTAAAAATAGTAATTCATCAAGTTCTGTATTGTTGTAAATCATGGAAGTCGAACCAATTTATCTCCATCGAGATTAGTGACCTTCCACATCCTCCCCACACCTTCAAAACATGTATAAATGAATATGTCTATAGAAATGGAAATCAGACATCTCTTCTCAAAGATAAGCATATGTTTGGGTCTACAAATTTGATCAATAAAACATCTCTTATCAGAGATAGCATTATTTTAATTGTTTTGTTCTTATTTCTTGAATTATCTTTCAACCAAAGATTTCGAGTTTTGGATCAATATATATATTGTACTTTTTAATTGTTTTTTAGATTCCTCCTTTATACATGGGTATCTCATTTAGGCACTTTGTTTATCAAAACCCATATGAAGATTTTTTTACTTGACTCCATGGCCTTCTTGGTGATTCTTATAGTGACACCAGTGTGGTATCCCTACCAGTGACACCAGTATGGTATCCCCACCAATGACACCGATGTGATAGCCCCACCAATTTTTGTGTTCACTTCTCACCATCTTTTTAGAGGATGTTCAAGTAATGCTTTCTCAGGTTTATCACTCTACATAGTATTTTAGAGTGCATTGTTTGTGTTTATTTATCCTCGTATTCAACATAATTCCTAATTTCACTTGGTGGTTACAACAACTCAACATCCATGTACTTAGTCAAGATGGATTGTCATCCATAGGGACATATGGATTCATATTGCATCCTTTATTATACCCACTTAATATATGCTTAGGGATGGTGTTAGTATAGGATATCAATTTCCCACTCTTTAGCTTACTTAGGTGTTATTTCCTTTGAAGATGTTTATCCCACATTCATAAGGATGGTTGGAATTCTCCTATCTTCCACCTATATATGTACCTATTCACCTAGTCATTCATATGGTAATGTAAGGTGAACTATTCATTGTATAATAATAGAGTGGATAATAGATAGTTTATTCTTTGTATGTAATGCATTAGCTTCATGGCTGTGATAATGGATTCATGGAGAGATCTTGGTTGAATAGTCTTCTTTACTCTATCAATACTTGTAGTCACAAAATCCATCATAAGAGAGATACGTGTTCAAAAAGGGTAAAATCAACATAAAATATAGTCACATAAGGCTCAAATTTTGAAATGGGTGATGATAAAAATGTCTAAAATATATAAGGCTAGAAAGAGAGTAATTTTGGATAGGAAGTGTCAAAAAAATAGCCAGATATACACAAGCAGACCAAGTGTGAAAAATGGGTAATAGATACTAAGTAAAAGGAACTTGTACCAAAATTAGGTATCCATACACATTTTGAATTTAAAAAATATCACATTTTGACGTGTGTATTGTAGATTTTAGACACATAATATTGGTATGTGAGTATTTATTATCTATAAAATTGTATTATTTAGGGAAATTATGTGTTTTTTTATCATTAATTCAAATTAGGCTCACACTAGTGAGTTTTCCTGTGTTTATCATTATTCCCACTATTTTCCCTCTCATTTACTCTCTCATCCCCTATTTATCCTCTTAATTTATATGATAATGGTTTCCTTATACCAAAACTTATACACACTTACCCATCAAATGTACACACTTTAGACACATAAACTTAGACTTTGAGCCAAACACACATTCTTTATCAATTAAATGACAAAGTTACAAATAGTTGAGACACATGTATCTTCTTCATATTTTTATTTAACATGACATGAATAAGATACAACCCAATCTCAATCACTAATAGAATGATTGCACTCTTTATTTTAGAATACACCTCTTAGAATGCTTTGCAAGTATTATTTAATATCTCTCTCACTTAATTTCCTCTTGGAAACTAAACTAACATATTTTACCTGTTCCCTAAATAAATATTTGAATTTCATAAACATATATAATTCTCACTTTCCTAATACTAACATCTTATAGGGATTCTTTGAGTTGCCTTCATCTTGGAAAAAAAAAACACATGTCAAAAAATGAAGTTATGGATACGTATTAGATTTTTTTCCTTCACTAAGGGCAAAACCACTAGTTATTATAAATCACAAATTATGAAACTACCACAATGATTCCATCATATGCCCAAATAAAGGTTAATTTTATTTGTAGCAGATGATTAATACATGCTCAACTTAGTTTTCTATAGATGTTACAGTCTTGATTATATTCTTTACAAAATGGTGTCAACATGTTAAAAAGTATAACTTAAACATGCACAAACAATGGATCATGTTTTTGGTTTATCAAATATTTCTTATTAACCTATATTATCTTACATCAAACACCTTGGGTAAATGAATTGATCCATGAGCTCCTACTCATGAACATTGTGTGAGCTCTTCCATTGAATTCCCTTATTTGGAAACCTAATAAATGTACATCCAAGTTGTGTCTTTAGCTATTTTTTTCTTCTACTCAACCAAAAATTCTTTGTATTCATCCCACCTTATCCTCTTGGTGATTATTTAATCTTTCACCATCTCAATCTCTTCTCTTGCATTCTTAGGTAACTACTATCTTCAATCCAAAATTGAAAAATCTAAACTTACATATTCTTCACTCACTTTTACCTCATAGTAACGACATTGATTCACCATATTTTTTAAAATGATGTAAAACCACTAAAAATAAATTAAAACTAATTCACTAGGGAGATAACCATTCAATAATGTAAAACAATGCTTCTAGATTTTCCCTTATGGCTATAAATAGTAAACAAGTCAATTTGTAAATTTGAAACAAGCAATAGAGAATATGAAAGGAAAATAATTTGAATCAACACACATTAATTATTTATGGTTTTCTAAATGTGGTTCTTGACTTTGTAATTTTTTAACTACCTATGTATAAATCTAACAATGTAATTGTTTAAAAACTGTAATGGAAACTATGTCATCCATGCCTTGAGAAGGATCATCGGTCACTTGATTTGACTGACATTCATTTCCTCTTTCACTGATCATTAATTGTGTTTCTTATAGGATTCTAAATTATTTTGTGTATGTGTGTCATTGTATGTTTTACATTTGTTTAACTGTGTTTTTAATATTGGTAGACATAATTGCTTGATTTTCTCCTTTAATTCCTTTGGCCTAGCTTTCTACAAAATGTTAGAATAAAAGAGAAGGGAAGAAGTAGTTTAGTTGAGCAACCACCAAGGTAAGTTGTATTATGTATCCCACATTCTAGAATTAGACCCCCTATAGTTATTGTGTAGTGTGAATGGAAGATTGAGACTAGAATCTTGGCCTTCTTTCTTAAGGGTGAGATGCAACTACATGCACATCACCTCAATAAATTTGGGTAAAATATGTTATGCATGTCCTTAATTAGAGAAAATTTAATTTAGAGTATGAATAGACTTGAGAATGAATAACAAGAAAATAAATTGGAGACATTGGGACCTCAACAATACTTCTTTTGAATGAGTTTTGGATACTTTAATCCCTTAAAATCTTTGTAAATTATTTGAGTATAAAAGCTTCTCATGGTTTTTAATTAAAGAGATATTGGTGCACAAAAGCTGACAAAATAAAATGGAAATAACCAAAAAACATATATAAACATTGATAAGAAAATACCATGAATAGAAGGGCCCATAAAAATAAAGAGAACAATAATGGTAAGACCATTGATCCCACCCATGACAAGATCAGTGGACCTCCATTTCTATCCCAAAGGAGAAAAAACACAAATAGAAAGAGGATAGATAAAAATGCTTATGAGCATAAGAGAAACATGATAGAACAACAAACAAAATAAAAGAGGACTATGAGATCACACAAAGAAGAAGAAATAAAACAAGCTTCAATAAGTCCCTGATTAAAGGTGATGACCCATATGCATAAAACAGTGTCAAAAACATGATAATAAGAAGGCTAAAAAATTAAGTGTCTAAAGGTATAAGTATGCTAAATAAAAAATAAGTGAGATATCAACCCCATTCAATAGCTCTATTTCATAAGCATTCATTAAAGATATTCTCAAAAATCTACATGGCCCAATATTCTTCCATTTAAGCTTGTTATACGTTCCTTTCAAGAATATTTCCTTCCTAAATTGATCCAAAACCAAGTTATCCACTTAGAATCTTTCCTTCTTTTCTAATATGTGCACTATTTATAATCCATGATATTCTTTTGCAATATCTCCTTGACTTACTTATGTAACTTATGCTTGTATGTCGCATAATCCTATGATTGAACACTTATTCTATTCATACTAAATTTATCTCTCAACTCACTAATGCCTATAGTACTAAAACCATACATAAATTGAAAAGTAATCTTTTTTTTACTTTGATTGACTGATTTTTATACAAAAACTTAACTTGTACCATACTCATGTCCCATTATTTTGGATTGGGTCCAACCAAGCATCGCAAAAAAATTATGAGGCTTATATTCACCAACTTTGTTTTCCCATCAATTTTTGGATGATAGGTTGAACTAAAACTCAACCTTGTGCACTACTTTCTCCAAAAAAAATTCCTACAAACTTTGCATCCCTATTAAAGACTATGTTCTTTGAAAAAGCATGCAATATTATGACCTCCTTAAAAAAAATCTAGTAATGGTTGTGGCATCACTTGTATTATGACATGCAATAAATTGTACCATATTTGAAAATATATCTACAAGGAAGATAGATTCATTATCTCTTTGTGTTATTATAATCCTAAGAATGAAATACATACTTATGTGCTCCCATGGTCTCTCTAGTATTGATAAAGGCTAATATAAACCTGCATTCAATTTTTTGTCTTTAGCGTGTTTGAATACTCCACATCCTTACACAAACATATTCACATCCACACTCATACATGGCCAATAGCATCCTTCTTTTAATTGTGCCAATGTTTTATGCATAATGAAATGACTAGCTAAACCTCTGTTGTGCTTCTCATTTATCAAATTATTCCTCATAGATCCTTGAGGTAAATAAAATTTTTGTCCTTTGAATAATAAACCATCCTATAAAATTATTGTCAGGATTAGGAGCACAATTGATTACTTTTCTATAAGCAATTAAACACGGAATTGAACCAGAATGATTAAGTAACTAGAAACTTGAAACAACAAAGAATATGAGAAATAATACTATCTGTATTAACACTCTTCTTGAATACAATAAAGAAATATTCCTCTCCTCCTCACACCTCTTGGGTGTACAGTATTTCACTCAAGAGTTCTCTCTCTCTTTCTCAACCACAACTAACTCAACAACCTGAGTTATCCCCTCCTTGATAGCTTCAGCTGATCTCCTTGACCTTGCACATTGCAGATCTCCTTTGACCTTGCTTTCTTGCTTAAATGCTTTACTTGCATTACAATACATGCCTCATGGGTCTCTTAAATAGGATCCCAAGCATACAATAATTAGACTTCTAATTACAATAATTAGAAACACAGACTCAAAGACTTAAATTAGTCTTCAACATGCAAACACTCTCAGACCTATTAAAATTAGACGAGTCTAATTCTGGAAACGCGTTCTGGAAATGCATGCACACGCACAGGTGATCAACGTCAGTTGCTGTCGGTCTGCTCCTGACCGACGTCGGTCGATCCCTGGTCCCTGCCTAATCGACGTCAGCAATACTGCCGATGCCGGTTACTGGTTGAACTCAGCAACTTCCTGATTAGCATCCTGGTGAAGCTTTTAGCTCCAAAACTTAACAATTATTTTAACCATAGATTTATATCCATGTAGGTTGTATTCTTGCACATTTCCCATCTCTGAAATCAAAATATTCCTCATACAAATCTCTCATGGAGCCAAACCCAATTACTTCCACTCTCATCTCATTCAACACAAAGAATCTTATACTAAATGAATCTACAACCCTATTTGACTTACCAATTCTATGCTTCAAAACAAATTAATAACTTTGAATAAATTTCACTAATTTCATATGTTTTTTATTTAATTTAACTCTCAATTATGAATTATAATGTTTGATGATCCATATACAACACACACTCCTTGGGTAAAAAATAAAGCATCCACTTCTTCATGGCTTGTGCCGTAGCATAAAATTATTAATCATAAAAGGAATACTTCCAATTTGATTCATTAAAATTCTCACTAAAGTAAACAATGGGATTCTTTTTTAGACTCAAAAATAAGGTTATTGATGTCCTACTAGTATCACAATCAACCTTGAACAGCTTTTAAAAATCTGGCAATGCTAAAAATCAATGTTTTATAACCTTCTTATTCAAAATATGGAATCTTTACTTTTTTTAATGATTTTTTGAGCCCTTTAGTATCACCTTTTATTATTTTCATAATGTGTACACATATTTCACTAAAGTTTCTAATGAATGTCCAATAGAAATTAGTAATCCATGGAAGATTCTTAATTCAAACATGCTTTTATGTTATGGACATTGAATAATGGATCTTAGTTTTTATGGGTTCATTCTTAACCCATCATGTGATATTAAAAACCCCAAATATACCAACTCTTTCTTCATAAAACTACATTTAATCAAGTTGACCAACGAATTCTCATCTTTCAAATTTTGTAATACTTGTCTGAAAAGTAACAAATTATCTTCTCTTATTCTATTAAAAAAATAAAATTTTATCCAAATACACAATGAAATTTTTTCCAAAGCTTTAAAAACTTAATTCATGATTCTCATGAATGTGTTGGGTGCATTTAATAATATGAAAGGCATAATCAACCACTCATACAAACTATCTTTTTCATGAAAGTGGTTTTCCACTCATCATCTTTGCTAATTATGGTTTGAGTGTATCCACTCTTTAAATAAATATTTTTGAATCACCTTATTCCACTCAAACAATCATTAAGTCATACACCTATGGAAATGGAAACATGGTTTTGATCTTATAATGTCTCTTGAATTTGTACACACATAATTCCCCACCTTTATTAGGTACTAGTAATGGTAGAACTATAATGGCCTCATACTTTATCCTATCAAACCCTTCTCTAACAAGTCTTGAACTTTTATATTCATCTCCTCATTCTCCATATGTGATAACCTATATGTTTTGTTGTTTAGAAAACTCCATCTAAGAACTAAGTCCATGTGATGGCTAATACTTCTCCTAAATGGCAATGCATTCAAAAAATCATTTGAAATAATTTTAGTATATTTATTCAATAGATTTTTCACATTAATTATAATTTCAATCACCATATCCACTATCCCAAATTTCATGGGTGTGGAATTGAAATCAAAACATGCCCTCTCCTTCTTTGCCTCCTTAAAAAAATAATTATTAGAAACTAATAAAACCTTAGGATTATTGTTCATCTTTTTCTAATTTCCTTCAATGGGATCAATTTGAACTTCTTACCATCTTTCACAAGTGTGTAGACATTATCTCTTCCATCATGCATGACATTTATATCACATTTCCATGGTCTACTCAAAAACACATGACATACATCTATAGGCATAATGTCACACACAAATTTGTCCTTATATGAACCAATTTACAAATTCTCATACATTCTCATTCACTAAAATTTGATGTCCTTTTTGCAACCAAGATACCTTATACATACTAGGATGTACTATTATTTTCACCCCAAGATTGTCTACTATATCATTATATACCAATTTATATGTGCTACAACTATCGATAATAACCTTACAACACGTACCCCCATATTTGCAGATGGTTTGGAAATGATTCTTCCTTTGCACTAGTTCATTATCCTCCTAGGCTGATTTTAGCAACATTCTCTTCATCATAAGAACCTCTCCATTTTCCTATTCTTCCATTTGGTTTGGGGATGAAACACTCTCTTCATCCACGTGTGTGATGTGAGTGCCTACATCATTTCTTATATTGTTGTTTCATAATGTTTTTAGACCTTTGAAATCTCTATGCTTAACATTTCCACACTCACAGCATTACCCATTAATCCTATACCTATTTTTATACCATATTACCCTCTACCTCATGAATAATAGCCTCTTCCTCTTTGTGTTTAATTCTGATTTTGAGAAGTGTTAGCTTCTCTTTCATGAGCATGGTCTCCTCTACCAAAGTTTTCCTGTTCTTTTCCTCTTGAGAACCTTCCTCTACCTCTTGATGTGTTTTGGTGTCTTATTGATAGTATCTCCTCTACCTTTAATGCACATTTATAGGCTTCTTCCACTATCCTCAACTTAAACATTCCAAACTCATCTTATATGGAAATATGAATACCATTCACATATTGTGAGATCTTTTCTTGATCATATTCAACATGACCCACCTGAATTGTAAGATTTTAGAACTCCTCTCTATAATCATTCACACTCATTTCCCTTTCCTTCAAATTTTACAACTTCTAAAACAAACTTAATTGATAATATGAATCCAAGAACTTACCATTTTTCTTTACCACCATCATATCCCAAGTTATGATATTGTCTTTGCCTTTCGTCTCCCTTTCCAGTTGCATGTAATCACACCACAAGGATGTGTGTCCATTTAGGTTGGTGCAATAAAAATTCACTTTCTTTGGGTCCTCCATTGACTCATAGTAAAATCTTTTCTAGCTTTGTGATTCAATCAATAATATCCTTAGGGCATAAACATCCTCCATACCTAATATTGTGCAACCTAGGTTTTTTTCCCATCTTGGTTATGCCTTCAAAAATTTATTTTTTATTTCATTTATTATCCCTTCAAACTAAAATTCTTAAGTTTTTATTTCTTCATCGTCACTTACATTTACAATAGTGGTTCATCTTCTTTGTGCAACCTCCATAATATCCAACCTTGCTTGGATTCCACTAAATTTCTCTATCAAATATATAATTCTAATTGCTCTTCCTCCTTTTACAAACTTGAAACTAACTCAACTTGAGCCTCACAACTCAACACAATAAGGCATAACCTTGTTTTAAAACAAATTGATGCATACATGAATTAATGGAACAAATTAATGGTTGTATTACTCCCTATCCTAGACACACTTACCGACTGAATGGACAATACTCAAATGAATTGGAGCCAAACACACATTCTTTATTAATTTAATGATAACCTAATCATAGTCCCTCATAGACTGATTACTCTCTTTGTTCTCGACATATATCACCTAACAAGATCTGCAAATCTTCTTCCTTCTCTCTCTCACTTGATCTCCTCTTAGAAGTTGAACTAACTCAGATTACTTCTTTTCAAACTAAATATTTTCCTTTTCAAAAAGAATATGAATGTCATTTGTTTTTTACACTGATAACTTGCAAATCCTCTTTGAGTTTCCTCTATCTTGGAACATGGTCTACATTTGAAACCATGGGTGAAACCATTGGTTACTAAGCAAAAGTTTCATCATATACCTAAAAAGGGTTTAATTTGACCTCTGGGACATGAATGAAACTTGATACACTTGGTTTTTTTGAGATGTTGGAGTTTTAATGATGTTTCGTGGACTAGTTTTGATCATCTTCAACATGCACAATGATACTAACATTATCAACAAGTCACACAAATAGCCACAAGCATGCATAAACAATGCCCTATATTTTTTATTGATGCAAAATTTATTGTTGACCCAAATACTCACATGTCACTTCTCCCCTTGTTTCCTTAAAAAATTAGGATTTTCTCATAAACATATGTTGTATGATCTTGGTGCCTAAAAAATGTACATTATATAGTTATGGGGTTGGGCCCTTGTGAGCTTTGTTTAAGACCTCCTTTGGATTGTAGGCTTTCTCTAGTTGACTATTCTACCTATTGTATGTTAGCTCACATAGAAATAGGTCTTAATTTTAATTCAAGAAGTCTCTATATACATAGGTGCATTAGTGCATATAATACAAAGAATCCATCCATCAAAAAATAAGTTGAGTGTGCCAAAGTAATAAATTCAAAAATTTAGAGTAAAATACAAGCAAATTTGAAGCATTTATTTCTCCACCATGCAATCATTCTAGCATAAAATTCATATCAAATAGGCTTTACATCAATGGATTGCCATGTTGAATATGCATTATATTTTGTGTGTTATTTTTGAAATTATAGTAACATTCTAGGGGCCTGATAATAATCAAGTTAAAAGGGACACATGCCTTACAATACATTCCCCATTTTTTCAAGTTCTCCAGATGTGAATGCCATGTTTAGTTTTTAAAGAAGGAAATCAATTTCCTAGATATTTGCACAGTACTTTGGAATGATGAGAAAAGTTTATGGAACCCTAAACTTGATGAACAATGTCATTAAATTAGTTTTTGCATATCAGTAAGTTCCCAGGTTTAGCCTCACTGTTCCAGAAATGAAACCACTCTTTTAGAAGTGTTTGGGCAGTTCTAGGAACAGTCTTTGTTTGCTCTTATCTCTCTAAGTTTTTTTCACCTCATTGTATAGACCTACTATGTATTGTATGTTTCTACCAACCATTTCTAAATTCATCAGATATTCCTTTCAAACCTCCTTAAACATTTATATTAATAAGAAATTATTTATACGATTAAATCTAATTTCACTATTTTAAATTTAATTAAATTTATTTACAATATTTATGAGTAGATATATTTTTGATATAAAACTTATTTCCTATAAAATATTTTCTAATAATAATCCACTTTATTTATGTATATTATTTTCAAATAAATAAATTTTAAATGGAAAGCACACTTTATTATATAGTGGAAAACACACTTTATTATTTAGTGGAAAACACACTCTAGTATCACTTCTTATGCTTTTCTTAGTTTATAATCTGTGGGGTGATTGTTTTAAACAAGGCTTTTTAAAATGTAAGCAACAAACAAGAAGCTTTTTTTATCACTCATAAATAACGTTTTATATATGTGGAACACTTTACATATATTTTAGTGTTGTGAAATACAATTTTAAAATTATTTAATTTACTTTTTTGTGAAATTTATACATAGTAGAATTTATTTATACAATTTGAAATTCATATGGACAAGTTAAATTAAGAATGTGATGTTCATTATAATTTATTCATAAAATGATTTATATAAATTTTATTCATGAATATAAGAGGAAGATAAAAGTCCCATAAGTGAAATAAAAAAATATGAAAGTTGATATTTTAATAGATATAAAGTAATTAATATAAATAGATTATTATAAGATGAGGATAAACAAGTGGGGATAATCAATGGATGTTGTGTGTATATCAGAGTTAGTTTGTATTCATTTTTTTGTTGTACATTTTTTCGTTTCAATAAATATAATTGGTGTGTTTTTTATTTTCTCCTCTATAACTAAAATTATCTCCTCTTGTATTTGTTGTTATGTTACTTTTGATATTTGACGATTATTTCTCCCCTGTTATATTGTATGTTTTAATTAAAATTAAATGCCAACTAAACTTAACTGCTAAGCACGAAATTATCCTATACCAATATTACATTTAATGTTAAAATAAAATTATAATAATTCTTAATTAAATATCCTCATAACATTGTTGATGATCCATCTTTTGTAAACCTCTGCTTAAATAACATTAAAGATATCTATAATCACATTAATAATTTCTATAATTAAAAAAATAGACGATGACAAACTGTAACACTAAATTAACAGGGAAATGGAAGAAGATAAACTAATATAATTCACTTTATATATAAAAACAATTTAAAACCCTTTTGTGAATGTCATTTTTAGGTGTATACACAATCTTATATTTATAATTAATGTTTATCATGCCCCACAAATCTGAAAGATCGCACCTCCTTATCACGGAATGACATCACACTTTGTCATAAATTTGATCTTGAATTTCATTCAATGAAAAAATTACCCATCTTCAATTTCAAACGGCAAATATAACTTTGATGTATTTATTCGCATGCATTTGTCACATCAATGTAATTGTTATTATATCAACATATATTTATTATTATATCCCCACAGAACCATTAATGGTTTTGTTGCTGTCACTTGAATGGCGAGAGTTTAATGAAGTGTTTGACATTGCATTCATGCGTATGAAATAATAAAGAAGTCAATATCATTTATTATATGCAAATAAATATATATATTTGCATATAATAAATGATATTGACTTCTTTATTATCTTATATATATATTTATATATAAAAAATAAAGTCCATTATATCATGTCAACGTATAATCTTTATATGTTAAAAAAATAATATAAAATTTTAGTAGGCACCCAAAAAAAAAAAAAAAAGAGATTGATACAAGTGGTCGATTTATAAAATGAAAGGTATAGACCATGAGAGTATTATAAGATCAATGGTTATGTAATGGACATGATCATTAATGGTTGTGTAATGGACATGATCATTAAGTAATTGCTTAATTGATATTTTAATAAATTAAAGTTGAAAGTATATATAAAATTAATATATTATTAATTAATTTATATTATGATAGTGTAGAATATTTTTTTATGGACGATGAGATGTGAGTGAATTAGTAAAGTAGATTGGTTGTTTTTAATCTTATTTAGGTTTGAATTTTATTGGGCATGTGAAGTCGGTCAAGTCGTTGTATCGATGCATTCGAGTCATGTTATTGTTTGTAGATTTAGGAATCATGAAGTTGATTGTAGTTGTATGTAATTTATTTGAAACTTGTTAGTTGTTGATTTGGTAATCATCTGGAGATTTGGGTCCCATATGTTGCCCAGAGCAATTGGTAGGTTGTATGTGGTGTATTTGAAATATGTTAACTATTGATTTGGTAATCATCTGGAGATCTGAACCTTGTATGTTGCCTAAACCGATTCATAGCTCTAATAAAAAATGATGATCAATAAAAAAAAACTTTTTCACATTAAAAAATATAATATATTGATATTATATTTATTAAATTTTAAACATAAACTATTCTTGATTAAAACATAAGGTACCTTCCAACACATTAATAAATGTAAACCTTTATATTTATAGTGCATCATCAAAATTTTCAATATTTTTATTTTGTTGAAGGTGTATTGCAACGCTTTTCTAATTATTATTTTAAATTAAATGTACCATAATTTTGGACTATCTAGGATCAAATATGTATACCCTAGACATAACTCGTGTTACTCATACAAGAAAGAGACATAGATTTAGGTACAATAGTACCTCTTTCTCATATACCTTGCACTAAGGTAGAAATAAAGTAATACATACAACCTATCACTTTCTTCTCTCCATTTTATTGGTGAAAGTGAGGGAGATCCTTGATTTTATAGAACTTGAATGCCCTCACAAATATAAGTAGTTCAATAAATGCAAATGGTTATATAAATGTAAGTGATTGCATAAATTTTGAGGATTACATAAAGTCCATGTGAGTGTGTAACTTGGATTCTAATACAAATTGCATTTCCAAATGAATTATTTTCTAAATAAGAAATATAAAGATAATTACTTACGAATTAAGTAATATTAAGGTGTAAAATTCATACCAACACCTCTCCTTAAAAACAATGTAGGGAGTGTGTACAAAACTGAGGTAAAACTTTTGAAATGGTTTTCAGCACTAAGCCTGATGAGATATTCATGTACAATGAATATTATTGTAATCAACATAAGTAGAAAATGGTGTTAAGATATATCTAAAGTATACCCAGGAAAGAAATATAACACACAAGAAGTAGTAAAATAAACTGAAAGAGAAGTGCCTTGGATAGGTTGAATTTATCACAAAGGTGCATTAGGTATGCTAATCCACCACTAAATAATTTCTAGAAGTAGCTGTGTGAGAGACAACCCACAAAAGATCCATGATGGAGTTGTGAATTATAAAAATAGTATCAATTCAAGTTACAAGCGTGTCAAAAATTTATCCATCACAAGGAACATGACACAAACCATACTTGCACCACAATGTCTCCTAAAGAAAATCAAACCCCTGATACATTTACAATCGTTCTATAGATTTTAGGCCCTTCTAGACACATTGGCAAAGGTGAAAACATCCCTAAATACACCTAAAGTACATTTCCACTAAAAAAGGCCTAAAATAATGAAACTAGTCAAATACCCTTACTTTGATACCATATTATAATTTTGGACTACCTAGGATCAAATGCATTTATCCTAAACATAGCTCATGTCATGCATAAAATAAAGATACACAAAGATTCATGTACAAAAGTGCCTCTTTATTGTATACCCTATTCTAAAGTAGAAACAAAATAATATATAGAACCTCTCCCTTTCATCTTTATATTTTGTTTTTTTTAATTAATTAAGGCAGCAAACCAAGGGCCGAACCACAGTCAAAAAAGATAGGAAGGCTGGCAAACAAAAAATCCCTGCACCAAACCAACGGCACAGCTGAGAAACAAAGTCAGAAGCAAAACAAAACACTGGAAAGACCAAAGTCAGAAAGGACTAAACTACATAACTATATAATTAACAAGATCCTTAAGATTCTCATTGTCCGCATTGTCAGCATTCCTTGGATTACCCACCGCTTCCAACATAGTCATATTCAATAGAATGTTATTTTGAAGGCCTTTGGCGAAGACTTTTTCCAGCTTTTAAATGCGAACCTTCAAGGCCCCAATATCTGTTTTCCAATCATTCTTATTCTCTAAACCCTCGCCAGCTTCTTCTACATGCATCTTCTCCTTATTATCAACAGTTCCCCTAGAATCAACACCCTGCTCTTCAGTGACCTCAAAAATCCGAGAAGCCTGTTTCCCACCAGTGTCCTCAAAAATTTCTTGAATTTTTGGCTCTTCATACCCCAATTACCACCTTGAGCTTTGAACAAGTAACAAGCCCTTGATTCTGTTTGCACTGAATGTAGATGTGAAGGCTCATTTTACAAAATGGCCTGCCACGGTGACGTCTACTTTCATGCTTGAAAATAATTCCTCCTTGGTTTTCATGATGCAACTCTCGCACCTCCACCTCGTGATACAAGGAATTAATCATGACAATCAAGGAAGTATTAAGGTTATCATTTTCCATGATCTGCAGTGGCCTTCTCCACATGGATTGCCTTCGAAAGCTATCTTTGTCATCAATGTGCATTATTCATGCTTCGTCATCTCCTTCTGAATGATTTCTCTAATGTTTGGGGGTATATGATCCCCTTGTCGCCATACCCTCCATCCTGAGAATTGTTGACCAAGGTTGGCACAAGCATCAGCGACCCTGTTACCTTCTATGTAGGTGTGGGTAATCTCAACTTCGGAAAACTTTTGTAAAAGAAACTGGATGTCCGTAATAATGTCTTTTAGATGGATACCAACATTAAATTCTTTATTAACGGCATCTATGACCAACTTAGAATCTCCCTGAATATTCAAATTTCTAATTCCTATGGATATAGCTAACTTTAATCCCCAAAGTAAGGCCATAGCTTCAGTTGCTCTGGCAACCCATGCCACCAGCATAGATAGCAGACATCCCTCCTTTTTCATTTCTTATTATTCCCCCTCCACTTGATTTACCACTCAACTTGGATGCCCCATCAAAATTGAGTTTCATCCAATTGGGTTTAGGTGGTATCCATTTAGTATGAAGTCTCTGAAGAATTTTGGAATTATCATGCCTAGGGATAAGGTATAAAACCTTCCATTTGGCAGCAATTTGACTTTCAAATTCAGATAGGGGTTTCTCTGCAACACTAATGTGAGTTGTTGTAACACTTTCCAAGATGGTCCTAGCAAAGGAGTTAAACACCTGAGTAGCATTTCTAGCAGTGTCCCTGAAAATTATGTGATTTCGCTCTTTTCATAAAGTCCAGCTCAAGCATGGCAGAGCTTGCTTCCATAGTTCCTTAATCCAGGGATGTGTGAAGGTTGAGTTCCAGCTGAAAATTACTTCTTTAAGGTCAGAATTGCAAACCCATTCAATGCCAAAGTTGTTAAGTATTGTGCCCCATAAATCCTGGGTAAACTCACAGTGTATGAATAGGTGTGAAACTGATTCCTCTCTAGAACCACACAGAAAAAATCTGTTGACCAAAGTAAACCCCCTCTTTTGGAGGTTGTCCTAAGTAAGGATTTTGTTATGGGCAATAGCCCACCAAAACAAGTTAATCTTTGGAATGAGTTTATGATTCCAAACCTTTTTCCATACCTCCTTATTCTGAGCTTCAGGTGTAAGTAGATGATACGTAGATTTGACAGAGAATGATCCATTCTTATCCGGCCACCAGTATTGTTCATCCTCCCGAGGGAAGAGTAGGATTCTAATCTCCTAAACACATTGCTGGATCTCTCAAATTTTTGGGATAAGCTCAGGCCTGTGCACACAACAATCCAAAAGGTTTTTCTAGCTCCTTATCCCATTGTTATTTTCCATATAATCACTAACCCTATCACCAAAGAACTGAGTAGTCAGGTCTATAATTTCTCCATAGTTTCCTTGGGAGATGAGAGGCTTGTCCCTTAACCAATTATCCTCCCAAAATTTAATCTGTCGGCCATTTCCAAGCTTCCACCTAATTCCGTGTTTGAGAAGACTTTTAATTTTTAGAATTTTATTCCATATCACAGACCCCTGGGGTAATCCCACCTATTGAAGAAAGTTGGAATCATCAATGATATGCATGTATTTGGCATACATTATTTCCCCCCTCTCACTATTGTTGTGAATCAGATTCCAACTAACTTTTGAGAGGAGGGCTTTATTCATTTTCCTGATGGATCTTATATTAAGTCCACCATGAGATTCTGGGAGACACACTTTTTCCCATCTGACTAAAGACATTCTCTGTTTGTCTTCCACTCCCATCCATAAAAATTTCCTTTGGATCTGTTCCAGCTTTTCAACAAAATACATAGGAATTTTAAAAAGAGACATAAAGTAGGTAGGAATACCTTGCAAGGATGCCCGAAGAAGTTGTAGCTTACCCGCACTACTGAGTAGTTTCCCCTTCCACCCAAGAAGTTTCCTCTATGTACATTCCATAATACCATTCCAAAAACTTGAAGATACCTCTTTGACTGAGAGTGGGAGACCTAGGTAGGTAGCTGGTAGGCCAGCCTTAGCACAATCTAAGATATCAATGATTGTATGTCTAAGTTCATTGGGAGTGTTGAATAAGTACACATTGCTTTTCTAGAAATTTATTCTTTGTCCCGAGTCTTTGGCATAATCATTAAGTATATTCTTCCATACTCTAGCTTCAATCACCGATGAGATGCCAAATAAGATGGTATCATCCACAAACTATTGTATAACCATAGGATGAAGGGAAGAGGTAGGTTTGATGCCCACTAGCTTTTTTGAAACTATATCAGCTTGTATGTATCTTCCCAGTGCCTCAGCCATAATGATGCATAGGTATGAGGAGAGAGGGTCTCCCTGACGAATTCCTCTCGAGGAGGAGAAAAACCCTCTAGGAACACCATTAACCAACACTGAGAATTTAGCAGAAGAGACCACATTCCATAATAAGCAAGACAATTTATCATTAAACCCAAATTTTCTAATCACTTGGAATAGAAAAGTCCATGAGACTCTATCATAAGCTTTGGATATATCAAGCTTGAGGGCCATCCCAGGGATTCTACTCTTATCCATGGAGTGGATAGTCTCATGTGTAGTGATCACAGCATCAAGAATCTATCTGCCCAGGATGAAACCTTTTTGAGTAGGAGAAATAATTTTGTCAAGCAAGGGTTGAATTCTCAAAACTAACAGTTTAGTACATATCTTATACACAGTGTTGCATAAGCTAATGGGTCTGAAATCAGCAAGGTGTAAAGGTTGAGCTTTTTTAGGAACAAGTACAATGAAGGTATTATTGACTTTTTTCAAAAGTTTTCCAGATCTAAAAAAATCACAAACTGCAGTTGTGAGGTCTGCTCCAACAATCTCCCAATATTCCTGAAAGAATATAGAAGGAAAGCCATCACGACTCGGGGCTTTAAAAGTGCCCATGGAGAATAAAATAGCATGTACTTTTTCATCAGATATAGGGTTTAACATTTCTAGATTTTCTTCTTCTGTTATCAAATAGGGGATTTTATCAATGAATTGACTCATAGATCTATCAATTCTATCATTATTGTTTTCTTTCGTAAGCAGATTCTAAAAGAACACCCTGGCTTGCTCCCTTATTTTGTTATCCTCAGTAATAATGTCTCCATTATCCAGGACAAGCTTAGTTATTGAGTTGGCTTTTCTATGTTTCATAACTGAGAGATGAAAAAAAGTAGTGTTCCTATCACCCTCTTTAAGCCATTGAACACGAGATTTTTGTTTCCAAAAAACCTCTTCCCTTTCCATCAGATTCTTCCATTCTAAAGACAGCCTGCTCTCTTCTTCTAAGGTGCCCTCAAAGTCATCCCCTTGATCAATCAATTCTTGAATAGCCTTGAGTTTTCCCATTATATATTTTTTCTACTGGAAAACCTGCCCAAAACTGTATCTATTCCAGCGATAAACTTCTTGTATAATGCACTGGAGTTTCTTGACTATTTTAAACATGGGAGTATCGTGAATGGGAATATTCAACCATTGAGCCACCATTTGTCTAAAACCTTTGTGTTTAATCCACATAGCTTCAAAATAGAATGGAGGAGGTCCGTGATGTCCCTGATCTCTCCAATTGAGGATAATCGGGCAGTGGTCAGACATGGTTCTAGGTAGAGCCTATGCCTGCATATTTTGATAATCATTCCAATTACTTGATATTAGAAATCTATCTAATTTAACCTAAATCATTTGATCTCCTCTTCTTCTATTGGTCTAAGTAAAATTTTGGTTCTATAGCTCTATGTCCAATAATCCCCAATCATTGATGAATTCAGCAAAATCAAACATGTTGTCCGAGTAATCAATAATTCCACCCTATTTTTCAGAAGGGTATTAAGGTGTGTTAAAATCTCTGGCTAACATCCATTTAGAATTTTGAAGATTATTCCTGTGGCTACTCAGATCTATCCATAATTTCTGTCTCAAAGCTCTGTTATTCGGTGCATAAACATTTACCAACGTCCATTTCAAAGAATTCATGGAAAATTGGTAATCAAAAAGTGCTTATTATGGGCCATAAGAGATCCTTGGATTTTAGCACTATTCCACATAGTGACAATCCCTCTTGAATCCCCTTCAGCAGGACTAATACAAAAATCCGCCTTAGGCCATATATAGTCAGCAATTTTCGCAAAATTCTCCTCTTTCATCTTGACTTCTTAGAGTAATAGAATATCTAGTTTATTATCTAAAATGCAGTTTTTAACGTCAAACTACTTTGAGGGACTGTTAATGCCCCTCAAATTCCATGATAATATTCTCATTTAGAGAGTTTGGAGGGTTGGGACTCTAGTGTTTTCTGTTTTCCACTGCCAATCTCCCTAGCAATCTCTCTTTGTCTTGTTTCCCTTAGGGTTGGCCTCCCTTGTTTGGGCTCAGTACCAACATCTGTATATTTTTTACCTTTCCAGATCTTTTTCTTTGGGGTAACCCATTCTTCCTGTTCATTGCTGCCATCTTGTCCTACTACCCCTATTGCCAAGTAGTTTTTTACATGGACACCATCTTCCAAATCATGGGAAAAGTCTGTATTTGACTGTGGATCTGGTACTCGTTGAGTGTGACTTTCAGGTGTTACTTCTTCCTGTCCAATCCTTGAAACTATGTCATCTTCATTGACTTTTTTAGCAAAAGGTCCCCTCCTACCCCTTCCTTAAACATATTAGTCTATTTTTCTAAAGTGTAGACTGTGTTAAATGTGGCCTTATGACTGTCGTCAGATACTATATTCTCCTTTGGGACCTCTTTTCCCTCGTTACTGATGATATCCTCCTTTCTCTTCTCCTCCTCTTCTTCTTTTGTAACCTTCTGACTATCATCTAATCCTATATTTTCCTTTGGGACAACTTCACCTTCATTACTAGGGGTAGCCTCCTTTCCCTTCCCCTCCTCTCCTTTTCCTGTATTGTCAGGAATTTCCACATTATTCTCTATTTCCTGCTTGTTGTTCACTTGCTCCTCCTCTACATTCTGGGAATCCTCTTTCATCCCCCTTTGCTTCACTTTGCATTGTGTCATTAGATGTCCCTTCCTCTTACATATTTGACAGAAAGTGGCAGCATTCTCATAAGTAATTGGCTGAGTCCAGGTTCCATATTTAGAGTTTAGCTTGGACATAGGGAGAGTCTTATTTATTTCAACATTAACATAGAGTCTAGCATACACACATCTAGACTTAGTTCTGGTTATATGATCTGAGGTGACATATTGACCAATAGAATTGCCAATGGTTGTGAAGATTTTTTCATCCTAAAATTCCAAAGGGAATCCTGGTAATCTTACCCAAGCAGGTGATGTCTTATTAAGGTTCGAGTTAGGATCAAATCCTAGTTTCCACAAGCATAAGGCTAGAGAATGTGGTCCAAATAGTCAGGGACCTCCAGCAAGGCTAGCGATCATGTCCTTCCTATTCATAAATCTAAAAAGGAATAGACCTCTAGCCATGGCTGTGATTGAAATACTACCTTTGACTTTCCACCTAGACATAATCCATCTTCTAAGCATTTCGGTATTAGGATAGAAAGAAAAAAAATTACCAACCAGCGTGAGGTCCATGGATGCCACTATTTCCTCCACCAGATCGTCTGGGATACTCAATGCCTTGCCCTTTGAGAGAACAGGGAGGCTCGACATGCCTTTCAATGGACACGTCTTTTCACCTATGAGTGCCTTCTTCCATCCATTGGATGGACTATCCCCTAATGGATTCTTGGATAGATCCCCAGAGGTACTGCTACCTACAGTGACCTCCATTGGATCCGTGGTCCCGCTTGTCGCACTCAGGGGACCCAACTAGGCAGAAAAAAACTAGTTTCAAATATTGTCCACACGCTTCGCTCCTCCCTTTGATAAAATATCTCCTATGTTGTTCCAAAAAAATCATCTTTATATTTTGTTATTAAAAGTGAAGAAGAGTCTTACTTTTATAGACCCTGAAGATCCTTATAAATATAAGTGAATACATAAATACAAGTGATTATATAAATGTAGGAGGTTGCATAAAATCTATGTGGGTCTGCAACTTTGGACTTGATTATATGTTACATCCCGATTTTGCCCTAAGTTTTATAGCCTTTGAATCCAAGGAATAATATGGTTATCATTTGATTATTATTGTTTTAATTGAGCTTTATAAAATATACTAGTTATGGGACAGTGATATGCTAATTAGTTTGCATAATGGATTGATTATGTGATAACTGTACTTTCTTATTTTTGTACATTATGAATGTATATTTGTTAGTTATGCATCATTATTTTTTTGATATATATGATGAATCAAACTAATTAAATACTTATCATGAGGTGGGTACAAGATTGATCATTTTCTTAAATTATGATGGAGGGAGAGCATCATCAATGAGGATGGCATAAATGGGATGATTATGGGATGATAAAGGAACTGCTAGTAACCCAACACACACACCCCAATAGAATAACTTGTTTAATTATTGTATGACTTAGTTAGTCGGTATGGTTTTGAGTGCTTAAGTATTTATGCAATGATCATATTTTAGTTTATGCACTTAAATGAGTGATTTCATTATTCTATAGCCTATAGTTAGATTAATGATAATTGATCTATGATTTTTGTGATTATTGTGTTTGAGAGATGTTATTGCTTAAAAATTTGGTAATCTGTATGACTTAATGCATCTTTTAAAAGGATAGTTGAAGACATCGAGACTAGTGCATATATTTACACATACAATGTTGATATATAATCATGTAATTGATGCAGACACAAATCTGGTTGTCTAAAAGAGTGACAGGGCTAAATGATATTCAGTAAATATCATTGTATTGATTTGATATCTTTCCATATAAGAGTTTTTAATAAATGTTAACCATAGAATACTTGATATACATAAATATAGATAATCCACAAAATTTAGTATTTTAATAAAATGTTTATTTTGAAATAATTGGATTATTATTTGGTTTGAATATCTTTTAAAAGAGATAGTTATCTTTTTATGTTTAAGTTAAGAGAAATTTAATATCCTAAATACTAAATTACTAGTTAAGATGTAATATGTGGTTTATTTAAAAAACTAAAAGTCTAAAATTATCATTTAAAGAGAGAGAATCTTGAAAAATTACAGTGATGCAGGGAGCAACATTCTACCAGGTGTGGGATGCAAATTAATTTAGTATATGGTTGTATGTATTTCGTGTGTGTCTATATATAGGTCTGTTTAATGGTTAAGAATCTATGAGTATAGCTATATATCGATGTATATACCAGTGCATAAAAAAACATGAGTATATATAATAGTATAATGCCACATATTAAACATACACTTCTATACAATTATGCGAATAAGCGAATGGTAGCTTATTATAGGCATCCCCTAATTTTTATCAGATGTCTTAGAATACATTAAGTATATAACACTTTAGAAAAATAATATAGATTGTGGATGTATGAAGGAAATGAAAGTTCCTCTTAATTGCAGATTAACTTATAAGTGGAACTTTATTCTTTTGCCTCGAAATTCCATATTGTATGTTGAAACATCGATATATATATATATGTTGGGAGATATACCACTCTTAACAGTCCTAAGTTAGTTTTAACATTTTTAATTATTATCATGTAAACTTATCATAATAAGGACTTAGTTGTATATAAAATATTGGTTCTTGAGTAAAGTTAAGTCTAGGATGATAATGCAAATAGAAACCATAGTAATTTGTTGAGTATTCTTATAAAAAGGTTTAAACTTCATAAATTATTTTTAGAAACATAAAAATTTGGGTAAGTGGGAAAACCTGTAGTTATGTAACTTTGGATATTATTTATTTAAGTATATATATGAGTTCAATGGTCCTTTACTCATCTTTAAATAAGTATAAAACTATGAGTGAAACTAATAAGGAATGATTGAGATCGAGATATATCTATTTTTGGATATGAAAAAATGTATTTCTCTATAAATATATGAAAATTGTTTCCAAGTTATGACTAAACTTCTTAAGTCAATTTGACCTTACACATAAATATATGTTTATGCTCTACAAAATGAAATCTAGGATACTCTTTAAATTAGTTGACGTATTTTCACTACATACATGGATGTTATAATAGTGTACTTAGATTATTATTCTTAATATGAATCAGGAAATTTGATTAAACCATATAGTTATATGTATCATATTTAATACTTGCACTTTGATTGTACAAGTTATGGTATAGGCATATTTGTGATTAAATTTTCAATGAATTGGTGTGATGTGTATGTGTTTATGAACTTGGTATGATTCATGCTCGGATGGTGTGATTCTTGAAAACAAATAATATATATTCATTATATTGAAATATATTAATATGTGAATTTCATTTAATGCATTTGATAGACTAAATGCATAGTTATAATTATTTCTTGTACTTGGCAAGTTTACATGTTTGTTAATAGGAATAATCTATTTTAATATTTAGTTTATATATTATGTTATATTTAACCAATCTTGCATTGATAATATCAAACAAGTAATAAGACAAATCTCACTAGCTTAGTTGGCATCATGAATGCAAGATGAAGATAATCTAATCAAGTGGTGTGCATGAAATTGACTGATTTGTGAGATTATATGTTATTTGAAAATTTTGACTAAAGTAATGTTAGATAGACATTGTCATTTCCTATGTTTGATTTTCATGTTTGTGCAATAACATGTAGAACATATTTTCTTTATGATACACATCATGTAGAAAAAATCTTACAACACCCGGGTACTTGCATGTCTCTCTAGATTTTTTCACGGTTACTATCTA
This sequence comes from Torreya grandis, assembly GCA_037957365.1. NCBI lineage: Eukaryota > Viridiplantae > Streptophyta > Pinopsida > Cupressales > Taxaceae > Torreya > Torreya grandis. The sequence continues at coordinate 2,841,150 of JARHVA010000926.1, read as the reverse complement.
CCTAGTCATTCCCTAATAGGGGATTATGTGAGGGATCGATGGTTCATAGTTAATATGTAAAAGCACTCAGATGATGCTTTCCTTCCCCACTACAGTACTTACTTAGAGACTACACTTGAGATTATCATAGATACATGAGTTAGTTTGACTTGAGCTCCATGGAGCATAGTATTTATTTATTGTATTAAGTTTAAATGTCTAATGGAAATGTAACCATATTATATTTATATATTTTAATAGCAATAGTTGTATTATTGGACCAGCCATGGCTGGATTTTAATGTGATTATTTTCCTTGTAGTTATGTTATGTTATGATACATTAAATGTTAGTGATTAGAACTATTATAGTTTTAAGTTTGTGTCAGTGTAAAATGCTTGATTAAGTATGTGAGAATGACTAATTAGATGTTTGTGATGAAATATAATGAAAGAATGAATTTTGAGTAATTAGGTTTTTAAAAAAAGAAAAATTATTGTATTATTCTAGTACAATCCATGTGGGGTTATTACGTATGGTATCATAGATTAGGATCAAACTCCAAGACTTAATGAGTCTACTAATGTTTTTGTATTTTTCTATTCAGAGAGAAATAATAATGGTGCAAAAAAGATAATTGAGTGATGGTCTTTCAAATGTCAATGACAATAACCCTGCAATTAATCCTAACCAAATTATCATTAAATAATCAGCAAAGTTAGATCATATTATCATAGCCATAAATAATACCAAGGACTAGATCATAGCCCTAGAATAGGAAGTTCACAGCCATGGTGAGGAAGAACATCAAGAAGAATCTATTTAGCATTCTGTTATGTAAGAAAACCAGTAAGATGTGAGAGATCAAGTAGCTACAGAGTTGTCTAGGGACATAAAAAGGTAAATCCACCTATGTTCAATGGAACTATCCTAGGTGACAAAGCTAAAGCATGGCTAACAAAGATGGAGAAGTATTTAGAGATTCAAAACTAATCTAAGGTCATCAAAGGAGTATAAGGAGCATACTAGTTGGCTAGTGAGGCAGCTATGTGGTGGGCCAACAAGAAGATGGAAATGAACCTAAACTCGACCACCACTACTTGGGAGTAATTTGTGACATTGTTCAATTCATGGTGGCTTCCACAGTTTTATTTTTATCAGAAGCTCACAGATTTATAGAATTTGAAATAGAGAGATTTATTAGTGAATGAGTACTGAGAATAGTTTACCAAATTTTTAAAGTATATACCTTAGTACCAAGTACATGAGAGGTTCAAGATCAAAAAAATTATCATGAGATTAAAACCCTAGATCAGTGGTGAGGTATATATTCATGGACCTTTTACCATGGACCAAGTCTTCAACAAGGTAGTAAAGCAGGAACAGAAGTTGAAGTCTCTTACAAAGGTCAAGGACAAGTTTAATAAAAAGTTTGGGAGTTATAAATCAACCTTCAAGAAAAAGAATTGGAATCTAAGGAGTGGAGACTCCAAGGTTCAGTTTAAGAATCAAAATTCCAAATTTAATAGCATATCTGGCAACAAGAAACCAAGCAATGGTTTCAAAGGTGGTTTTAAGGGAAACACACAAACTGATAGGAAAGGTCCATTTGGAGGCTATTTTAGTTGTGAAGGAAACCATTATGTTCATGAATACACTCAGGATAAATTAAAAAATAAAGGTCTTAATTCTCATTAGAATAATTTTTAGCAGCATATTCATGTAGTAATTGATAATCGACAAGTCAAATTTTAAGCATCACCCATAGAGTCATCAAGTATTTTGTTTGAACATCTAGTTTCCATTTTGATAGATACATGGGTTGAATGTTTTATAACTCCTAAAATGCTTAGTAAGTTTCATAGAATATCTATATTTATGAAAAATGCATGGTCAGTACAGTATGAGAATGACTCATAAGTCATGGTTGACAAGTGTCTAGTTGAAGTAGAGATTAGGTTGCCCAATTTCATAATTATAGTGGATCTATATGTAACATCACTAGGGTCATACGACATGAGCGTAGGAGTCAAAAGGATAACAAAACACAAGGCCAAGATTGACTGTTACTTGAATAAGGTTGAGTGTCTAGATGATTTTAGAAATTAGATACAAATTCAGGGTGAGAAAAGAGATGGAGGCTCAGGCAGATTTTTGCAATGTAAACCAAGAGGGCTCAAGGGAAAGGGTTTCAATCATTTATCATCAATTTATCATCAATATAAATGAAATGGAGGAACCTAAGGAACCATCTCTCGAAGATTACCCATTTCTTTGAGATTTTCATGATGTGTTTCTAAAAGAATTACTAATATTGTCTCCTAAACATGAGTTTGATTTCTTGATTGATATCATATCGAGATTAAAACCATAGTCTAAGGCACCATACAAGATGACAACCACTTAGTTGGTCGAATTGAAGGCTCAACTTCAATAATTATTGTCAAATGGGTTGATCAGCCCTAGTGTGTCACCATGGGGTGCACCAATTGTCTTTGTTAAGAAGAAGGATGGTACTCTTTGACTTTGCATTGATTATAAAATGTTGAACAAGGAAACTATTAAAAATAGGTATCTACTACCTTGTATAGATGATATTTTTGATCAAATGTAGGGAGCAACAGACTTTTCAAAGATTTATCTTAGAGTGGAATATCATCAATTGAGGATTCAGGCTGAAGATATTTAAAAAATAGCTTTCAAAACTCGTTATGGGCATTATGAGTACATAGTGTTACCCTTTGGGTTGACCAATGTACCAATAACATTCATGAATCTCATGAAAAGTGTGTTCAGAGTTTATTTAAATCTCTTTATTTTGGTCTTTTTGGATGACATTTTTATATATTTTAAGAATGAAGAGGAGCACCTATAGCATCTGGAACTAGTTCTACAATGGTTATGGAAGCATAAGTTGTATGGTAAGTTCTCTAAGTGTGTATTCTTCTAGGAGAGAGTGAAATATCTAGGGCACATTATTTCTATAAATGATATTTTTATATGTTCGACTAAGATAGGAGCTATTATGGAGTGGTGGACACTAAGGAATGTGCATGAGGTAAGAAGTTTCATGGGATTAGCAAGCTATTATAGAAAATTCATTCTAAATTTTTTCAAAATTGCTAATCTAATTACCTCCTTACGATGGAAGAACCAAAGATTTATCTGGTTAGATAAGTGTGAAGTAGCTTTTCAAGAATTGAAAAAAAAGTTTACTTCAGCACCAGTGTTGAGAGTCCCTGATCCAAATGACCAGTTTTTAATAATCATATATACATTAGGAGAGAGACTAAGAGGAGTCCTTATGTAGGATGGTGTAGTAGTGGCTTTTGAATTAAGGAAGTTGAAAACTTACGAGGTGAACTACACCTCTCATGATCTTGAACTTGTAGTAATTTTTCATGCTTTACAAGTTTGTTGAAATTATTTGTTGGGAAAATCTTTTGAGCACAAAACTAATAACATGGGACTTAAATACATTTTCATCCAACCAAATTTGAATGCCCATCAGAGACATTAGTTAGAATTTCTTTTTGACTATGAATTTGATATAAATTACATCAAAGGTAAAGAGAATAGAATAATTGATGCCTTGAGTCATAAAAGGTACATAGTAGCCACATCTACTATTAAGAGTACTTTTAGGGATTGAGTGATTGAGCTCTCTCCAAGAGATAAATACTATGATTAGGTCAGAAAAGCATTATTTAATAATGCTCAAAATCCTTAGTATAAAGGATTTAGTTTTGAGAGTGATAGTATTTTACATTACAATGAAAGGATGTATGTTCCAAATCGAGAGAATCTATGGAGTACAGTGCTAAAGTAATTTCACAATGCCTCATATTCAAGACATCCAAAAGTAACCAAGTTCATGGCAGAGCTTAGAATTCTATATTTCTAGAAAGGAATCAAGAAAAATGTGGCAAATTTTATGTCATGTTGTTTGAAATGTCAATGAGTGAAAGTTGAGCATGTGCACCAGCTAGTTATTATATATGTATGATATACCAGAGTGGAAGTGGTAGGTGATCAGTATAAAATTTATATAAATTTTACCAATGTCATGGAGTAGGCATGATATGATCTTGGTAGTTGTTGACAAACTAATCAAGGTGGCTCATTTTTACAAGATAATTTGACGGATGATGAACCTAACCTTATGAAGAGGTTAATAAAAGAAGTGTATAGGTTGCATGGATTCCTATAGAAGATCATTTTGGATCATGATCCAAAGATGACTTCTAGGTTTTACATAACTCTAAACTCAACTTTGGGTATGCAACTAAACTTCAACAATACATATCACTTAGAGACTGATGGTCAAACCGAATGAGGTAATCAAGTTTTAAAGGATCTTCTTCATTTGTATTTCATAGATCAGCAATACAAGTAGGAAGATTATCTTCCATTTCTTGAGTTTGCATACAAAAACTCATACCAATTAGATTTAAATATGGCTCCATTTTGATGCATTATATAAAAAAAGGTGTAGGACACCAATCAGTTGGGATAGGTTAGAGGACAGGGTAGTCTTTGGGCATGAGATGCTTTCAAAAATGGAAGATCAAGTCAAACTAATCAAGTAGAGATTGGTTGAGGCCAATGATACACAAAAGAGTTATATTTATCTAAAGAGGATAGATAGGTGATAAAGTGTTCTTATGGGTTAAGTTGTGGAAGAGCTCGATTAAATTCAAGAAGTCAACAAAACTTTCACCAAGATTTTTGGGACCCTTTGAGGTGTTATAAATGGTTAATCATGTAGCATATAAGCTTGCATTACCACCATCCCTAGATATTTTACATAATGTTTTCCATATATCATATCTTAAAAAGTATATAGTTGATCATTCACATGTTCTAGATTGGAATGCTTTGCAAGTTCTGAATCTCGGGGTGGTCATGGTAGAACCAATTAGTGTAATTGACTCTTGTAAACTTTATTTGCATAATAGAGAAGTGTCATAGTGTAAGGTCTTGTGGGACCAATACTCTAAGGATAATGCTACTTAGGAGGACTATGATGATTTCTACAGGCTATTTCCACATTTGTTTGCTTGAGTTGATATTAGCTACTATATTTTATTCTGTTAAACTTTGTTTGTTATTCAAAAAAATTGTTTGAATAAGTATCACCAAGATGATGATCAATTTTAAGGGGGAAGGATGTTACATCCTAATTTCACCTTAAGTTTTATAACCTTTAAATTCATGGATTAATATGGTTATCATTTTATTATTATTATTTTGATTGAGCTTTATGACATATACCAATTATGGGACAGTGATATGATGATTGGTTTACATAACATATTAATTATGTAACAACTGTACTTTCTTATTTATATACATTCTAGATGTATATTTGTTAGTTATGTTATATATATATATATATATATATATATATATATATATATATATATATATATATATATATATATATATATATATATATATATATATAATGACTCAAACTAACTACCTACTTGTCACACGGTAGATGCAGGATTGATCCTTCTCTTAGAGCATGATAGAGGGAGAGCATCATCAGAGAGTATGGCATAGATGAGATAATTGTGGGATGACAAAGGAACTACTAGTAACCCAACACACACACCACAGTAGATTAACTTGTTTGATTCTTGTATGACTTAGCTAGTTGGTATGGTTTTGAATGATTAAGTATTTATATAGTGATCATATTTTAGTTTATGCACTTAAATAAGTGATTTCATTATTCTATATCCTATAGTTAGATCATATGATAATTGCTCTATGATTGTTGTATTTGAGAGATGTTATTGCTTAATAATTTCATAATCTCTATGAATTAATGCATCTTTTAAAAGTATAGTTGAAGTTATTGAGATTAGTGCATAGATTTATGCATACAATGTTGATATATAATCATGTAGTCGATGCAGACATAAATATGGTTGTCTAAAAAAATGATATTTGGTAAATGTCATTGTCTTGATTTGATATCTTTTCGTATAAGAGTTTTTAATAAATTTTAACCATAGGATACTTGATATACATAAATATAGATAATCCATAAACTCTAGTATTTTAATAAAATATTTATTTTGAAATAATTGGATTATTGTTTGGTTTGAATATATTAAAAGAGATAGTTATCTTTTCATGTTTAAATTAAAAATAATAATATCTTAAATACTAAATTAATAGTTAAGGTACAATACATGGTTTATTTGAAAAATTAAAAGTCTAAAATTGTCATTTAAAGACTAAGTTAAGTGAACTTAAACTAGTAATTCACTTGGCTTTGAAAAAAGATAAGTTGATGCTATTGAAAACAAGAAAATGAAACTCCACATAAGATTTTTAAGTGCATTAAAAAGGTATGATGACTTATGCATGAAAGAAAAAATTAATGAAACTCAAAGTTTAGATTTTTTAAAGTATCCATTATGGATAAAAATAAGACAATCTAAATCTTAAAATAGAAAAAGGGGCGACTGTTTGCATGAAGGAGAAATAAATTAATAAGAGAAGAAGATGTGAAGCAAAGAGGGAGGGTGATTGAGGAGAAAGCAAATAAAAAATATTTACAACAAAGTAAAAGAGGCATATTTAGCAATGCAAAGGGAATACACAACAATGTAAAGTGAAAATACAATAATGCAAATTGATATTGAGTGATGCAAAAGTGACATACAAGGACTCAAAGAAAAGAATTACAGTAAATTAAAGAGTGAGAGAAAGCAAAGATTTTAAGAAAGAGAATATTTAAAAAGTATAGTGATGTAGGGAACAACATTTTACCAGGTATGGAATGCAAATTAATTTAGCATATATTTTTATGTATTACATGTGTGTTTGTATATAGGTTTGTTTAATGGTTAAAAATCTATGAGTATATCTGTGTATCGATATTTATACCAATGATTAAAGAAACCTGATTATATACAATAGTATAATACCACATACTGAACATAAACTTTTGTGAATAAGTGAATGATAGTTTATTATATGTATCCCATAATTTTCATCACATGTCTCAGAATGCATTAAGATTAAGTATATAACACTTTAGAAAAACAATATAGGCTGTGGATGTATGAAGGAAATTACGGTTCCTCCTTGTTCAAGATTGACTTATAAATGTAAATTTATTCTTTTCCCTCATAATTATGTATTGTATGTTGAAATATATGTGTGTGTGGGTGTGTGTGTGTGTGTGTGTGTAGGAAATTACGGTTCCTCCTTGTTCAAGATCGACTTATAAGTGGAAATTTATTCTTTTCCCTTAGAATTACATATTGTATGTTGAAATATATATATATATATATATATATATATATATATAATTTGGGTGATCTACCTGATTTTAATAGTCCTAAGTTAGTTTTAACATTTTTAATTATTATCATGTAAACTTATCATAATAAGGACTTAGCTGTGTATAAAATATTGGTTCTTGAGTAAAGTTAAGCCTAGGTTGATAAAGCAAAATGGAGACCTATAGTAATACGTTGAGTATTATTAATAAAAGGTTTAAAGTTCATAAATTATTTATGGAAACGTAAAAAGTTGGGTAAGTGATAAAACCTATAGTTATGCAAATTTGGATATTATTTATTTAAGTATATATATGAGTTCAATGGTCCTTTACTCATCTTTAAATAAGTATGAAACTATGAGTGAAACTGGCAAGGAATGATTGAGATCAAGATATATCTATTTTTAGATATGAACAAATGTACCCCTCTATAGATATATGAAAATTGTTTCCAAGTTATGACTAAAATTCTTAAGTCGGCTTGACCTTACACATAAATATATGTTTATGCTCTACAAAATAATTCTCTAGGATACTCTTTAAATTAGTTGATATATTGGCACTACATACATGGATATTATAATAGTGTACTTGGATTATTATTCTTAATATGAATCAAGAAACTTAAGTAAACTATATAGTTGTATGTATCATTTTTAATACTTATGCTTTGATTGTACAAGCTATGGTATAGGCATACTTGTGATTAAATTTTCAATGAATTATTGTAATGTGTATATGATTATGAACTTGGTATGATTCATGCCCAGATGGTTTGATTCTGGAAAATAGATAAGATATATTCATTATATTAAAACATATTAATATGTGAATTTCATTTAATGCATTTGATGGACTAAATGCATAGTTATGATTATTTCTTATACTTGGAAATTTTGCATGTTTGTTAATAGGAATAATCTATTTTAATCTTTGGTTTATATATTTTGTTATATTTAACCAATCTTACATTGATAATGTCAAACAAGTAATGAGATAGATTTCACTAGCTTAGTTGGCATCATGAATGTAAGATGAAGATAATCCAATCAAGTGGTGTGTATAAAATTGATTGATCTGTGAGATCATATGTTATTTGAAAACTTTGACCAAAGTAATGATAGATAGACATTGTCATTTTATATGTTTAATTTCATGTTTGTGTGATATCATGTTAGAACCTATTTTCTTTATGATACACATCTTGTAGTATAAATCTTACAACACACAGGTATTGGCATGTCTCTTTGGATTCCCACATCATTACTATTTACCTATCCATGAAGGGAAGCCCATTCTCTGATAGGGGATTATGCAGGGGATCGATGGTCTAAGGTTGGTGTGGAAAAGCATTCAGATGATGCTCTCCCTCCCCACTGTAGTACTCACTTGGAGACTACACTTGATATTATCAGAGATATATGAATTAGTTTGACTTGAGTTACATGGAGCATAGTATCTATTTATTGTATTAAGGCAAAAAGCCTAATGGAAATGTAATCATGTTATATTTGTATACTTCAACAACAGTAACTATATTATTGGACCAACTATGGCTAGATTTTAATGTGATTACTTTCCTTGCAGTTATGTTATGTTATGATATAGTTTTAAATTTGTGTTAGTGTAACCTACTTGATTAAATATGTTAGAATCACTAATTAGATTCTCATGATGAAATCTAATGAAAGAATGAATGTTGAGTAATTAGTTTTTTTTGTTAAAGAAAAATTTACTGCATTATTTTAGTACAATCTATGTGGGGTTGTTACATTAAAAGTAGTCATGTGGGTGTGCAACTTAGACTTTAGTACAAGCTTCATTTTCAAATAAGATTATTTTATAAATAAAAAATAAGAAATTATAAGATTTATCTTAAACATAGCTCATGTCATGCATAGAATAAAGAGACATGGATTCGGGTATAACAATACTCTTTATTATATAACATGTTCAAAGGCAGAAAAAAAATAATATATATAACCTTTCACTTTATTCTCTTCATTTTTTGTTGAAAATAAGGAAGAGCTGAAGGCCCTCATAAATACAATTGATTAGATAAATGCAATTGGTTATATAAATATAGGTGGTTACATAAATTCCATGTGGGTATGTAACTTGGACTTTATTTCAAGTTGCCATGTGGGTGTGAAACATAGACTTTAGTTCAAGTTACATTTTCAAATAATAATATTTCCTAAGTAAAAAAAAATTGGTAATTACTTACTAACTAAGTGTAGACATATAAATTGGGTGTCAACATAATTCTATGATTTTGCTCCTGCATGATGACTAAATCACCTACTTCTATTTTCAAGGTTAGTCTAAAAATTGTAGGTATGAATGGGATAATGCCAGGCACTTTGGATGGTAGCCAAAATGTAGTAAGCCAAGGGTAGAGTAAAGAGTTAAAGGTGGAGGATGAGAGTAATAGGGCACAGCCAAAACCATAATTCTATTTAAGATAGGCAAGGACAAAATCTCTGAGTCAACGGTAGGAGTGGGAGATTGGAAAGAGAGAATGGGGGCACATTAGGGTAACCATCAACCTAAGCCAAGATATAAATTCATGTAGCTAGGGCATCCCTAGGTTTAGAGTTTCCACACTTTAATCAATCTAGGGCTTTGAGTGTGGAAAATAAACCTTTGGTAGTCAAATTTGAAGATAAAGCTTTGGAGGAGATTCTTGAGGGAGAAGGTTGGTATATAGAGAGGGGCCTAGTCTGGCACTTTGATAGGTTTTGGCCTTCTCTTCCTAATCTGGACCAGTGGCTTTAAGATTCTTGGTAGTCTATGCTGGAAGGCAATATGAAAATTTATCCCTGTGCCAAAGTATTTTTTATTGTGGTCTTTGATAATTTAGCTAACTGTAATAATATTTTTCAAGCAAAATCCTAGACTTGTGATAATCATCTTCTTCTTATGAAACCCTAGTTTCCTAATTTTAACCCTTTGTCAAAAAATCTCTCTTCATCCTATCTAGGTGAGGCTATTGTATTTTCTACTCTAGTTCTAGTTTGAATCTAGTCTTTCTATAATTAGAGGTTTGTTGGGTGAATTATTGAAAATTGATGCTTCTTCATTAAATTATTTTTGGAAAACTTTTGCTAGGGTGCTTTTTTGTTTAGATATCTCCAACGATTTCCCTAATAGAATTGAGTTAAAAGTGGAAAATAAGTGTTGGTCTCAAACCATTGATTTTGAGGGGATTCCCTTCATATAGCATACATGTTTTCAAATTGGTCATTTTTTTGTTTCATGTCAAAAATCCAAGAGTAAATCAAAATCTTCATAAAGGAAGGAGGCAAGTGAGGAGCATCTTATTATTTTTTTAGACAATGGTCCTATTTTTCCTTCAAGATATATGTCAAAGTTTCTAATGGAAAAGAGTTTGTTACCAAGTATAGATCCATTTGTGCTCCCATCTCATGATTCTAAGATAGTTAAGTCTATTGCAAAAAAACTTGTAGATTTAATAAGAATAAATTAAATAGAGGTAAACCTGAGAATGGGGATTGTTTTCTAAGTTCGGAATAAGTTAAAATAAGTAATCAAGAAGAATGGAACATATAAAAAAGTAACCCGTATAACCTTGATACCAATCTAAAAAAAGTGTAGACATATAAATTAACATTTATTGCTAAAATAATGCACTTGTAACCACTTATCATACACAATTATTTCATGCCCATTTCCATGGTCCTTGTCTTCCTTTCCTTCCCTTATTATGTGCATGACCCTTACCTACAAAGAACTTATGATCTCAAAATACCTCTACTCAACATCCTAAATAGCCTAAACTCACTTTTAGACTAATGCACACTTTCAGTTTATTTGTTTTTACTCTTTACACAAGACCACTATTTTTAGACTACCCTACTCTCTGATATTGTCTAATTTCACCAACATCATCCTCTTGCCAAATAATGGATATTTTCTTAAATTCAAATTCATGTAACTTATCATCTTACACGTTTAGCAAGCCCTATGTGAAGAGTTCCCAAAATATCACTATAAATCCAAATTTCAAATCATTTTGAACTTAAGAGGCTCACACATAGAAAAATAATAAAACATCTAATTTCAAATTAAGATAAAATCATCTATTTTTTTAATACATACTCCATGCAACCTTAGTATTTTTGAGCTAAGTTTGCATACACCTCAAAGGTCATAAGTCATTATTGAATCACATAAATATACCTGGATTATACCAACATTTAGCATTGCACCAATCTTTCACACATACCACTATAGCATGGGAGAACAACATGGAGTTAAATCCCTCTTCGAAGTATTAGTAAATAGGCGATGCATAACACATAGATGTTGAGGTCAAGCACAACTTCAATCGTTAACCCTTTTTGACCATGTGATTGCATTCATCCTCTTGTGCTATTGAACTTGAGTTTTTTTAAGAAGAAGGTATATAGTGCTTTTTGTCATAGATCGAGAGCTCTTGCACATTCAAAGAAGACACACAAGTGAAGGCAAACCTACCATATCAATCATAGAGAACAATCCTTTATTAGACATTGGCATGCCATATGAAAACCAAAGTGGGTTGCCCCTATCAAATTCTAGTAGTCTTCTCACAGATGTGAATGAAACCTTGTTTCTAATTTATAGCATCGACACAAAGTTACACAATCATTTTTATAGCCTCAGTCTTAGTCATGCATTCTAGTTTTCTCGCTAAGTCATTTCCTTGTTGCATTTTCTCTTTTTAGCATCTTTTCAAATATAATAAATTACAAATCATTCAATGCTTAATTTATGCATATGTTTTACATCTTGGTTTAATCTGTTTATTTTATCTAATTAGGATATAGAATTTTCTATTTCTCAAATTTTAATAAACATATTGGTGAACCTATCTATTGATTAAATATTGAAAAACTCTAACCATAGATGTTACTAGAGTTTCTCTCCTCCTTTTAGTTGTTTCCAATTGTTATATCAGGGTTTTCAAATTTGGTAAATTCTTTGTTAATAATAATATTCCAAAATTTTATTTCATATCTTGTGCAATCTAAGAATTGTTTTCTACCTCTCTTAGTTGAAGTGCCAATCAAATTGTACCCAAGTTGAGCATATTCATATTTCCTTTGATAAGGCACATAACATGGAAAAAAATAAGGATATATTAGGACCTTCAGATCTCAAAACATATATTGAATGTGTAGAAGTGCATGAAAATATTTTAAAGCATGAACAGTACAATCAAGACAACATTGATTCTCAAGATGAGCACCAATATGTACTTCCACCTATAGGTGATGAAAAACTAGAGTTTAACAAATTGGAAGTTATTACGAGATTTTGGAGAGAATATGTTAACAACCTCATGATTAGAATACAATTTTGAAAACTCTTTTGGACATAAGAAGTGCAAGCATGGATAATACATATGATACTTCTACTGCAATGACTTATTTAACTTTTCCCACATCACTCGATAAAACTTTTGTACAAACATTTAGTATGGGGGAAACTTAAGGGTTTCAAAAGATTAACATGTCAATTCCTACTTAGTCATTGGAGACACCAACTTTGGTTATCACACATTCTTCTTCTCCCAATGTACAATCCCTTATGCATGAGATTTAATCTCTACAAACTAAGGCGTTAAATTTGGAATAAGGAGATTCAAAATCTAATTAGGCTCTTGGTTCTCACACTATTTCACACTTTGTTAGCACAAAATATTGCAACCTATCCATTGCCAACTACTTTTGCAGAACCTAAGTTTACATTATATTATGGAAGAGGTGACCCTAAGCAACACTTGAGATATTTTCATGTGGCACATATGGACTATGCATCCAATGACAGGTTATTGACTTAGTTATTTCCCATAATTTTAAATGAATATACTTTGATATGGTTCTATGATCAACCACATCAGTAAGTTAATGCATTTAATCCATTAGGATATTTATTTCTCTAACACTTCTCGATCAACATAAGTGATAAGATTTCCTACACTCAGATCCATCAACTCAAGCAAGAATCTAATGAGCCTATCACAAAATATGTCTTAAGGTATAATACCATGCTATCTATTAATATATTATTAATTAATTTATATCATAATAGTGTAAAATATTTTTTTATAGCCAATGAGATGTGAGCGAGTTGGTAAAGTGAATTGGTTATTTCAAACCCTGCCTAGATTTGAATCTCATTGGGCATGTGAGGTCATTGGTGGCTATATTGGTGCCTTTGAGCCTTATTGTTTATGGATCTGGTAATCATGAAGTTGTTTTGATCTATATATGGTGTATTTGTAACCTATTAGCTATTGATTTGATAAGCATTTGGAGATCTATACCTATGTATGTTGACTAGACCAGTTCATAGGATGTATGTGGTGTATTTGAAACATGTTAGTTATTGATTTGGTAATCATCTAGAGATTTGGGGCTCCGTATGTTGCCCAAATCGGTTCGTAGCTCTTGTCAAAATTGATGATCAATTAAAAAAAGTTTTTCCCATTAAAAATACATTAAATTGATATTATATTTATTAAATTTTAAATATAAATATTCTTGATTAAAACATAGGGTACCTTCTAACACATTAATAAAGGAAAAAATTTATATTTATAATGCATCATCAATTTTTTCAATATTTTTATTTTGTTGAAGGTGTATTTCAATTATTTTATAGCTATTATATTAAATTAAATGTAATATAATTATGGACTGTCCAGGATCAAATACGTATATCCTGGACATAACTCATGTTACACATAGAAGAAAGAGATACAAAGATTCAGGTACAATAGTATCTCTTTGTTGTATACCTTGTACTAAGGCAGAAATATAGCAATACATAGAACCTAACACTTTATTCTCTCCATTTTATTGGTGAAAGTGAGGGAGAGAATTGCTTTTATATCACTTGAAGGCCCTCATAAATACAAGTTGTTATATAAATATAAGTGATTGCATGAATTTAGAGAAATACATAAAGTCCATATGAGTGTGTAACTTGGAATCTAATACAAGTTGCATTTCCAAATGAATTATTTTCTACATAAAAAATTCAAAGATAATTACTTTCTGATTAAGTAACATTAAGGATTAAATTTTTATACAAATGCCTCTTCTTACAAATAACTTAGGGATTGTGTATAAAACTAAGGCTAAACCTTTGAAATAGTTTTCAACACTAGGCCCGATGAGATACTCATGTACAATGAATATTATTGTAATCAACATATGGTGTTTAGATATATCTACATTATACCAAGGAAGGCAATACAACACACAAGAAGTAGTAAAATATACTAAAAGAGAAGGGTCAATTGAAATGGTATATAGATTTAGACAATCCATCTAGATTCAATCCATGTGAAATCCATCCAAAATTAGAATAAACAGTGCATCCATCTGGACAAAAGAATGATAGCACCATTTTTATGGCCTTGGATAGGTTGAATTTATCACAAAGGTGCATTGGGTGTGTTGATACACTACTAAATAATTTCAAGAAGTATATGTTGGAGAGACAACAAGTAAACCATTATAGAGCTATGAAACTATAAAAATAGTATCAATGCAAGTCATAAGCATGTCAAAATTGTCCCTCACAAGGAACATAACACAAACATAAATTCACCACAATGTCTCCTAAAGAAAATAAAACCCTTAATATGTTTACAATCATCCTAGGCCCTTCTAGATGCATCGATAGAGGTGAAATCATCCCTAAATACACCTAAAATACACTTTTCCTAAAAAAGGCCTAAAATAATGAAGCTAGTTAAAAACCCCTACTTTGATACTATATTATAATTTTGGACTACATAGGATCAAACACATTTATCCCAAACATAACTCATGTCATACATCGAATAAAGAGACACAAAGATTCATGTAGAATTATGCCTCTTTATTGTATACCATGTTCTAAGGCAGAAACAAAATAATACATAAAACCTATCCCTTTCTTCTTTCTATTTTATTTTTGAAAGTGAGGAAGAGTCTTACTTTTATATACTCTGAAGGCCCTCATAAATACAAGTGATTACATAAATTCAAGTGGTTATATAAATGCAGGAGGTTACATAAAGTCCATATAGGTTTGCAACTTTGACTTGGTTATAAGTTGTCATGTGGGTGTGTAACTTAGACTTTATTACAAGTTGTATTTCCAAATAAGAATATTTTATAAATGTATAAATTATAAAATTTATCCTAAACATAGATCATGTATGCATATAATAAAAATACACAAAGATTCGGGTATAACAACATCTCTTTATTATATGTATCTTATTCTAAGGCAGAAACAAAATAATATATAGAACCTCTCACTTTATTCTCCATATTTTGTTATTAAAAGTGAGGAAGATTATTTATTTTATAGACCCTAAAGGCCCTCATAAATACAAGTGATTAAATAAATAAAATCAGTTATATAAATACATGTCGTTAAATAAAGTCCATGTGGGTATGCAACTTAGATTTTATTTTAAGTTTTCATGTGGGTGTGCAACTTAGACTTTAGTGCAAATTGCATTTCCAAATAAGAATATTTTATAAATAAAAAATTCTAAGATAATTACTTACTAAGTGTAGACACATAAATTAGCATTTATTGATAAAATAATTCAATTGTGACCACTTCTCATACACACTTAGTTCATGCCCATTTCCATGGTCCTTGACTGCCCTTCTTTCCCTTATTATGACCCTTACCTAAAAGTAACTAATGATCTCAAAATATCACTACACAACATCTTAAATAGCCTAAAATCACTTTCAGAGTGATCCACACTTTTAGTTTAGTTATTTCTACTCTTTAGGCAAGACTGTTCCTTTTAGACTATCCCACTATCTTATAATATCTAATTTCATTGCATCATCCTCCTACCAAATAAAGGATATTTTATCAAATTCAAATTCATTTAATAGGTCATGGTGCATGTTTAGAAATCCCCATATAAAATAATCCACAAAATATCACTATAAAGCCACAGTTCAAATCATTTTGCACTCAATAGGCTTGTACATGGAAAAACACTAGAACATCTAATTGCACATTAAGAGAATATTTTCCCAATACATAGTCCATATATCCCTAATAGGTCTAATCTAAGTCTTCATACACATCAAATGTCAAGTCATTGTTGAAGCACATTAATACACTAGGATTCTACCACTATTTAGCATTACATCCATATTTCACACACACCACCATAGCATGGGAAAAATAAATGGAGTTTGATCCCTCTTTGAATTATTGATATGTAGGTAGCACTCAATATAGAGGTGTTCAGGTCAAGCACAACTTTAACTGCTAACCCATTTTTACCATGTGATTGCATTTATCCTATTTTACCATTGAGCTTGGGTTTTTTAAGAAGGTATACAATGGTTTTTGTGATGGATCAAGAGCTCCCACACATTCAAATAAGACACACAAGTGAAATCAAACCTACCATATCAGTCATAGAGAACAAGCCCTTATTGTACATCAACATGTCCTAAGGAAACCAATACAGGCTGCCCTTGTCAAATTCTAGTAGTCTTATCCCATATGTGAATGAAACCTTGTTCCTGATTCATAGTGTCATCACATAGTTACATAATCATTTTTATAGCCTCAGTCTTAGTCATGCATTCTAGTTTTCTAGCTAAGTCATTTCCTTCTCGTATTTTCTCTTTTTAGCATCTTTCAAAATATAGTAACTTACAAATCAGTGAATGCTTAATTTATGCATATGTTTTACATCCTGATTTAGCTCAATTCATTTTATCTAATTAGGATCTAAAATCTTCTATTTCATAAATTTTAATAAACATGTTGGTGAACCTATCTATTCATTGAATATTGAAAAACCCTAATCATAGATGTTGTTAGGGTTTCTCTCCTCATTTTTGTTGTTTTCAATTGTTGTATTA
Source organism: Torreya grandis (assembly GCA_037957365.1). Taxonomy (NCBI): domain Eukaryota; kingdom Viridiplantae; phylum Streptophyta; class Pinopsida; order Cupressales; family Taxaceae; genus Torreya; species Torreya grandis. The sequence continues at coordinate 2,823,952 of JARHVA010000926.1, read as the reverse complement.
GGGGTTTTAGATTTGGTAAATTATTTGGTAATAATAATATTCCAAGTTTTTATTTCATATCTTATGCAATATAAGAATTTTTTTTCTACTTATCTTAGATGAAGTGTCAGATTAAGTGGTACCCAAGTTGAGCATATACTCAGATTCCCTTTGATAAGGCACATAACATGGATAAAAATAAGGATATATCAAGACCTTCAAATCTCAATGCACAAATTGAATTTGTATAAGTACATGACAATATTTCAAAGCATGAACAATATAATCAAGACAACATTGATTCTCAAGATGATCACCAAGATGTACTTCCACTTATAGGTGATGAAAAACTAGAGTTTAACAAAGTGGAAGCTATTACAAGATTTTGAGAGAGAATATGTCAACAACCTCATGATTATCATATAGTTTTTAAAACTCTTTTGGACATAAAAAGTGCAAGCATGGCTAATATAACTGATGCATCTATTGTAATGGGTTATTTACCTTTTCCCACATCATTAGATACAACTTTTGTACTACCATTTACTATTGGGGAAACCTAAGGGTTTTAGAAGATTAACATGCCAATTCCTACCCAGTTATTGGAGACACCACCTTTAGTTATCACACATTATTATTCTCCCAATGTGCAATCCCTTATGCATGACATTCATTCTCTACAAACTAAGGTGCTACATTTGGAACAAAGAGATTCAAAATATAATTAGGCTCTTAATTCTCACACTCTATTACACACTTTGTTAGCACAACATATTGCAACCTATCCATTACCAACTAGTTTTTTGGAACCCAATTTTATAATATATGATGGAAGAGGTGACCCTAAACAATACTTGAGAGCTTTTCATGTGACACATTTGAACTATGTGTCCAATGACAGGTTGTTGACTTAGTTATTTCCAATAAGTTTAAAGGAATATGATCTGAGATAGTTCTATGATCTACCACATCAGTAAGTTAATTCATTTAATACATTAGCATATTTTTTTCTCATACACTTATCAATCAACATAAGTGAGAAGATCTCTTATGCTCATATCACTCAACTCAATCGGGAATCTAATGAGCCTATCATAATATATGTCTTAAGATATAATACCATGCTATCTAAAGTGACAAATACTATGGAAAATAAAGAGTTGTAAGATAATTTCAAACAAATTTTTCTTCCACCTTTGCATGATTCCATTATGTTCAATAATTTTTCATCATTCACGTATTTGTGTCATACAATCAAGGAAAGATAAGTCAAGTTATTAGAAATGAACAAGCTTAAGTATGTAATGAATCTTGTTTATACTTCTCATGCAAAGAATCTAAGTAAGCCACCATACAAGTTGAGACCAAATGAGAATAAAAGTGATCAAAAGGAAACAGTGAATTTAGTTTCATAATCTAATCCATATATTTTATTATCAGCTCCTCCAAGGAGATAATTTACCAACTTATTGGAAGCTCCCTAAATTTTTTTATAAAAGTTATTTGAATGCAATGCTATATCACTCTTAAATAGTTTATATGACTAAGTTTTGTCTAAAAGGATGTGATCAAAATGTCTTTTGTGATTATCATCAAGAACCAAGGCATGCTACTAATAGATGCATCAGTTTGAGGCATAAGATTCATGATCTAATAGATTAGAACATCATTGATGTTAGCATACCTATCTTCAACACTAAGAACAAAAAAATGATAATCACACAATGAAAATATTCAGTGATCTTTTTCCTAAGCACACAGGTAAAAACATAATAGATACATTAGGGGTGAATTACACATATAATTTACACCCTCCATGATATTATCATCATATAGAGGCACCCCATCACTTGAATAAAATCAATGGTACACATATTATTTCAGTGCCATCTAGGCCACTCATCACATTTATAGAGCATGAGATTACTGACAATGACTCCAATTTGAACTCATTATTCATCAGAGCTTATATTGATCATCAACCTATATAAAGTGTCATGGTTGATAATGGGTCAAGTGTGAATATGTGCACCATCACACTTTTCTCACATCTAAGGTATACATATAAGGATATATCTCCTTTAATAATAGTGATTAAAGGATTTAATGGTAACATTTAGATTTCTATAAGTGAGATCACCTTAACATTAGGTTGGTCAATGCATGTGGTCACCATATTTATATTAGTACCAAGTGTAGGAGTCTTCAATATGTTATTACAATGTCCTTGGATTCAACATCTTTGGGAAGTTATTTCCATAGTTCATAGATTCTTAAAATGTGTGTGTGTGTGTGTGTGTGTGTGTGTGTGTGTGTGTGTGTGTGTGTGTGTGTGTGTGTGTGTGTGTGTGTGTGTGTGTGTGTGTGTGTTAATGAGGTATTGCAGTTCATGGCATTCCATATGAATACCATCTCTAACCAAAATTAATTATTCTTATAAATTATGTTTTAATTGAGAAAATTTAAGTGGTCAAACCTACTCATAAAAAAAAAAGAAAGTGGTAACCCTTCCAAGAAGATATATCCTTAAAAGGTCACTTAATCAACATTTTGTTACCAATTATATAAGGTCATCTTCCACTTCTAGATTAGCACCATAAGGAGTTAAGAGTGTTCCACATAGAATGCTAGTCCAGATTTATTACACTCCACGATGGGTTCTAAAGAGCCCTAGATTTCATCATGATACACAACATATGCATCATGCTAAAATTTATCATCATTACTGGTATTCATGGTACAACATTAGATCAATATTCAATTCTGAATTTAGATCAGTTTAATCAAAATAATATAATACTTCCCATTTGTGACAGATAATATTTTCTCAATTAGACACAAGACTTATTGATTGTGAGTCTCTTTCATAACTCTTCAGTTAATATATCTTCCTTTTCATGTTTTCATATATTAAAAAAAATCTAATATTCTATAAAATTCTAAAAACTAGGACTTGTGCATTCATTGTTTAGTTCATTTACATCAGTTCATTATGCTCACTTTATTCAGTACATATTTCTATCTAGTTTCATTTCAAATATGCTTCACAAGTGTAAATGAGTGAATATAGGACATATAAGTTACCATTTCCAAATACAATTGTAGTTTTTTATATTGTCTTAGACTCATAAATGACATACAAACAAAACTACTCTACTATGATGTTATCTACTTCCGTTAGACTTATCCCAATAAACATAGACTCTATTTATCTAGATTAAAACTAGTCATAGGCCCTCTATATCTTATCTATATAACAGGTTCACTAGGGGCATCTTCTTACATAAGTTATATAATTATTTTGATATCCCTATTGTTCATTATTCATCTCAATACATTGCACCAAATCTATCATTTTTGCTCACTTAAATTCACATTGATATATTAATAGATACATAAGTTTATGAATATACTAGTGTTACAAGTTGCTAATGTGGATCAATTGTACCTATATATGCATGATTTTTGTGTTTGATTTCTTGTTTCATGTCTTGTGTGTGTCTTCATCTTGTTTTGATTGTGGACATTTGAACATGTCCTTGATTGTGGCTCTAAGCTTTTATTGTATATTTTTATGTGTGAGTGACATTTAAACATGTCCCTTATATGTGGCCCCTTGGAATTATATTACATGCTTTGTGTTCTTTACTTTTACTCTTTGTATGTGTGCATCATGGCCATGACATTTGTTTGCTCAATTTTTGATGCCATGATGGATATCACACATTTTTCCTAAGTTTTTTTAATTTAGTTTCATTTATCTTTAGTAAATGATCACTTATTTACTTTCCTAATTACTAATATCTATCTTGACAATGTCACTATGTATGTTTGCTTCTACATATATCTCACATCACTAGTTTGATCAATTTATATGATGATTTCATGCTCATCCATGTTATCATTACTACTTATATTTACATATTTTCATAACATATATCACAAATTTTTATTTTGAGTTAATTTATTATGTAGGCTTCAAAACTCACCTCAAAAGAGGGGACATAAACATTGGTTTGTCCTAGAGACTAAGTTACAACAATACACTGCATAGATAGGAAAAGACAGATTTGATGTAGGTGATCAAAGGCCATACCTAGAAGCCACCCAAAAATTAGTTTTATACAACAAGACTACATTTTTACAAGGTCACATGCTAGCCATGTCCAAAATAATGTGTTTTCATCCTAGCAAATAGAGAATGGTGATTTCCAAAAATCCTTAGAATTATAGGTAGTTAAAGGATAATTTATAATAGATACATAGAGTCGTTTCAAAATTTTACTTAGGTTTTATCTCATATTTGCTCAATTATTTGGGGTAACATGTGTGACATGTGTTCTAGGACTTCAAGATTTTTTAATTAGAAAATCACATGATATTACCTAGTTTTAGAAATCATATTGGGGGCATATGTGTGGTACATGACCACCTCTTTACTTAGTTATGCGCCAGTTATACAAATGGAATGGTGATACTTGTCACTCTCCACACTATATACACCAAATTCAAATTATGTTATTTTACACAAAGTTTTCCCCATAAATGAAGCTTATTCTATTTACAGTGGTTGATTCACCCTTTTGCACTAGTTTTACACTAGAATGATCTATTAGAATTCGTATAAGGATTCCAAGTTGCTCTAATAATTTGGGTATGTAATGATGGATTAAATCACACACTAAGTTATTAATCACACTTTCCCATCAATGAGGATTGAGGTATGCATATTCTAATCCAAGTGTTTTAATAAAAAAAATCTCCAAGGGTCCTACCCTCTACAGCCACTAATTTTTTCACTATAAAGCACAATGGTTCATATTCCCAATTAGGTGTATTCATTCCTTATTATTAGATATTTAAGTTTATTATATTTTACTTTCAAGTTTTAATTTTAAGTAAGGACTAATTTATGCATGTTTCATTGTAGGATTGTATGAAGCTTCAATGTTATGGCCTACATTCAAGACTATTCTTCGTAGGTAAGTTCAAGTATATTTTTCTTATGTTTACATTAAGACATTCACTTTGTTGAATTATTATAATAAAATATGGGAAAATATAAACCCATAAATTAACATTGATTTCTAAAATAATGCACTTGTGACCACTCCTCATACACACTTAGCTCATACCCATTTCCACAGTCCTTAACAACCCTTCCTTTGCTTCTTATGTGGATTAACCTTACCTAAAAACAACCAATGATCTCAAAATATCACTATCCAACATCCTAAACAACCTAAAATCACTTTCAAACTAATCCACACTTTTAGTTTAGTTTTCTCTTTTCTTCAGACAAGATCGCTCCTTTTGGACTATCTCACTCCTTAGTTTGTCTAATTCTGCTAGTCAAATCCTCTTGCTAATAACAACTAATTTATCAAATTCAAATTATTTTAATGTGTCATTCTACGTCTTTACCAAGCCCCATAGAAATAAATTCCTAAAATATCCCTATAAAGCCACACTTCAAATCATTTTGCATACAAAAAACTCACACATGGAAAGTACTAGAACATATAACTACACATTAAGAGAAAAACATCTATTTTCTTCAAAACATAGTCCATAAAACCCTAATAGCGGTGATCTAAGTCTACATACACCTCAAAGTTCATAAGTCATTTTTGAAGCACATAAATACACTAGGGTTGCACCAGCTTTTAGTGTTGCACCATTTTTTCACACATACCATCTTAGCATGGGAGAACTATATGGAGCTTGATCCATATTTAGAGTTTTCGTATGTAGGCAATACTCAACAAAGGGGGTGTTGAGTTAAAGTATAAATTCAACCACTAACCCCTTATTACGCATTATTACATTCATCTTCATGTGTTAATGAGCAAGGATTTTGGTGAAGAAAAATGTATATAGTGGTTTTTGTAATGAATTAAAAGTTCCCACATAGTCAAATAAGACACAAAGGTGAAGTCAAACTTGCCACATAAATCATAGAGAGAAAGCCTTTATCAAATGCTAGCACACATAAGGACATAAGTGTGTGATTCCTTTATACAATTCTAGTAGCCTTGTCCTAGGTTTGAATAAAACCTTATTCCTGATTAACAACATTTTCCCACAGTCACACAGTCATTTTTACAGCCTCAATCTCGATCATGCATTTTATTTTTCTAGCTAAGTCATTCCTTCTTGTATTTTCCCTTTTTAGCATCTTTCCAAATATAGTAAATTATAAATTGGTGAATATTTAATTTATACATATATTTTACATCATTATTTAGCTCAGTTCATTTTATCTAATTAGGATCCATCATCTTAAATTTCCTAATTTTTGATAAAACACTAAATAGAAAATGAAGACTTGTATGATCAAGATGAAATATACAAACTTATCATAGAAGAAGTTGAGGATGAAGGAGAAGAAAATTAAGAGAATGATCCAGATGAATTAGCTGATTTGATGAATGATCTAGAATAAGAGTCTCTTGATTTTATGTAGAGACCCTAAACACTCTGCAGTGAAGGAAGTTCTAGAAATAATAATGGATAAAGAGGATGAATCCCTACAAGACCTCATTTTTAGGAACAAAGAGGAGGAATAAGTATATTTATAGGAAGAGACAAACAAATTTCACATTATAGTCAGCCTCTGACTATTAGACCTCCAAACCCTTTACCACTTGCTTTCTCAAAGATTTTTAAGGCTAGTGATAAATGTGTTAAAGATAAGTTCAGTTTCTTGCTCTATAAGAAACAATTACAATTCATTCAATGCCAATATGGGATGAAGACCGATATACATAAGAGGTTCAAGAAAAATAAACTTATGATGCCAAGATAGAAGTTGTTGATTTGGAAACTTCTTAGTACAAAATGAGATGGTGAGAAGAGTCTAACTAAGAAGAAGGAATACATCATATGAGATAAAGACTAGAATGCTTAGACCCTACCAAATGTAGATTGGTATATTCAGCTACTCCAATACCTTTATAACCAAAGCCTAAATATATAGCCTAACTCATAAATGGAAGGTATGCTTAATTTTGCTCCATTCATATTAATAATAAGTAGATAAATGTTTAGGTTAATACTGGTGCATCCCTTTATTTTTATAAGATAATTATATTAGAGATTGGGAAGAATTAGATAAACATCACAATTACAAGTCTTTAAATATTGAAGGGAATGTGTTTATCTGTAATAGATATAACATCAAGAAACCATGGTAATAATTATAGGACATTTTACTATGACTTAGTTTGCCATGATCAGCTCCCTATAGACTACCTACGAGGTGAAACTTTCATTTTCAATATTCTACTTATGGAAGTACACCCAAAAGCACCCTATTTACTATCAATGGAGAAATAATTAGAGATTAGTTTATGCTATAGAGAAATATCCTAGTTATATAACTATTATTCAGTAACTAAATAATATTGTCCTTGAAAACATTGAAGAAATTTGACATAAAATAAAGGAAGATATTTGTTCAAATGATCCTAAAAAATTTGGAACAAATCCATGCCTACCATAGAAATAAAATTGGTAGAAGGAAAATAAATTAAGATTGGAAAGTCAAATCCTAGCTCATGACTATCAGAATATGGAAAAATCTATAAAATAATTGTTGGATGTTGGTTTCATAGAATCTAGTTCATTTCCTTATTGCTACCATGCTTTTATAGTAAATAAGTATTCAAAACAAAAGAGAGGAAAGAATAGAATGGTAATCAATTATAAACCACTTAATGACATTACTCTTCCCTATTTATATCCCATTCCTAATAAATCATATCTTTTACAAAAAGTTACAAGTTGCAAGTATTTTTCTCAATTTGATTGTAAATAAAGATTTTATCATATCAGAATAAAAGAAGGAGATAAGATGAAGATAGATTTCAGTTTCCCCTTTAGACATTATCAGTGGAAATTAATGCCTTTTGGTCTTATGAATGCTCCTACTTATTTTCAAAGGTTTATGGATAAAATATTAACAGGAATGACAACATTTCTTTGTGTCTACATTGATGATAATCTGATTTTTAGCTAGACACTTGAAGATCATCTACAACATTTGAAAAAAAATATGACACAACTGTTAAAGGAGGATATTATTATCTAAAACAAAAATACAACTTTTTCAGACAAACTAAAAGTTCCCTAGAATGGAAGTAAATAATAGTAAGTTAAAAGCCCAAGGACATATTAACGATAAAATCCTTGAATTCCCTAAAAAGTTAGATAGAAAACAACCTCAAATTTTTCTAAGAATTCTCAATCATGTGAATAATTTTTACGTAGATAGTGGTATGATATATTTTGTTTAAAATTTTTGATAAAAATGATTATGAAATATGTTTGGACAGATGAACATAGTAAAGCAATCTAGACCATTAAGAATACGGTTGAAAATCTCCCTAAACTCTATGTGCCAAAAATTGATAATTTGTTTCTTTATACTAATGTTTCTGACACAACATGAGGAGGAGTCCTTCGTATATAGAAGATAACAAAGAGTTTTTTTGTGAATATGTTAGTGGTGTGTTTTTTGATGATGTTAAAAAATGTATTTATTCAAATAAATAAATCTATGTTGTAAAAAAGTGTTTAGAAAAGTTTGCTCTTAGATTAATGTATTTGAAACATTATGTAATAAAAACATATTGCACAAGATTATTGACATTCAATGAGAAAGATCATGGTCAAAAGCATGGAAGAGGCATTTTTTTTTTAGTAGGTATATTTTAATAGATTTAATTATACTTATCATCATGTTTTAGGTTAATAAAATAATGTTATAGATTGTTTGAGTAGAAATCCTACTCTTTCTTGCATGAATCATCCTCAAGGCCCTTAGAGATGTACCACAAATCTCAATTAATAAGGTTAAATGTAAGAGGTTTGATGTTATGTCACTTCTGATTCAAACATGAATTTTTAGATATGGATTTATAGATCAATATCAAAGGGTTTCCAGGCATGTTGTGCATGAACTAATATCTTTTGAAGCCTATAGTATATAATATTTTGGTTTAAAAAATCATTTGGTTATTAAAATACTGAGTTCCAATTTATTAATCTAAATTTTTTTTGATCTCATTTATAAGCCAAATTATAGGTGGAATGTGCAGATTGAAGAACAACAAAATGAAGATCTAATCATATTTGTAAAATTATGTGGACCTTTAATCTTAGGATTCAAAGGACATCATTTAGATGAAAGAACAATTACTTGTACTCTCATAAGATGAACATTAGAATGGGAATCTAAAAATAAACTTTTTATGAATCTTCATAATGCTCTTTGTAATCCTTACTTGGAATTACAATTTTTATTTAAAATTACCTATAAATTTAAATCGATATCTCCAAAATACATAACAAGAGAAGTTGAAAGATTCTTATTTGAAGGACATGGGTCAAATCAATGGGACCCAAGAAGTTCATCTTCATCTAATGATATACCAGCACATGGCTATGACTATATTGATTTGATTAATGATTATACCTCATCAACATCTTCTTAGTGCACACCTATTTATTGCGTGTATATCTCTTATGCCAATCATGTACATTAATTTTATTAATGGAGTTTGATTTTTCCCTTTGTGTAAATCTATTTTAGTTATAAATCATATGGATATGATAGAAAATGTCAAATAATATGATCTGATACTCCTCACTCCATTATTTTAAATAAAGGATGAAGAAACGTAATGAGCATCTAAAATCTCATTTGAAGTTTCATCTTAAGTCACTCTAATTTTAAGAATATAGTAGTTCTATTAGAAGAAAGCCTTATATTAAAAATATTTATGAGTAATATATAGAATCTATAACCATTTAGCCTTAGCCTACATGTTATTTTAGACTAAGATATTGAAATTTTTTACATAAGTGGTATCAGAGCCATAATCCATAAGCTATAATCCATAATACAATGAGCCAAAGGTTTATCGAGATCTAGAATTTTGTTACGTTTTTTAAGTTTATAATTTTTAAATTTCCTTGTAGTTATTTGATTCCTATTTATGAGCATCAAAGCCACTATTTTGATATTGTTGGTAAGGTATTATTTTACTCAAGGTTTAGAATACCTATACACTCTCACACTCACAATAAACTATTACTAAATAATGGCATAATTCTCTCATATTGCTAATAGTAATCCAGGATTTTAAATCCTCAATGAGCTGAAGCTAAATGATTATATAGTCTTAATCAATAGACTCCATGTGAAGAGGTGTTCAAAGTAGGTGAAATTTTTGATCAAGTTCTAAAAATCAATGTCACTAAAGATAGTCTATTATATACTCTTATAAATTATCTCCTAGTATTAATCCTCCTGATGTTTATAAGTCTTTACAGCTTGAATCCAAGGGAAAAAATATGTTTGGAAATTTTTTGTATAAAAGTACATATAAATCTTTTGCCAAACCTCATGTGAAGTCTTTTGAAATTGCTCTTGAATATAATCCCAAGAAAAATTATCAGATTGTATGATTCTAGTTATTCCAAGTTTTAAAATAGATTATATTAGTAGTCATCCAGATGTTCAGTTTGTTCATTTTGGTTTAATACATTGTTCATTAAACCATTATATATTGAAAATATAAACATTGTCCATTATTTATTCATATGTGATCATAGACAATCTAATTTATTTCATGCATGTCAATTGTCTAATTTGTCACAACTTAATGATGGTCATGCGTGTTATGAATTTTGTCCTCATTTATTAGTTAGTACCCAGGATGAGGGTTGTAAAGAAGTAAAGTCTAGAATTATAGGTTGTTATTGATTGTTTTCTTCAGTGTTTGGTTTTGAAATATTTAGACCAATTCAGTATGATAGTTTACATATTCAAGTCTTGTACTTTATGACAAACACAAGCCACCCTACTATTATTGAAAGTATTCCATATGCATGTAGAATTAGTGGTGCATTACAGTTAGAAAAGGGACTTATTAACTGTATTCTTGTACCCACAAAATGGAAACTAGAATGGTTAAATTATGTGGTCCCAAATGATAAACACCAATATAACATTGTTCATCATGTGGATGAAAATAAAATCCATATCCTACCTAGAAATCTCTCTTATAAAGTTTATTCTAAGCATATAGAATCTCCTAGGGAAAGTATTTATAGCCAGTCAAGCATAGGTAATAGGAAAGGAAAACTTTTTATGGAACTATAAGATGAATAGATAAATTAAGGAGAACAAAAGTTTCCTCTTTTGTCTATATTTACATTAAGAAGAGATATAACTCTTGAATTTTATAAATAAGATGATATTACTCTTTACAAAGGTGGAAGATGGCCTCCCATGAAGGGATATCATAAATCTGAAGAATGAAAAATATATTACTTTTCTTATGCTTGTGTGCCTATCAAGCCTAAATATCAAGAGCCATCCAATGAATATAAGGATAGGAACTATAATACTAGATTTAATTCCCATTTCCAAGAAAATTATGATGGTTTATGTCAAGATGTTGAAAATATTAGAACATCAATGGGAACTGTATATACTATAAGTGATTCTCTTGATTTGTCAAAAGAGTCCATGGCCATGCAGATAGATGTTTAAATATTGTACATTCCTCTGCTAACAAGATTGTTAATATAAAAGAGTTATGTCCATACTATTGATCAAAATATAAATGATATAAATGATAAATTAAATCATTTAGTTCAAGGTATCAAAATGAAGAAAAGAAGAATTAAGGCCAGTCATTAGCTTTACCCTAGCCATCAAGGTCTGAATAAAGCCTCCAAACATTATATATTATCCTAAATCTTACTACCAAGCTCTCTACTAAGCATAGACCTAAGCCTAAGGATGATTATCAATTATTGTCAAAATCCCTTATGCAAAGAGGTTTTGACCCAATATAGCCTTAGTGTTTGAACATAGATGATATTCTTGTTGGAAATATTGTCATTGATGTTAAAGGTCTAGCATTATTGGTGATAAAGGCCTCACTACATTTAATGATGTTTGTAATAGATATATCTTGGCTAATGTGAGTTAATATTTATTTAATATTAACGAATATATTTTTGGTTGCATATGAGACAAAAGAAGGGCCCATGGAGAAGTCAAAGAGCCACAAGATAAAGACAAAAGAAGGACGGGATGCATTTTCCCATGAAGAGTCATCTTGGGGAATTCCAAGAGTCACCAAGTGAAGATAAAAGAGGAAGGGCAAAATTTCTCATGAAGGGACACTTTAAGGAATACGAAAAGTCACCAAGATAAGGACAAAAGAGGGAAGGACGTTTTTGCTCATGAAGGGTCACCACATGACTTTTCAAAGGCAAGGATATGAAGGGTCATACAAGTTTGGCACCATTTTCCATGAGGATTGAAGGGTCACAAAGGGGGAAGGCCAAAGGTCATTTGGAAAGCTATAAATAAAGGCTTGAGAAGCCATTTGTAATATATGAGAGATAGAGGTTGATTTGATATTGTAATATCTAGCTTAGAAGAGCAATTGTGAGAGATGAATATAATTTGTATTTGGTATATCTCGCTTAGAAGAGCAAAGGTGAGAGAGAGGAAAGAGATGTTGTATTGAACTATCATTTGTTGAGATAGCAACATTGAGAGATAGGTGTGTGGTATACACAAAGGGGTTGGTGCTCCTGTGGGTTGGTGCTTGGCAAAGGGGTTGGTGCTCCTATGGGTTGGTGCTCACGAATTATTGCTGGGTTGGTGCTCAGCAAAGGGGTTGGTGCTCCTGCAAGTTGGTGCTTGTGAATATTGTTTAGGTTGGTGCTCATTCATATACTTGAGATTGTTCTCCATGGTTTTTCCCACATTGGGTTTCCATGTTATATCTGGTGTCTCTCTCTATCTTGTGTGGTGTTTATCGTTTGAGTTTTATTGCATATCTTGAATGTTTGATTAAGTGGATTTTGGTTAAGGGAAAGTTTTATAAGATATATGATATACTGATTCACCCCCCCCCTCTCAGTATATCCCATGCTTAACAATTCTTGATTCATATCATGAGATCACTACCTATAGTAATTGCTTTGAGTCAATAGGAACTACCTGGAGGAATGGATGCCACTACTATTGTTAGATTAGAAACTAAATATTTTTAGGGAATTTTAGCTTACTAGTGAGAAAATATCTCAAAAGATCAACATACTAAACAAGTCTTTAAACAACTAAACCTCTGAAAGCTCTTTATACTCTTCTTATTCAATAATGTGTGCCTCTTATACAGCCTGAGTAGAATGAAGATGATAAATGGTTGATGATAAAGCTCTTTAAGTAATTCAAAAAGTTTGCCTATTCAGCTAAATGTCATCATTCTAATGCAGTCAAGATGCATTATCTCAATGCTTAACCTTATAACCTTATTGATAAATTTTTTAGTTACTTACAAATAAAAGGATTGTCTCTTGATGTTTTTTCCCTTGCTAATGTTATTGATTTTTCACACTACCAAGTTCTTGATATTCTGTGTACTACCAAAGCTATCACAAAATTTGGTAAGCATCAAACTAGTCACATTGCACCCCATTTTTCTAAGGTAACTCTTTATGAGTGTAAATGCTATGTACATAATCCTAAGCATCATTTCAAGGAAAAATGTCTTTTTTTCAAAAAGTGTTATTATATATGTCGTCTCACTCCTACTCCTAAGCATACATTTTTATGCCATCATAAATTATCTCATCCTTAGTCTAAATAAATAATTTGTTATATTTACCACCAACCTGGTCACAAAGCTCTTAATTTTAAATGCAAAAACCCTACTATAAATGTTGTATATTCCTCTAATTATAAAAGGTAATGTTTCTTTTGATAAACATTTTTGGAATTGAAAGTATCACTTTGAAGAGTTTGGGGTTGAGACCTTGATATGTGAGTTCCCCATCATAGTATTTTTCACAAATAGGTACTAAGTTTGGGCACATGAAGGAACTAACTTGACTAAGAGTGAGAATTGTTTAAGAGGATTTTAGCCTTTTGTTGATATTAAAATCTCTTTTATATCATGACTATTATGACATTTTTTTTTTTAAAAGTACATAACATTAAGTTACCCCCTAAAACTCTATTAAAATGAATAAAATAAAATTATTTCCTATCCTTTAATGATACTATAAAATAACTCATTAAATTTACTGATTACTCTAATTTGAACTAAAATTCATAATTTAATTTATATGAATAAATCATCCTCAATATTTGACTCATTTTAGTCTTTAATGTTTTTGAGATATATCAACAAAATCTTTGACATTCTCTTCCCTCCCACCATTTTTTTCTAATGGTCAAAATAATTAATGTCTTGTGTGATGAAATCATACTTGATATATGATTCATTCCCATGCCTAATTTATTTGACATATCAACAAAATAATGAGCATTATCTTCCCTCCCACTTATACAAAATCTTTGAAAATATCTTCCCTATAGCCATATCCATCTGTAACAATTTTTTTAAAGTATTTGATGTCATGCCCATTTTAAAAAAAATTGTAAGATCCCTCAAATTTTCTTGGAATACCTCGCATTATCATGGAGGTACCTCACATTGTTGTGTAAAAATGATAATATTTTGCATGAAATAAAGATACATAAATTGCATGGGTTAAATTTGATGGTCTATCCTACCTACCAAATAAATATTTGATGACAATTAACTATTCAACATTCCCCTTCAAAAACCTTGATTATTCACCTTTAAATAAGGAAACATCAAAGTCTAAATATTTATTCACTATAATCCTTTAGATTTTTTAAAATTTCTCCCAAAAAATTGTATTGCATTCCAAATAATGTTTTGAAAAATTATAATGTCTTTTATAGTTATAAATATTAAATATTTTTATATCATTGTAAAATTGAATCCCTACCTGGAGATATTCTCGATTTTCATGAGGGTGTCCAATTTCATAGAACACCTCAAATTTTCATGGGGTAGCTCAATTTTTTGTGTAACCTAAAGCTATTTATAAATAAATGAAATTAGGTATGTAATTATCTATAGATTCTTGGATATGCATGGTGTGTCTCAAATTTTCATAAGGATACTTCAAATTTTCATAGGAGTAATGAAATTCTAGAGGAGGTTCCCAATTTTCATGGGGCATCTTGAATTTTTATAGTATACCCCAAATTTGTATATGGACATTATCTAGAGGTACCTAGAGATACATGGAATTACATAAGTACCTTGAGCTACTTAAATATATATAGGGTGCCTCAAATTTTCATGGGGTTACCATAATTTACATGTCGATGCCTCAAACTTTCATGGTGTACCCTCATTTTCATGGGGCTATCCAATTTTCAAAGGTGTATCCAAATTTTTCTTGGACACCTCAATTTTTTTTGTGAGACATTACTTGGAGTTACTTGGAGATAAATGAAATTACTTATACGTAGTTGGAGCTACTTTGATAAATATGGGGTGCCCCCTGCCTTGATATATATGTGGCACCTCAAATTTTCATGGGGGTACTTTGAATATTAGTGGGGGTACCTCAAATTTATGTCGGGGTATCTTAAATTTTCATGGGGTAACTCTATCTTCATGAGAGGGTCTATATTTTCATCATCAAGTTGTCTATAATTTTAGTGGGTATAGTTGATTTTGATGGGGGACCTCAATTTGAAAAATGATAGTCTTATAAGAAGAGAAACATTCATGAAACTTTTGCATCCACATAAGACATAGGGAATTGTGCATATGATATAAATAATAAATAGACATATTGAGAGTTTAATTTTACAAAAATTATGAAAAATACCTAGGATTTTTACGGGATAACTCAATTTGCATGGGGTACCTTCATATTCATGTGAACACTTCAATTTTTTGGGGGTATGATTGATTTTTTCATGGGATTAGGTACAATGATTTTTCATAAGGTACCTCAAATACTCATGAGGCACCTTGAATGTTTGTGGGGACACCTTGATTTTAATGGCAGTTTCTCATTTTTTCAATTTTCAACAAGGAATAAGTAGAAACAAAATCAAAATTTGACAATTTTTGATATGTCATTCATGCTGAAATAAATAAATCCAAAATAGTGAATGTGATGAAATCACCACATATCCTCTATTTTTGGTGAAGTGAAAGTCAAATATGAGTTTTTTAACCTTATAGATGTAGTGGTGAATTGGATTAACTCCAAAGCTATTGGATAAAAAAAATATTAAATGATAGAAAACTAATATTTCGTTGAAACATGTCTAAATACATAGACAAATAAAAGAGGTATCTAATAAGAGGCAAACATGTGGAAAGTGGCTAGACTATTCATGGGGATGGAGGCTCAAATTGTCATGGGGATCCTTGGTTAGGATTGAGAATGCCACCAACATGTTATGTGTAAAAAATTATTTTAGTGTCCATGATAATATGTGTTACAGATTATTTATATTTTATAAAATGCTTCTCACACAAAAATTACATTTATTATTATTAAGTTTTTGAAATTAATTTAATGTGATCACATTGAGATCCTAAAAATGAATAAGAGATATTATTTCTTAGATGAAAAAAAATAAAACAATGAGGCAAGTTTAATTTTTGAACACAACAAGTTGACATTCTAAACATAAACATATTAAACTTAATAAAAATTAACTAACATTAGAATATGTTAAACCAAGTTAACTCATTTGAATTTTAGTTGGCAAGATTTTTTTTCAAAACTATAAGAAATTTGACAAAAATATTTAACATAAAATTTACTTATCATACTACTTAGATTATATAATAGGATAAATAAAATTAGTACAATAACAAAACAATCCTATAATCAATAGGAAAAGAGATACATAAGAAATATACTTGGAGTAATTGTTAATCAAGTTTAAGGTGATTAATGGTTTATGAGCTTATATGTTTATTAGAGTAACCTTATGTATTTAAACAATAATCTAAATTTGAAGAAGTTTGGAAAAAATTTAAATCAACAAATTGTAAATTCTAATGATACACCTTTGAAATAATTGGTGCATGCTAGACTTTATTTTACCTAAACCTTATTCATCTTGCTTTTGGTGCGAGCTTACTTTGGAGTTAAAAAAAAGTTTACATTTTGATGTAGAATCCACTTTTAAAAATAAATGCATACTCTTTTATTATATATTTATAATTAATATGACTATAATAAGGTTATGAAGTGCCATCATCAAAATATTTAGCATGTTCTTCATTGTATCTTTAGTCGAGATTGCATTCAAATCAGGGATAATATGTAGTATTTACTTGCAATGAAAATTACATATTATGTTTCATTTTGTATTCAGGTGCCCTGTCTACTATGAGAGTCATGAAAGTGTTTATCACTTTTTATAAATAATTATGGGTAGAACAACCTAATCAAATAAATGGCTAAGTTGTTCTAAAAGCAAGCCAATTAAATCATTCAGATTCACAATATTTTGATAAGGTGCAGAATTATGAAATTATGATAAATATAGAAAGTACAATGCCAAAAATTAATGTGAATGTTTCAATGCAAAAAATAAATAATACTTATCTTATTTACTAATGCATAAGTATATCTATAAAATACAGGTGCAGGATAAGATAGTCTGATATTTCACAATGATTCATCATATTCTAGATATTTGCTTTTTCTCAGTTTGGACACTAACATTCATATCTTGACACTATCATTGATGTTTTTATCCTGTAAAAAATAGATGTCCTTTTATAAAACAACCAATTGTACCTATTAGGTTTCACTATCACCTTGTATATTCTATGTTTGAATTACACACATAGGGTTTGGATATCAATATGTAGCTCAAAACCCTATGTCCTATGATTAGGGCATGTCACATTGCAAAATAGGGGTTAGTAGGCTCAAGTGAAGTTGATCTGAACTCAAATACCCCTCTATCAATGGGCACTACCTACATAGACATACACTCTGAAGAGGGACTCAAACTGATGTAGTTCTCCCCATTATGTGGGCTTGTGTGTGAATAGTGGTATAATAATATATATGCAAGTGTATGTAATGGTATATCTTGTAATTTGAAAAATACTACTCATGGGCTACTATTTGAATGCTTCAAACCTATAATAATATGATTCCTATGATTAATTTTGAAATAGGGAAGAATAGGGCAATTTTGGAAGCTTGAGAGGTGATTTAGTTTGGTATAAGATAGATGTGTGCTTGATTTTTACTTGATGATAATGAATGGTATTTTATTTGATGTTTGAAATTATATCATGGGAGGGTTAATTAATAAAAATATTTTGATCCATACATGTCAAAATATTTATAAATTCAACCATTTTAAAGGCTTAGACACTAGTGTCAGACCTAGGACACTAGTGTCAATGATCGTGTCCTAGTATGGATGGTAGTATCCAAGAGGATAAAAAGTTTTTAAAGATCTATAATTGCTAAATTAGGATGTTAATCAGGTGTTGTGTAGACTATGGGCTACAAGTGATCTAGGTAATCAGAATATCAGAGTCAAATTATAAGATAAGTAATTTGGCAAGCGAGATGGTAAATATGAGCCTTTTGACATATAAAAGGTCTTGAACTGAAGGGTTGAGCGATACGTGATATTTTTCAAGTGTACAAGATTATTTTATCATGTAAAATCATATTTGAGTGTATAATAGATTCATGGAAGGTGATATTATCTTATTAGAGATTCTCATGGATCCTTGATGACCTTCATTTAGTATGAGGACCACAAATGTTTTGTTTTGTTTGTCTATGAGGTACTTCAAATTTGATAGAGAACACTCAAATAAAAGTTTTCACATCTAAATAATTATAAGAATATCAGTTCTTACTACCATATAACTAACTTCAGGTATCACAAGAGAACATATATCTAATTAACACAATTAAGATTTATTTTAATTTTTTTCAAGATCTTTACCCTTCAAATATCAGTATTATTACTTTTCATCAAAATTTTCTCATATATTTAATTTATTTTTTTAATATATTTTTTAAATACATTTGTCACTTCCTTTATGTGATATATGTATATATTATCTTCTTCAATCTCATTAGCCTTCAGTGTTCATTAATGGCTAAATTAAATTTGACTTTATCATAACACCCATGAAAACATTGGAGCTTAAAAATTATTAGAAAAGATTGAAACTTAAGTTATCCTATCTAATTAAACTTTTTATTTTATCAAAAAATTTATTTGAAATACAAAATTCTTCCCAATCCTCTTTTATTGTCTTATGTTCAAAACCAATGTTTTCATACATAGCTTAATAAATATAGACATCCAAATTTCCTTCCATTAAAATCATGTGCATAATAAGTGATGGTTAAACATTATATGTTAAGAGGGAAAATTCCAAATAGCTTTAGTCATCCAATTACACCTTCAAAATATCATTTTTTCATACCATTTGTCCTTTTGATCGTGCATATAATACATTTTTATTCTTTAGAAATATAGTGCATATTTTCAAATAATTTTTTTTATTTATTATAGAGTGATCAATCAAAAAAATTAAAGGTCATTGAGATTTAATATCCTATATAATTCCTTTTAATAATAAATTAAAGATAAGATTGAAGTATAAGGTGAGTATGTGATTAGGAAGGCTAACAATTTACGTGCTTCTTAAGAACAATGGAATAAATAAATTATTTATAGATATCAGTAGGGATTCAATACTTCTTATTTGTAACTCTAATGTGGAGAGGGATCAATCATTATGATTTATATTATATAAAAAAATATATAAATATAATGTATTTGTTAATATAAAAATATGATGTTTTACTACAATGCTCTTAAATGGGCTTAAATGCTACTACATTAGTATAATAAATAGCTTATAAGTATTTCTTGTGTTAAATATGATTTTTTTGTGTTTTATTTTTAAACAATCTACACACTCTGATATAAAATACCCTTGTCATTTTAGATATCATTTTTATCCATTAATATAGGGATCATTTTTATCAAAACAGTCTATTTATGCCATTACGAACCCTACACAGTATACTTATATCACATCTCTTTATGATGCTCCCAATTAACCCTCCATCCAAGTAAATCCTAATTACAATTTTTTACATACAAAATTATTTTCAAGGCCATCTTTAAATTCAAGTATAATAGATACCAATATTGGAAAGTTTGAAGGTTGAATTCCTTAGACATAGTTCAATGGTTCTTATTATCCATATCTCCAATCTTTTTTATTTTATTTTTTTCACATGGACTTCCCCCAACTTGGACATCTCTATCTTCAAATATAGGAATTGTCTTCAACAAGGAGACTATTATACCATTATGAATGGACATAATTTGGCTAAGATTTAGCTTTTAATCTAGATAATGATATCTCGAAGTGAGTAGATATAAAATGTCAAACAAGATTTAAGATGAATCAACAAAAATAAGTGATCATATATTCACTCTTGTTACTATTATTGATGAAGCACAAGATAAAAAATATATGATATGTTATTATTTTTAGACTTTCGTAAGGTCATCGATACATTTCCAAGACATCCTTTTGGTTCAAAGGCTTAGATATTTTGGTCTTGTATATTTAGTAATTTATTTGGTAATGAATTTATATGAGACAATTTTTGGACATATTTATACTAAAATGGATTATAAATAACATCTATAGTACCATACCATAGGTGTAAAAACAAATAGTCCATTCTCACTTGAAATTTTTGGGATCTATATTCATGAATTAGAGGATATTGTCTCTATGGTATGCAAGGTTGTAGTCTCTTTTGGATTTGTATTACAATTTTATTGTTTGTAAATATTATTGTTTACTTTTGCACCCAATTACATATCTTCAAAATCAACATAATGTGTAGAGTAATTTTTGTGATAAAAATGGCCATGAAGTATTGCCTTACAATTGTATGAATATTTTCAAGGACACTCATCCCTAAGAATAAACACTAAATAATGGAAGTCACCTTGGAGATTCAACCACCAGACCATCCAACACTCTATCAAGTCCACCCCTAAAGGTTGGATGCACAAAATTGACTGCCACCATTAGATCAGATTCTTTGGTCTTTAATACTTTCAGTAAAATTTAAATAAAATCACAAGTAATTTTAGAATTGATCATGCTCATGAAGACCAACTGCACATTGCCCAGACTAATGATTTCCCAAGTTGCCTTTGACACTAAACTAGTAGATATCCAAAAGATAATCTTTAATATGCATTGTAATGTTATCAAACAAAATGTCATCTCCCTTTTTTTATAAAACAAAAAAAATAAAGGCTCTAAAGAATCATATTCATCTAACCATTCCATTCTATCAAAGACCCATAGACCTAGAAGTGAAATTTCTTAAACTAAGATCTCAAAAAACACCAATGCAAAATGATAGAAAGAAAGTCAAGGAAAATTATCAACCCATGCAATGAATGTCACCAAAAAAATATTTTAGGGGAGACACAAGAATATTATTAATTCATTAAGCCTCAAGGAGATTAATCACATGATATTTATCATTAGAAGGACAAGTGGAGGCCATGTAATGAAAAAACTTGTAAGGAAATGCTTATACCTAACCCATGAGAAAGGAGGGTGAATAAACATATATTTAACAAGATTAAATTACTAGATACTCATAATTAATCCATTACTTATTCCACACCAAACCAACCAAAAACTTGGTTATCCACAACTAAATCTTCCACTTGGTCAATTTCTTGATTGGCTAGGAAATCCATTGCAGTGTTGGCTTCTCAGAAACAATGCATAGTTGTCCATATATGAAGAGATCCAAGAGTTTCCATGCCCTTTCAAGGATATTTTCAATGTTCTAATACTTAGATATCTAATTTTAGAAAGCTTGGGTCACAACCATTAAATCCCTTTTGATCTAAAGATGATCAATCCCACATCGAGTTGTGAGTTCCAAACCTAGAGCTAATGGTTGCACCTCAACTTCATTGTTTGTCACATCACTCAAAGACCTAGAGGTAACTCTGATAAAATATCTTGAGTAGTCCCAAATGATCTAACCAACTCCACATTCCCATAGATTACTTATGGCCACTTCATCATAGTTTAACTTGAAAAATATTAGATAAGGGGGAATCCAATCTGAGTGTTCCTCTATTCTTATAGAAGCACCTACTCTTGACCCATTAATAGGAGGGGCTTTGACTATAGGACCACTTGGCTTGATTATCATATCCCAAAAATAAAGATAAGGTTTGCATCTTTTGGGATGTGATGAGACAACCTCTGAGATGTCTATTTTTTTCAAAACATCCTCCAAATGACTTTCCTTTCCCTCAAATGATTTTTGGTTTCTTTCTTTCCAAATTGTCCAAATATAATTACTAGGCCTACCTTCCAAAGCCCTACCAAGGAATCCTTTGTTGCGATTATATAACTTGAAGAAAAATCTTGCAAAAGAGAAAGAGGTTGAGCCCAATCTCAACTAAGTTTTTCTCATTGCTAGTACCAACATCTTAAAAAAAAAGGGAAAGAGAATAAAAGGTGGATTATTATATTGAAATATTCCAATCACATGTAGAACCTCAAGGGGCCAGGAATGCCAATTTTACATAACCTATCATGGGTTAGGATCCTACTTTTGGCATCCAACCAAATAAAAACCCCAACTTTTTGGATCCCAAATTTGTTTTAACATATCTCTTTTGACCACCCAAAACATGGATTCAAGATTTTTTCCATTTTGTAACCAAGAGTGATTGAATAACTCCATGATTTTGCACCCATCCACTAAATTTTATTTGCTCCTTCATTAATGAAAAGCTTTCTACTCTCAAGGATGTAATATAGAAATTATATTTGGTGGGGAGGAATGAGAGTGCTTTATATACTTTTCCATTTCTAGACTTTGAAACAATGAGATCAACCCTAAGCTATGTAATATCACACTTTTTAACCACATACAATAGAAACAATGGCCCTAACATTTTCTAATTATCAAACTTCCCATAGAGATCTATTTATATTATAAGAGTCATCCCAGAATTTTGAAAAATGTCCATTTTTTATTTCCCATATGAGAGCCCTGTAGAGGGTTTTGTGAAGTGAGAATTTTATTTGTCTCCTCCATTCCCAAATACTTATGCTAAAGGAGCCTACTCCACAAATCCCATGGTTGGGAATAAACTCCCTACACTATCTTAGCCCCAAGGGCCAAATTTTTCATCTCTAAATTTCTAAATCCTACACCTCATTTAGCTTTTAGGGGAGAAATTAGCTATTAATTAAAATGAAGTTAAAGCTATGTATGAACCTATTAGTCCCATAATTACTAGTTGTTAATCTAGTAGTGTTGTAAACACATGTTTGTTGGTCTTAATAAATATAGACCTGTAATAAAACCATAAATTAAACATGAAATGTTTCTAAATTATAATAATGTGCCACACTTCTTTGTGGACTTACTTCATTAATAAAACAAAGCTAAATTAAGTTTAATACAAAAAAGGTTGCATGAGAAACAAGGTCAACAATTCAAATATAAAATAAGATAATTACTTGAAAACTAAGTTATATAAAATTAAAATTATAAAAATATACTCTAAGACAACTGAAAGTAGACTAAATAAAATAGGTTAACTAATGTTTAAGACAAGGTCAATGTGCAAGAAGCCTTTATCAAAAAGTAATCAACTTATGTAACCTATTCAACTATGGTGCCCAAATTTCCTATAAAATAGAAATTATATTAAATAAACATATTTTCAATTATATTAACTGTAAAAAGTGTGCCCTACCTCTTGGGAATGAATGAATAAATATTCAAACTCAGTTAAGTACACATCTGATGAATTGGACTCTAACTGGCACTTCTAATTATTTTTAAGAAGTTCCTGAAAATTGTCTAAAATTGACCAAATAACTAATATATAAAAATACTGAATTAAATAAACTTCTTAAGATAATAAAATATCAAATAAATAAAATCTAATATCAATAATCAAGTGCCCAAATTGGCATCATACTCAACATTTCCACTTTGATCCAAACAGAAGAGATCCGTGTCATCTCCTTGAGTCTTCCATGAATTTGCTTGTATAATCCGTTGGTGATAATATTATAAAAATGATCTTAAATTCTCATATACTCAATGATAAAATGTTTATCATTGACCAAGTCTATAAAAATTATATTTGAGTTCAATTTGCTTAGTTTTTGCATCAAAACCTAGATTCTTGGATAATTGTATTGCCCTATTTTCCAATAGAAGATGAAGATAATATCATGGAGGTAACTCACATTGTCGTGGAAAAATGATAATATTTTTCATGAAATAAATATACATGAATTGCATGGGTTAAATTTGATGGTATATCTTGCCTACTAGAGAAATATTTGATGACAATTAACTATTCAACATTCCCCTTCAAAAACCATGATTATTCACGTTTAAAGAAGGAAACATAAAAGGCTAAATATTTATTTACTATAATCCTTTATATTTTTTTAAATTCCTCCCAAAAAATTATATTACATTCCAAACAATGCTTTAAAAAATTATAATGTCTTTTATAGTTATAAATATTAAATATGTTTATATTGTCATAAAATTGAATCCTTACCTAGAGATATTCTCAATTTTCATGAGGATATCCAATTTCATAGATCACCTTGAATTTTCATGGGGTAGCTCAATTTTTTGTGTGGCCTAAATTTATTTATAAATAAATGAAATTAGGTATGTAATTAACTATAGCTTCTTGGATATACATGGGGTGTCTCAAATTATTATAGGGATACTTCAAATTTTCATGGGAGTAATGAAATTTTAGCGGGGGTTCCTAATTTTTTAGGGGCATCTTGAATTTTCATGGTATACCCAAAATTTATATATGGACATTATCTATAGGTACTTAGAGATACACATAATTACATAATTACCTTGAGCTACTTAAATATATATGGGGTGCCTCAAATTTTCATGGGGCTATCATAATATATGTGTCGGTACCTCAAACTTTCATGGTGTACCCTCATTTTCATGGGGCTACCCAATTTTCAAGGGTGTATCCAAATTTTTCTTGGGCACCTCAGTTTTTTATGGGGTACCTTGATTTTTTTTGTGGGATGTTACTTGGAGTTACTTGCATATAAATGAAATTACCTATACTTAGTTGGAGCTACTTTGATATATATGGGGCACCTCAAATTTTCATGGGGGTACTATGATTTTCATGGGGGTACTTTGAATTTTTGTGGGGGTACCTCAAATTTTTATGGGGTACTTCTATCTTCATGAGAGGGTCTATATTTTCATCATTGGGTTGTCTATAATTTTCATGGGTATACTTGATTTTGATGGGGAACCTCAATTTGACGAAAAATAGTCTTATAAGAAGAGAAACATTCATAAATCTTTTGCATCTACATAAGACATAGGGCATTGTGCATATGATATAAATAATCAGTAGACATATTGAGAGTTTAATTTTATAGAAATTATGAAAGATACTTAGGACTTTCATGGGAAAACTTAATTTGCATGGGATACCTTGATATTCATGGGAACACTTTGATTTTTTCATGGGATTAGGTACAATGATTTTTCATAGGGTACCTCAAGTACTCATGAGGCACCTTGAATGTTTGTGGGGACACCTTGATTTTCATGGTAGTTTCTCATTTTTCTAATTTTTATCGAGGAATAAGTAGAAACAAAATCAAAATATGACAAATTTTGATTTGTCGTTCATGCTGAAATAAATAAATTCAAAATAGTGAATGCAATAAAATCACCACATATCCTCTATTTTTGGTGAAGTGAAAGTCAAAAATGAGTTTTTTAACCTTATAGATGTAGTGGTGAATTGGATTAACTCCAAAGGTATTGGATCAAAAAAATATTAAACAATAGAAAACTAATATTTCCCCAAAATATGTCTAAATACATAGAAAATAAAAGAGGTATATAATAAGAGGCAAACATGTGGAGAGTGACTAGATTATTCATGGGGATGGAGGCTCAAATTGTCATGGGGATCCTTGGTTTGCATTGAGGATACCACCAACATTTTATGTGTAAAAATATATTTTAGTATCCATGATAATATGTGCTATAAATTATTTATATTTTATAAAATGCTTCTCACACAGAAATTACAATTATTATTATTAAGTTGAAAGTTAATTTAATGTGATCACATTGAATCCTAAAAATGAATAAGAGATATTATTCCTTAGATGAAAATAATAAAACAATGAGGCATGTTTAATTTTTTAACACGAAAAGTTTAAATTCTAAACACAAACATATTAAACTTAATAAAAATTAACCAACATTAGAATATATTAAACCAAGTTAATTCATTTGAAATTTAGTTGGCAAGATTTTTTTCAAAAATTTAATAAATTTGATCGAAATATTTTATGTAAAATTTACTTATCTTACTACTTAAATTATATAGAATAAGATAGAGACAATTAATACAATAACAAAACAATCCTCTAGTCAATAGGAAAAGAGATATAGAAGAAATATACTTGGAGTAATTGTTAATCAAGTTTAAGGTGATTAATGGTTTATGAGCTTGTATGTTTGTTGAAGTAACCTTATGTATTTAAATTTGAATAAATTTGGAAAATTTTAAATCAACAAATTATAAATTCTAATGATTCACCTTTGAAATAAATGGCGCATGCTACACTTTATTTTACATAAACCTTATTCATTCTTGATTTTGGTGCGAGCTTACTTTGGATTTAAAAATGAGTTTACCTTTTGATTTAGAATCCACTTTTAAACGTAAAGGCATGATCTTTTATTATATATTTATAATTAAGATGACTATAACAAGGTTATAAGCACCACCATCAAAATATTTAGCATGTTATTCATTGGACCTTTGTCGAGATTGCATCCAAATTAGGGATAATATGTATTATTTACTTGCAATGAAAATTACATATTATGTTTCATTTTGTATTTAGGTAACCTATCTACTATGAGATTAATAGAAGTGTTTATCCCTTTTTATAAAGAGTTATGGGGAGAATAACCTAATCAAATAAATGGCTAAGTTGTTCTAAAAGCAATCCAGTTAAATAATTTAGATTCATAATATTTTTATACAGTGTATAATTATGAAATTATGATAAATATAGAAAGTACAATGCCAAAATTTAATGTGAATGTTTCAATGTGAATAATAAATAATACTTAGCTTATTTACTAATGCATAGGTAGATCTATAAAATACAAGCACAGGATAAGATAGTCTAATATTTCATAGTGATTCATCAAATTCTTTTTTTTTTTTTTTCAGTCTGGACACTAATGTCCAGATCTTGACACTATCATTGACACTTTTATCTTATATGAAATACATTTCCTTTTCTAAAACAACTAATTATGTTTATTAGGTTTCACTATCATCTTGTATATTCTATGTTTGAATCACACACATAGGGTTTGGATATCAATATGTAGTTTAAACCCCTATGTCCTCTAATTAGGGTATGTCACATTGCAAAATAGGGGTTAGTGGGCTCAAGTGAAGTCAAGCTAAACTCAAAGACCCCCCTATCAATAAACATTGCCTACATAGACATACACTCTGAAGAGGGCCACAGATCGATGTAGTTCCCCCCATTATGTGGGCTTGTGTGTGAAAAGTAGTACAATATTATATATGTGGGTGCATGTAATGATCTAGGTTATACCCTGACAAATACTAATCATGGGATACTCATTGAATGCTTTGGACCTATAAGAAAATTATTCCTATAACTTATTTGGAAATAGGGAAGAATAAGGCAATTTTGTAAGCTTAAGAGGTGATTGTATTTGGTATAAGATAGATGTGTGCTTGATTTTTACTTGATGATAATGAATGGTATTTGATTTGTATTTATATGATAACATTTGAAATTATCTCATGGGAGGGTTAATTAATATAAATATGTCGATCCATACATGTCACAATATTAATAAATTCGACCATTTTAAAGGCTTAGACATTAGTATCAAACCTAGGACATTAGTGTTGATGCACATGTCCTAGTTTGGATGGTAGTGTCCAAGAGGATAGAAATTTTTTGAAGATATGTAACTGCTAAAGTAGGATATTAATCATATTTTACATAGACTATGGGCTACAGGGGATTTGGGTTATCTAAATATCATGTGAGACTATAGGATAAGTAATTTGGCACAGTGAGATGGTAAACGCAAGCCTTTTGACATCTAAAAGGTCTTGCACTGAAGGGTTGAGCTATGAGTGATATTTTTCAAGTAAACAAGACTAGTTTATCATGTAAAATCATGTTTGAGTATCTAATAGATTCATGGAAGATACTATTATCTTTTTAGAGATTCTCATGATCCCTGATGACCTTCATTTAGTATGAAGACCAAAAATGTTTTGTTTTGTTTGTGTGAGGTACTTCAACTTTGATAGAGAACACTCAAATTAAAGTTTTTACATCCAAATAATTATAGAAATATCAATTCTTAATACCATATAACGAACTTCAGATATCACAAGAAAACATATATCTAAATAACACAGTTAAAATATATTTTAATTTTTTTCAAGATCTATACCCTTCAAATATCAGAATTATTACTTCTCATTTTAAAAAAAAATCATATCTTTATTTTATTTTATTTTTTTTATATATTTTTAAAATACATTTGTCACTTCCTTTATATGATATATTCATATTATCTTCTTCAATCTCATTATCCATTCCTGGCCTCCAATGTTCATTAATGTCTAAATTAAATTTGACTTTATCACAACACCCATGAAAACTTGAAAACATTGGAGCTTAAAAATTATAATAAAAGGTTGAAACTTAATTTATCCTATCTAATTCCACTTTTGAATTTAGCAAAAAATTGATTTGGAGGAAAAATTCGTCCCAATCCTCTTTTATCGTCTTATGTTCAAAACCAATGTTTTCATACATAGCTTATTAAATATAGACATCCAAATTTCCTTCCATTAAAATCGTGTGTATAATACATTATATGTTGAGAGGGGAAATTCCAAATAGCTTTAATTATCCACTTACACCTTCAAAATATCAATCTTTCATACCATCAGCACTTTTGATCGCACATATAATACATTTTTATTCTTTATAAATATAATGCATATTTTTAATTAAAAAAGTATTATTTATTATTGAATGATCAATAAAATAAAATTAAGGGTCATTGAGATTTAATAGCCAATACGATTCTTTTTAATAATAGAGTAAAGAGAAGATTAAAGTGTAAAGTGAGTATGTGATTAGGAAGGCTAATAATCTATGTGCTTCTTAAGAACAATGGAATGGATAAATTATTTATAGATATCAGTAAGCAGGGATTCAATACTTTTTATTTGTAATTTTAATATGGAGAGGGATCAATCATTATGATTTATATTCTATTAAAAAATTATAAATATAATGTAGTTGTTAATATGAAAAATATGATGTTTCACTATAATGTTTTTAAATGGGTTTAAATGTCATTATATTATTCTAATAAATAGCTTATAAGTATTTCTTGTGTTAAATATGATTTTTTCTTTGTTTTATTTCAAAATAATCTACACACTTAAACATAAAATACCCAAGTTATTTTTGAGATCATTTTTATCTATCAATATGGGGAATCATTTTTACCGAAAAAGTCTATTTATGCCATTACCAATTCTACACCCTCAACCCTCCATCCAAATAAATCCTAATTACAATTTTTTACATACAAAATTATTTTATAGATCATATTTAAATTCAAGTCTAATAGAACCCAATATTGGAAAATTTGAATCTTGAATTCCTCATACATAACTCAGTAGTTCTTGTTGTCCATATCACCAATCTTTTTTATTTTATTTTTTTCACATGGACTTTCCCCCACTTGGAAATCTCTATCTTCAAATATAGGAATTGTCTTCAACAGGGAAACTATTATACCGTTATGAATGGACAAACTTTGGCTAAGTTTTTGCTTTTGATCTAGATAATGATATCTCTAAGTAAGTAGATACAAAAGATCAAACAAGATTTAAGAGGAATCACCAAATATAAGTGATCATGTATTCACTCTTGTTACTTTTATCGATGAAACATAGGCTAATAAATATATTATATGCTATTATTTTTAGACTTTCGTAAGGTCATCAATACATTTCCAAGACATCCTTTTGGTTCAAAGACTTAAATATTTTGGTCTTCTATATTTAGTAATGATTTTATATGAGACAATTTTTGGACATATTTATACTACAATGGGTATTATAAATAACATCCATAGTACCATACCATAGGTGTAAAAGAAATTGTACATTCTCACTTGAAATTTTTGAGATCTATATTCATGAATTAGAGGATATTGTCTCCATGGTATGCATGGTTGTATTCTCTTTGGGATTTGTATTACAATTTTAATTTTTGTAAATATTACTGTTTCACTTTTGCACTCAATTACATGTCTTCAAAATCAACTTAATGTGTTGAGAATTTTTTGTGATAAAAATGGCCATGAAGTATTGGCTTAAAATTCTATGAATGTTTTCAAGGACACTCATCCCTAAGAATCAAGGCCAAATAATGGAAGTCACCTTGGAGCCTCACCCCCTAACCATCTAACACTCTGTCAAGTCCACCCCTAAAGGTTGGTTGCATGAAATTGACTGCCACCATTAAAACATATTATTTATTATTTAATACTTTCATTAAAATTAAAATAAAATCACAAGCAAGTTTATAATTAATCATGCTTATGAATACCAACTGCACATTGCCTAGACTGACGATTTCCCAAATTGACTTCAAGACTAAAGTAGTAGGGATCCAAAAGATAATCTTCAATATGCATTCTAATATTATCGAACAAAATACCATCTCCCTTTTTTTATAAAAGAGAAAAAATAAGGGTTTCAAATAATTAGATTCAACTAACCATTCCATTCTATCAAAGACCTACATACCCAGAAGTGAAATTTCTTAAACTATGCTCTCAAAAATCACCAATGCACAATGACATAAAGAAAGGCAAAGAAAATTGTCAACCCACACAATGAATGTCACCAAAAAAAATGTTAAGGGGAGACATAATAAGATTATTAATTAACTAAGCCTTGATGAGATTAATCACATGATATTTATCATTAGAAGGACAAGTGGAGATCATGTAATGAAAAAACTTGAAAGGAAACGCTTACACTTAACCCATGAGAAAGGAGGGTGAATAACCATATATTCAAAAAGATTAAATTCCTAAATCCCCATAATTACTCCATTACTTCTTCCAAACCAAATAAACCAAACACTTAATTATCCACAATTAAATTTTCCACTTGGTCAATTCCTTAATTGGCTAGGAAATCCATTGCAATGTTAGCTTATCAAAAACAAAGCATAGTTGTCCATATATGAAGAGATCCAAGAGTTTTCAAGACATTCCAAGGATATTTTCAATGTTTCAATAGTTAAATATCTATTTTTAGAGATCTTGGGTCACAACCATTAAATCCCCTTTGATCTAGAGATCTTCAATCCCACATCAAGTTGTGAGTTCTAAACTTAGAACTAATGGATGCACCTCAACTTCATTGTTTGTCTCATCACTTAAAGACTTAGAGGCAAATCTGATAAGAGAGCCTAAGTAGTCCCAGATGATGCAACCAACTCCACATTATCATAGGTTACTTATGGCCACTTCATCATAGTTTAACTTGAAAATTATTAGAGAAAGGGGAATCCAATCTGAGTTTTCCTTCATTATTATAGAAGCACATACTCTTGACCCATTAATAGGAGGTACTTTGACTAGAGGCCCACTTGGCTTGATTATCATATACCAAAAAGAAAGATAAGGTTTGCATCTTTCGGGATGTGATGAGACAACCTTTGAGATATTTGTTTATTTTTTTTGAAACATCCTCCAAATGACTTTCCTTTCCCTCAAATATTTTATTTGATTTCTCTCTTTCCAAATTGTCCAAATATAATTACTAGGCCTGCCAAGGGATCCTTTATCGAGCTTATATACCATGAAGAAAAAGCTTACAAAAGAGAAGGAGGTTGAGCCCAATCCCAACTAAGTTTTTCTCATTGTTAATCCCAACATCTTACAATAAAAGGGAAAGAGAATAAAAGGTGGATTATTATATCAAAATATTCCAATCACATGTAGAACCTCAAGGGGCCAGGAATGCCAATTTTACATAACCTATCATGGGTTAGGATCCTACTTTTGATAGCCAACCAAGTAAAGGCCCCAACTTTTTGGATCCCAAATTTGTTTTAACATATTTCTTTTGACCACCCAAAACATGGATTCAATATCTTTGTCATTTTGCAACCAAGATTGTTTGAATAACTCCATGATTTTGCACCCATCCACTAAATTTTATTTACTCCTTCATTAATGAAAATATTTCTACTCTCAAGGATGCTAGATAGAAATTATATTTGGTGGGGAGGAATGAGAGTGCCTTATATACTTTTCCATTTCCAGACTTTGAAACCATGAGATGAACCCTAAGCCATGTAATCTCTCACTTTTTAACCCCATACAATGGAAAGAATGGCCCTAACATTTTCCAATTCTCAAAGTTTCCGTAGAGGCCTATGTCTATTATAAGATTCATCCCAGAATTTTGACAAATGTCCATTTTTGATTTCCCATATGAGATCCCTATAGAGGGTTTTATGTAGTGAGAATTCTACTTGGCTCCTTCAGGAGCCTACTCCACAAAGCCCATGGTTGGGAGTAAACTCCCTACCCTAGATTAGCCCCAAGTGCCATATTTTTCATCTCTATATTTCTAAATCCTACACCTCATTTGGCTTTTAGGGTGAAAATTATTTATTAATTAATATGAAATTGAAGCTATGTATGAACTAATTAGTCCCATAATTACTAGTTGTTAATCTAGCAGTATTGTAAACACATGATTATTGGTATTAATTAATGTAGACCTATAATAAAATCATAAATTAAACATGAAAAATGTTTCCAAATTGGAATAATGTACCATACTTATTTTTGGACTTACTTCATTAATAAAACAAATCTAAATTAAGTTTAATACAAAAAAATTGCATGAGAAACAAGGTCAACAATTCAAATCTAAATTAAGATAATTACTTGAAAAATAATTTATCTATAATTAAAATTATAAAATTATAATCTAAGATAATTGAAATTAGACTAAATAAAATAGGTTAACTAATGTTCAAGACAAGGTCAATGTGCAAGAAGCCTTTATCAAAAAGTAGTCAACTTATGCAATCTATTCAACTATGGTGCCCAAATTCCCTATAAAATAGGAATTATATTAAATAATCATATTTTCAATTATATTAACTCTAAAAAGTTTACCCTACCTCTTTTTAATGAATGGGTAACTATTCAAACTCAGTTAAGTACACATCTAATGAATTGGACTCTAACTAGCATTTCTAGTTATTTTTAGGAAGTTCCTGAAAAGTGTCCAAAATTGACCAAATAACTAAAATATAAAATTAATGAATTAAATAAACTTCATAAGATAATAAAATAATAAATAAATAAAATCTAATATCAATAATAAAATTCCCAAATTGTCATCATACTCAACATCCCCCCTTTGATCCAAAGAGGAGAGATGATGTAGGAGCATCAAGATAGAAGACATTGATTTTTTGTTATTGTCAATAAGGGTCAATGTTGGTCAACTCTTGAAATGAAAATGTATGTGAAGAGACATTATAAGGTCCATTTATGTCTGAAGTTAATTTGGAGTCACTAAGAGTCTGAGGAATGAGTTATATAAGTGTTAGGAGTTTCCCTCTAAAACTAATAATTTGAAAATTCAAATATTGTCACTAAGTCAAAAGTGACCAAAGCATGGTAAAAGGTGGTTAGGATATTTAAAGTGGTATAAGGGGCCAATATTTATTGTAAAGGGTCATTTAATTCAATAAATTATTCAACTCATCAAGGTGGTGATAATCAAGAGTCAAATTAAATAATGTAACTCTCAACATACATTGAGTTAGCATGTAAGGAAGTTTATCTTGTAACTAACTTAAGTAACCAACATTAAAGTTGGTTGAATTTGAAGTTTTACGTCATTATTGTGGAGAGGAGAGAATAGGGATAGCATATATATCTCCAAATAATATTATGATTAACCATAAAAGGGAAGGATGAACAAACTCCTTAAGAAAAGTTACAAGTCCATGAAAGGATTGTAATGTAATAGAGAACAATTCAATGAATAAATGAAAGTTAGTTGATGTGCATTTTCCATAAAATTTTATGTTGATTGAATTAGTTACATGTTTTATTTTAAATTACATTAATTCCATGATTATTTTAACACTTGTGTGAAGTTACAGGTTAGTGTTTGGCTATAAGTGACAATCAGAAGAGCACTGAGTTATAGTCAAAGGAAAGGAAGAAGGTAATGAAATTGTTGAGGATGGTAAAGGAATGTATCATGTGGTATGATATTCCTAAGTTTATTAAAATTTTATATATTTTTTAGTTATGAAATATACTTATGGGTAAAATATTAACTTAGGAAATTATCACTCTGTCCTAAGAACTTGTATACACCCATGGCAGTTAAAAAGTATGGAAACAAGTTTACTGTTTCTTGAAGTATAGAAGATATGCACATGGATATGATAGTATATTGACAATAAAATAATTGATAAAAAGTTATATTAGGTATTTTAATTCAATTTTGTTTGATACATGTTCATTGCTCAGTTGTTATTATGTTCCATATAAGTAACCCATGTTTCACAGTCACAAGACCCCTATTTGTATGATCAAATGCCAATGAGATAGAGTGAGAGTTAAAGGAGTGAGTGGTGGTGGTTGGTTTTATAAATCATTAACATGTTTAAATTTTTGTAATTATAAAAAACAAACCCCTGATGTGGTCTTTAAACTTATTGGTTACACACATTCCCCTGAGATATTACACAATCCTATGTTAGGACTCAGAACTTTGAGGTTTATGATGAATAAGCTTTAATATGTTGGAAAGAGGACCTTTGATAATTTTTAAAGTGGGATATTAGTCATTCCTACCTATATAAGGTTTTAAATCTATGTGAAGCTCCTTATAACCAAATAAATTAAAATTTGGAGTCTCATTTGCCTTGCATAATCAGCGATTTGAGCACAAAACTCTATGTTTGGGCTTAGTTTAAGCAAATGAAGGTTAAGAAAATGTTATAACCTATTGGTAAGTTTTATGAAGTTAAAACATACCTAGTGGTGACCTCATATTCTCATGAAGTGACCTAGAAACAAATATAATGGTTTTGGAAGTCTCTCAGCTTGCATAGACAACTACCCAGGGTTTCAAAACTAAAACCCTCATAATTCTTAATGCAACCATGGAAAATTATTTAAATTTTGTAATATAACATATTTTGATGCCCTAAGAAGGATTAAGGTGGTTTGGGTTTAGAACAGTACGTATTTGTATGGTTTTGATGACCATGTCATAAATAGAGGGCTAAAGAGACCTAATTGGGCAAAGGCGTGTGAAGGAAAGGATGTCTAAAAGGAAATTTGAGTGATGAAAATTTGTGGAGAGTAGATTGAGGATAGAGGGTGGTCATAAATGGTTTTATATCTTTAGGATAGTTCCTATATTTCTTAAACAAGGAGGAAATGTGAAAAAAAAGGCTACAAGCCTAATGAGATCATTGTGAGCATGTTATGTGGGGAAGAGAGTTGAAGGATGATTGAGAACTTGGAAGAGGTAAAATATAGTTTGATGTGATCATGAATGATCATACATGATAATAGAGTGTATTCTTTTAACTCAAATCAAAGAGTGATGTCTTAAGCCTTTGAAGTTGGTCTATAAGGTGAATTGATTAAAGAGTTAGTGGAAAGAGAAAGAACAATGAATGTCATGAGTTAGACAATGAATGTGAGTGACATGAGAGAAATATAATTCCCTCAATAATTGTATCCAAAATGTACAAGAAACAAGAATTAGGAAGGAGGCTATTAAACATGGTGATCAAGAAAGAGAGACTAGATTGGTGATAGAAGATTCAAGTCAAAGTAAAAGAAATAAATGAGATATTTATGAAGACTAGAGCCAGGAGTGAATGTTTTGGAGACTTATTCCATATATACCTCTACATCAAGATATCCTTGTCATCTCCTTGAGTCTTCCATGAATATGCTTGTATAATCCCTTGGTGATAATATTAAAAAATTGATCTTAAATTCTCACGTACTCAATGAAAAAATGTTTATCGTTGACCAAGTCTAAAAAAAAAAAATTAAGTTCAACATTTTTATTTCTAGCATCGAAAATTGGATTCTTGGATAATTGTATTGCCCCATTATTATCACAAAATATTATCCACATCCCATACTACCAAGATAATTATATTTGCTTGGTTCCTCAACCATAATAATTTTGTGAAAGCTAATGTAAGGGAT
This sequence comes from Torreya grandis, assembly GCA_037957365.1. Lineage (NCBI taxonomy): Eukaryota > Viridiplantae > Streptophyta > Pinopsida > Cupressales > Taxaceae > Torreya > Torreya grandis. Next base: position 2,787,586 of record JARHVA010000926.1, on the reverse strand, counting down.
ATATATTCAGCTTTAGTAGTGGATAATTTAATTTTGGCTTATTTCTTCAAAGACTAAAAAACCAATCCACATCTTAGTGCAAAGAAATAACCTGCAATTGACTTCTTATCATGAATAGATCCTCCTCAATTTTTATATGTGTATCTAATGAGACATAAATAACTTACTGGTATAAAATGAATAATGTGATTATAATACCTTTTATATATCTGAAAATTCTCTTTACTAATTACAAATGCTTGAGTGATGGTTTGCCCATAAATCTAAAAATTAGTGAAACCCCATAATTGATATCAAGTATTGTCATAGTGAGATTTATAAAACCTCCCATCATGTTTCTAAAATTATTTTCATCATCTGAAGGACTTTCATCATCCCTCATAATATTTTATCTACTTTCAATATGAGTTTTTGTGGGCTTCGAATATTGAATATTATCCTTTGTTAACATGTATTAGGCATACTTGGCTTGTCAAATGAATATTTCCTCTTTATTTTTAATGAAATTCCATGCCAAAAAATTAATTCATACATATAATATCAATGACCTTAAATTATTATTTCATATATTTCTTGAAGCTATTCAACATTTCCATAGAGCTACCTGTAAAGATAAAGTAATCTACATAGAGAGGGACATACAAAACATTAGAACTAGATGCTTGTATGTAAATAGTTGGTTCATTTTAACTTATTACAAAACCTTGATCCAATAAATAGATATAAAATATTGATTACAAATCTCTTGTATCTTGTTTCAACTCACAAATATCCTTCTTCAACTTATATACCCAAAATTCTTTACCCTTTACTTCAAAACCTTATGGTTGCCCCACATATACTTATTCTTTAATCACTCCATTTAGGAATGCAATTTTGACATAAATTTGATGTATTTTATATCATTTATCAGAAAATAAAATGATAATTAGTATTATAGTATCTTTTCATGCCACAGGTTCATAGGTTTCCTCATCCCCCATGTGTTTGTGCAAATCTTTTTATAACGAGTCTAGCTTTTAGCTTATCAATTATTCCATCACTCTTGAATTTGGTCTTATAGACCCAGTTTATATCAATAACATATTTATTTAATTTATAATAAATTAAATTATATGTATTATTCCTCTTAATTTATTCTATCTCTAATTTCATAGCATCAACCCATTCTTTCTTTTAAATAGCTTTTGCATAGTTTCTAGGTTCACTATCCACTTTTGACAATGCAAACATAATATTTTCATCATAAACATCATAAAATTTTTACCTTATTGATGTTTAAGAATTTAAATACTATTTTCATAATTATGATCCAACATCTGATTGGTTAGACATGGATTAAACAACTGCTTGTTCTTGCTTGAAGTTAATGAAGATGCATGACTGGTCTCTTGTAAAGAGCTAGTATTGTTTCTCACTGAACTAGAAACTTGTGTAGGAATTTGTAAGTACTAAAAATAAAATTCAATCAAATTCCCAGTTTCACTTATTATCTCTATTTGTTGGGATATGAATAACAGAAGCACACAATTTATTACCAAATGCAAGCAACTTAACATGCGGAAATTAACCAGAATCATAAGTAACTAAAATTCAGAAATAACACATGATATGAGAGACAATACACAACTTGTATTAAAAATATTTCAGAAGGAAATACAACAAAGAAGGCTGCCACAATTCTTCTTCCTTACACACCTCTAGGGCTCCCACACCTCTAGGGCATAAATAGTAGATCTTCCCTCAAAGCTCTCTCCCTTAGGTCCCAACACCCAACTCAAACACTGAGTTGGTGTTCACCTTACACCTGTGCTCCACGCACTCCACAAGTGCTCTACGCACTTCACAAGTACTCAACGTACTCCAAGTAGATCCCACCTGATTCTACTCCCTGTTGTGTTGCTGTCCTCTCTAATCTTGCACACTTGCAAATCAATCTGGTTCTGCACACCTGTGAACCTTGACCTTACACACACACACCTGCAAATCAATGATCTTACTTACCCATGCAGATCTCCTATAGAAGCCATGCTCACCTGATGACCAAGATCATACATACATGAAGAACCCTGCTGATTCTCCAATCCAGCACCCACACTTGGTACTGTGGTACTAGGAGGAACACACCATTGCTCACCTCACACACAGAAGGAGCTTATAATATTGCTCTCTTACTCTCTAGCACTGCTTTCAATACAATCCATGAGTCTATTATATAGATCTCATCCAAACAATAATTAGACATCCAATTACAATAATTAGATCCGTAGCTCTCAGTCTAAAATTGGCTCTCAACATGCAAACACATGGTTCGTCAACTAACTGCCCATAATATACTCGTAACTCAAACCACACAGGTGACCGACATCGGTCCCTATCTGCCTAGGGGTGCCAACGCCGGCCGATATCTCACTGACATTGGTTGCTTCCTGTCTCTTCCCTGTCGACGTCAGTTGGCCTGACCGACGCTGGTGCCTGACACACTTAGCAACCTTTCTCTGCAACCTCCTCTATGTCTGCATCAGTGAAGCTTTTAGCTCCACAACCTAACAATCTCCCACTTGAAGATAATTAGTTGCACTATACCTATACCTGTACCCCTTCTAATCTATTTCCTGGCTTGTATCCCTCTTCAAAATGAATCCTGAAGACAACCCACCACACAACATGTGGTGCACCTCCTGTCATCCGAGTAACCTGCCACATCTGAACCTACAAACCCACGTAGTGAAGTCCTGACCCTGAATAGCATGAATCCCTGCTGCTGGTCCTTCTCACATCCCTGAGAACCCACTTCTCTAAATTGGCTCCTAACTCTCTGACAACACCCACTGCTTGGGCAAACTCAGGTCTATCCCAGACCTCATGTGATTTTAGACACTGAACTGTCCAACCCTTAGTGTGCTCTGATTCTGCATCCTGCGTAATGAACCTCACCAACACCTGATTCACATCAACTTCCACTGGAAACAAAATCAACCTGTGATCTCCATGTCTCCTATGCCAAAGAATTTTGCTGCTCCAAATTCTTCATAGCAAACCACTGAACTAATCTTACCCTTAGCTCAACAAAACCCTATATGTAAAAACCCTGCTAGCAAACATACCATCCACATACAACAACAGAATGATGTCATGACTCATCATCCACCTGGTAAGACAAACACAATGGTTACACTGACATTGACTAAAGCCTTGCTTTGTCCTCCACCTGTCAAACTCTGTACCACTGTCCTGCAGCTTCCTCAAGACCATATGACTTGGTCTTCCATTTCACGTGTCCGTTCTCTCTATTCTTCAACTAAGGTATCAATTCGTCTTTGTGATTTCATTCCTGCTGGCAACCCTACCAAGTCTCTGCTTGGTTTTGCATCATATTCCTACCACGCTCCCACTGTTTCTTGGATCCTTCCTGCTCTACAATCAGCAACTAGTATAAAGAACAGGAACAACAAATTTGAGGCTTACTTACCACTTCATTCTTTCATATGGGTGTTTGAGACTCCTTGATAGCTTATTATCCACCCAAAATCTATTACAGTGACCGACCTCGATCACCACATAGTCTGCATCCAACTGACGTCAGTTCATGTGCCTGTCTTGACTACCAACCCTGCCGACGTCGGTGTCCCCTGCTGCTGACATCGGTCCTCATGACCGACATCGGTCTTACCTACTACCGACGTCAATTTTCCTGCCGATGTCGGTACCTGTGTTTTCCTGTGAGTGATGAATTTTTACCCGTGAGCTTCTTTGAATCAAAACCCATGTCCAAACTGCCCTGCTCAGAAGTATCCAGCCCCATCCACTGGTCTCTGTCCGCCATCTCCTCCAAGAACACCAAGGCTTTCCAATTTTTAAGCCTATCAAATATATCTGTCTTTCACTTAAGAACATGCATCTCCTCCCTACTCATGTGACCAAGCCTACGAAGCCACGTCTCCACAACAGAAGAAGAATCAGTAATATAAACAAGTAGATAAAGAGTACCTATTTTCTTACCACCAGTTAATTCAAGTGCATCCGCTGTGAGAGTTCTTATGCATCTCTCATCACCCAACTCTTCTAAAGAAATTAGCCACATCTCCAAACCTGGGACCTGCATGACCTCCTTCAACACCCATGTGTTGGCCACCTGCAATTTCAGCTTCACCTTCCCTTTTCCAATTCTTTGGCAAGGCTCACTAGCTCCTCTATCTGGGGCTGCATGGAAAGAGGCAACATAATCTTTTAACCAAGATTCAACTTTATCCAAGAAACCTCCCAGAGCATCTTGTGCAACAACACCTGCAACACCTGCTTCTTCAGTTCCTTCATGCTGATCTTCCACAAACCAACAATATCTTTTTACCTGCTCTTTCTTTTCATAAGACCGTAAGTGACCATCTATGCTTTTCAACTCTTCCATTCTTAGCTTACTTTGATCTGCCATTTCTCTACTTCCACTCAATCAGAAATCCCTGAGAGTGACCTGTAACCAAACACAAAACCACTTCCTGCAACCTTAGCTCTGATACCACGTGTTGGGATATGAATAACGGAAGCACACAATTGATTACCAAATACAAGCAATTTAACATGCAGAAATTACCCAGAATCACAAGTAACTAGAATTCAGAAATAACACATGATATGAGAGACAATACACAACTTGTATTAAAACTCTTTCAAAAGGAAATACAACAAAGAAAGCTGCCACAGTTCTTCTTCCTTACACACCTCTAGGGCTCCCACACCTCTAGGGCATAAACAGTAGATCTTCCCTCAAAGCTCTCTCCCTTAGGTCCCAACACCCAACTCAAACACTGAGTTGGTGTTCACCTTACACCTGTGCTCCACGCACTCCATAAGTGCTCCACGCACTCCACAAGTACTCAACGTACTCCAAGTAGATCCCACATGATTATGGTCCCTGTTGTGTTGTTGTCCTCTCTGATCTTGCACACCTACAAATCAATCTGGTTCTGCACACCTGCGAACCTTGACCTTACACACACATACACCTACAAATCAATGATCTTACTTACCCATGTAGATCTCCTATAGAAGCCATGCTCACCTGATGACCAAGATCATACATACATGAAGAACCCTCCTGATTCTCCAATCCAGCACCCACACTTGGTACTGTGGCACTAGGAGGAACACACCATTGCTCACCTCACACACAGAAGGAGCTTATAATATTGCTCTCTTACTCTCTAGCACTGCTTTCAATACAATCCATGAGTCTATTATATATATCTCATCCAAACAATAATTAGACATCCAATTACAATAATTAGATCCGTAGCTCTCAGTCTAAATTTGGCTCTCAACATGCAAACACATGGTTCGTCAACTAACTGCCCATAATATACTCGCAGCTCGAACCACACAGGTGACCGATGTTGGTCCCTGTCTACCTGGGGGGTGCCGATGTCGGCCGATATCTGATCGATGTCGGTTGCTTCCTGTCTCTTCCCTGCCGACATTGGTTGGCCTGACCGATGCCGGTGCCTGACACACTCAACAACCTTTCTCCGCAACCTCCTCTACATCAATGAAGCTTTTAGCTCCACAACCTAACACTATTGATACATGATCATAATAAACATACAATTCATTTTTAAAAACATTACAATCCCTAGAAATAATTATGGATTTACTACTAGGATTATAAAACTTGTATGTTTTACTTTCATCACTATAACCTATAAATATATGAAGAATGATCTTTGGATCTAATTTTTTATCTTATCACCTAGAACATGTAACAAATATAAACAACTAAATACATTTATATGGGCAACAACTACTTTTCTTCCATACCAATCCTCACAAGGTGTCTTATTTTTTACTGCCATTGTAAGACTTATGTTAATGATGTAGACTATTATTTTCACTACTTTATCCCCAAAAAAAACCTTCCAATTACTTATTCTCCAACATAGTCATTTATAACTCCATGATTGATATACTATTTATTTTAGCAACACCATTTTGTTGTGGTGTCTAAGTAGTTGTTAATTTCTTTTTGAATCTATGTGAAGCACAAAACTCAACAAATTCATTAGAACAAAATTCATCTCCTCTATATGTTCTTAGGGACTTATGGATTGTCCACATTATTTTTAAGCCAAATATTTGAAATTTTTAAAGGATTAAAAATATCTAATATTTTTTTCAACAAAAATACCCATATAAACTTTGTAGCATCATTAATGAAGGAAATGAAATACAAATTCTTACAAAGACTTATGCAAGACATTGGTCCACATAAATATGAATGAACTAGGTCCAAGTGTGTGTTTTCTCCCCATTTTTTGATATGAAAAGACTCCCTATGATTTTTCTTAATAATACATTACTTGCATGCATCATATTTTTTAAAATCTAGCTTGGGAAGACCTCTTACCATATATTTTGTATCAATAATATGTAAGCTTTTAAAAATGATATGATCATATCTTGACTATGAAAACATGTTAACATCCTCAATGATAGAGAAACAAGTACTAACCTTCATCATAATAATATTCAATGGAATCATCCTATTCTTTTCCATGTATGTTTTTCTAATCAATCTATTTCCAGATCTCTTATAAAAAATAGAACAAACACGATCTTCAAAAAGTAGTTTGAAACATTTATCTATTAACTGATCAATACTAATCAAATTGTGACTTAGATTTTGAGAAAAATAAATATCCTTAATTTCATCCTTATTTTAGTTTGTGGTGATTTTCATTCTACACTTTTCTTCAACAAGGATGGACTTTCTATTTCCTAATTGCACTTAGTTTTTGAAAGAGTCATCTAACTTGTTGAAACTATCTTTGTGACTTGTCATGTGATATAAACACCCTGAATCAAGAAACCACCAATTATTTTCTTCTTGTATTCCCACATTTCATGTGATATAATAATTTTATCCCTCTTAAACATCAATTTGATTAGTTTTAAATGCTTTCTTTTTCACTTTCTTGATTAGCTTCATTCTTAACTACTAGTATCCTGCAATATTTTATCACATGCCTTCATTTTTTTCAATAGTGACAAGTAAATTATTTATTACTCTTATTCTTAAAGTTAGATTCATATTTTATCTTTGAATTTAAATTTTTATAACTCCCTTGATTCTTATTTTTATTTCTCTCTTTGGTTCTTGAAACATTTGCCTTGGTTTCAAGTGTTTGTTCTTGATCTCTTGTATATAGTCTCATCTTATCCTCAAGGTACAAGAGAGAACCAATAGACTCATTAACATGTATAGTATTCATTCCCTTACAATCTTCAATATTAATCATAATATACAATCATATTTGACTTAAAGATCTCAAAATCTATCTTACTATAACATTGTCTTTGATAGTTTCTCTATAAATGCTCATTTTATGCACTAAATTATTTACCCTTATACAATAATCTTCTACTCCTTAAAAAAGGTCTGGAGATATAAAAATAGGAAGATACAGAGTCAACCTCCATTAATGACATGCAAAGCCTTCTCTTTGGCCTCATTAGTTCTCTTTATTACCTTGGTTTTATTATTGCTCCATTTTTATTTGTTGTAGTTTGTTTCTTGGTGGGTATGATGTGCCTTGGTAAGTCATCCCTTAGTATTGGTCTTATTTTAAACTCTCTCTTTTTAATTTTTTCTTGTTCAATTTAGTGTTCCTTGATCTATGTGTAATGGTAGAATTTTGTCTTAAGATATCTTTGTATACTTTTAATTTTGGACATTTATGGAGGTTGTCAGAGATAGGCATTGAATTCGTGTGAAGGTTGGGAATGAAGGGAAAGATGGATACCATTTTAATGAATTCAAGAAAAATATTATTATTTAAGATTGCCATAATGAAAGCTCTGGTTCAAATTTGGTAGTTATATAAGAATGTAAGATAAGTGAGGGTGAGTAACTTTTCAGTGTTGTTCTATAACAAGAAGAGGCCCCCAAACACTCAAAAGGTGTGAAATTCCTTGTCAAGTAGCATGGCATAGAATGGAATCAAGGTGTTAAGCAAGGTTCTAAGAAAATTTGTATGTCCCTTGGATTTATTAAAACCCTTACCTTGTGTTTATAATAAATTATGGAGAATTATTTATAGTTGGAAGAAGTTCAACTGAAAAATATTAATGTTTTTAAATCTATTTAAATAGAAATTTGTTTCCTTCTATAAACTTATTTGATAACTAGATAAATTCTATATGGGGGAAAAAGATGGGTATTTATATTAGTTTCTATATAATTTTTTAGAAAGGGATGTGCATGGTCTTGTTTAAAATTTTGAATATGCAAAGGAGAGTCATAAGCAAGTCATTATGGAATGTGGGTTAATCCATGTTTAAGGCAATTCCATGGAACCCTAATGTTGATTTTAGTGATATTGTGTTCAAATCCTCTCCTAGATGGGTTGACATTAAGAATATACCAATTTGGTTATGGAACTTTTTTCCCCATGCTCTTAAACCAATAGGATAAGTACTAAGGACATAAGATACAAGAATATCTATGACACACATGCATGCTAGGGTTTTGATATCTTTGGAGCCATTAGAGGTTTTCCTAGAAACTCTAATATTTAAGGTTAAGGGTGAATCTTTCCCTTGTTTGTTTAATTTTTTGGGTGGTCTTAATGATTTATTTTTCAGTAAAAATGATGGTCACCATAAAAATAACTACCCTATCTTAAACAAAAATAATAACATTGTTAATAGTGATTAGAAAAGCTTTCCTCAAGCTAGTAGGGTTAAGAGTGGTGTTTATGTTGATAAGTGTGTTGATGATGTGGTTATGGAAGACAACCTCTACTTAAATTTAGATAAAAATAGTGGCCTAACACCCCATAATTAGCCATTGGTATATTTAGACCTTGAAGGAATTGGTGAAGATGCCAATAACATTTCTACCCTGGCCTCATCTTCAGTTATTCCCCCTTCTTCAATTATCCCTCCTCCATCCATAAGAATGAGGTGGAGGTGGAGATTGGACATGTACCTTCCACCTTAGAACCTGAGGGAACTATGATTAAGTAAATTCCTTTTGGGGCTATTGTCCCTTCTCTATTTTTTGAGAGTCCTTTGAAGGAAAATGTTGTTATTCTTACTACTTCGTCCTTGGCACCTTGTTGACATGTGATTCTAGGGTGTTAATGGATGAGCTTAATCCCATGGTTATTTATCCTAAGATGTATGGTGTGAAAGATTAAAAGGTGACCTTAACATCAAATGTACCCTTATTCCTCTGGGCTCTAATGGTTTTCTTTCGGCTAGAAAGCCCAAAGAAGGAGTTAAGAGATTAAAAATTGAGACAAACTTTATTTCCTTTCAAGATTTAAGTTTTGGTGAGGAATGAAAAAAACCAAAGGTGTGACTCACATAAATTTGAAGGATTCTAAAAATAACTCTAAAGAGAATAAATTTCCACAATTTTTCTCTAGACTTTATCAAAATAAAGGAGGGTCTAAGCCATCATGTTAGCCCAAATAACTCCTATTGTTATGAAGATTGTTAGCTGGATTGTGAAGGGTCTTGAATCCCTTGATAGAAAGCCTATTGTTAAATAATACATTTGAGAGATAAATTTAACTTCATTTTTGTTCAAGAAGTTAAGGAAGTGGGTTCTAAACTTGATTTTGTGGTCAACTTTATTTGTCCAAATTCCACACACTTTTCTACTTGCCACAATAGAGGGAAGCAAGGTGAAAATATTCTTATTAATCCTAATTGGTTTGAGTCTATAGTTGAGCATGGATTTTCCCCTTATCAAAGAGATGTATGGGTTATCTTTGAATAGAATAAGCATACTTTTTGGGTGTGCAACGTGTATTCTCTTAATTATTATAAGGATAAAATAAAGTTGTGGAACTTGCTTGCTTTCAATTTGAAAGGTATCCCTTAGATTGTGGGGAGTGATTTCAATATGATAGAGGAGAAATAAGAAAGGGGGTTGATCCTCATGCTTATAGAGGTAATGAGATTTGATTTTGATCTAAGCTAAGGTGTATTCATAAGTATTTTGACCCCCTTAATAAAGGTCAAATGCAAAGTAAAGGAATTTAGTTTATATGGTGCAATAATTAGGCCAAATCTAAAAGCATTTACTCTAGGCTTGATATATTTTATTTGAATAAAGACCTATTTAGTGTGCAATAGGAGGAAAAATGCAACATGGTGAATGTTTTGTCTTTCACTATTTTTTACCATCACACTATTGAGATTATTATCTTCCTCAATTTTAATGTTGAATCAAACATGATTGAATGGAAAGGTATTTATAATATTAATTTTTCTCACTTGAAAGATAATGAATGCAAAGATCGTCTCAAGGTTTCTTAGAATGTAGGAAAAATAGTGTGAGTCCTCCTCGATTATTAACAAATGGAACAACAACATTGAGCTAAGAGAATTTTGTGAGAAGCTTTGGATGAATCAAAGCTAATAAAATAAGGAAGGATGCTAGAGACAATCAAGAAAAGTTTATTAATATTGATTTTTTTTATAGAAGTACCCCTCTAATGATGACCTTCTTGATGATTTTACTATGCTTAGACCCCAGATTCGGTAAAAAAAAATGTATATTGTGAGATGTGCTCATATCAGGTCTAGAATGAATGGGCTAACGCTTGGTGATAAAAGGGTCTAATTTTTTTTAGGATCGTTATAGCTAAACATAACAAGTAAAATATTTAGAAAATCGATATCAGTGGGAGGATCATTGAAGATTTAAATGAAATTAAGGAATCTTTTTCCTCCTTTTATTATAATTTCTTCTTGTCTGATGGATCAAACCTCTAAATTGATCATAATGTAAATATTTATGTGAGATGTATTTCAAAAAAGGTATCCTCTGAACAAGATGCTTCTTTGGATAGCAAGATTTCCTAGATAAATTTATGTCTGCCATTGACTCCCTGAAGCGTGATAAATCTCCTGGTATTGATGGGTTTCCAATTGAATTTATAAATTCAACAAGAAATGGATTACACATGATTGCCTCAAAGTCTTTAAGTAGGTTGTGGACTTTGGATCCCTCAGAGCAAAGATTAATATGGGGGTTATTAATCATATATTTAAAGAGGGGGACCAAACTCAAGTTAATAATTGGAGGCCAATTATACTCTTGAATGTCTCATATTAATTCCTAGCCAATGTTATTTCTAGGAGACTCTCAGCTTTGTTCCCTAGTATTATCTCTAACAATTAGACTAGCTTTATGGAAGTAATATATATCCTTGACAACCTTATCTCCAGTTGGGAGGGGATGTATTGGGATCAAAAATCTAACCAAAACATGGGAATGATTCTTCTTGATTTTAAAAAGGCATATGATAGAATCGGATGGTTAATCATTGACATGATGCTAAAAGCTTTTGGATTTCATTATAGATTTTCGAAGAATGATTAATATCTTGTTTAAGTACATCTTTGATGTAATTGAAATTAATGGTGACCTCACTGACTCACTTAGTCTTCAACGGTCTATTAGATAAGGCTACCCTTTGGCCCCTTCTCTATTATTTATTACTACTAAATATTTTCACTATCTATTAAGAAATGTTGTTGTGGGCCTCCCTGTTAAAGGTCTCTCCTTGTTAGATGGGTTTATTTTATTATATGTATTGTTTTCTAATGATACTACATTGTCTACCCTATTATAAAAAGAAAACCCTCAACATGTGTCTTCTCGACTAGATATCTATTGGTCTACCTCTAGTTCAAAATATATAATGAAAAAATCTTGTACGATTGGGTGGGAGGAAAAACATCCTAATTATCTTGTTGATTTTGGTTGGATTTAAAAAGGCCCAAACTATATGGTTAGATATTTGGGTATCCCCTTTGATCTATATCTTTCCTTCAAGACTATGTGGGAGTGGCTCTTTGTTAAGATTAATAAGAAAATTTATAAGTGGCATGTACATCTTCTCTCCCTGCCTAGTAGAGTCCAAGTTTGTCAAAAACTACTTACCTCCTATAATATATATTATGTTTCTTATTAGTTGTTCAATAAAACTCATATTAACCACTTAAATAAGATTATTATTATTTTTTTTTTGTGGTTTAATGGTCAGGGAAACAAGAAAATACATGTAGTTGCTTGGGAAATTTGTTTTAAGCCGTGAAATGTTGGGGGGTCTTGGTTTGAAGGACTTGAGAATTTAGGGGATTACACTGGCAGATAAATGGATCATTAGATCTCTACAAGGTGATTATCCTTGTAAAATTCTTATTACGCATAATATTTTAAGAGGATTCCCTAAAGGAAAGCCTAAGTGGAAAGGTTTGCACATTTCTAATCTCTTAACTAGATCTTTCTCTATTAAAGTTGTAGGGTCTCCAATTTTTAAATCAATATAGAAGGATTGGGAATAGGTTAAGCATCTTGTCATTGTGAAACCAATGATTAGTGTGCCAGGGTCAAGGTGTCAGGGGTATAGAACCATTTTCTGAAACCTCACTGTTAACAGGTGTCCATTGGTTCTAATCAGGGGTTGTTTAGCTTTTGTTTGGTTTTCTAAGGGCTTGAATACATTTAGTGACTTAGTGACCTCTTCTCTCCAGATGGTTGAGCTTCTTGGACTGATGCTAATAAATATATCAAATCTTATCTCATCAATGAAGAACCTATACTTTGCTTGAAAAATCTCTACATAATACCATATTTTTTTCTATTTTATAAGATGAAGATGAGTTTTGGGTAAACATTAAATGGATTAATGACCCTCCTCTTAATGAATTTACCACAAAAATGTTATAAAGTAATCTCTCTTTTACCAAAAGTCTATACCTTAATCTCAACCATGTGTGTAATGTTTGTGATTCGCTATCTAACTAGATGTTTAGGTTTGATTTGATTTGGGCCTCCTATTTTGAACATAAAAAGTCTTGTTGAGAAGGTTAATTTTCCATTAGAAATTTGTCATTGGTATTGTTCTTTCTAAGGGTGGTTTGAGTAATCTTTTTTGATTATAATGTGGTGAGTTAGAAACCATTGAGCACCTTTTTTTAAACTCTCCCTATACTATCATAGTTTGGAAATATTGCTTAAGCAGTCGGTCTTGTTTGTTTCCCTGTGACATCTCTTGGGTTAATATTTCCTTTGGTTATGTGTGTGCCAAAAAAGAAAGTTCATAATTTTTATCATAAACTTTGGTTGGTTTTTTCCACTAAAATTATCTATTTTTTATGGAATCAAAGGAATATGGAGGTTTTTTAGTTTAAGGCTAGGGTGTTTACTAAATTCACAATTGAAGTTATCATTAGTATTATTTCTTTTTAGATATATATTCGACTTAAAGTGCCACAAGCATAAATGATACAATTTCTCAAAACTGACATGATGAAGATAACTTCCAACCATCCACTAGACATAGGTGGTTTTTTAAGGATGAGTCCTACACTAGATTAGAGGAGGTGCCTTGATTCGATAGTTGATGTTCAAATAACAGAGTATGAGTGGACATGCATGAAGTATGCTGTTTTGAGTAAGTTGATGACACTAACACGACATTGGGTGGGATGATGATTCTGAAAGAGAAGTGAAAGATGATTAAATGTCAAACAATGAAGTTGTTATTTTGTATTTGCAAGCCTCCCTTCAACATTTATAACATGATCATAATAATGAGATCTTGAATGGTAATGAATAGACATGAATTGATCTTGACAATAATTTTGGTGGTGATGTTGAGTTGCCTCAACTTTCAGATTCAGGGAGTGGTGATAATTTTTGCTTTCATGAAAAGGCCTTGAAATTGATGTTGGGTAATATGATTGAGGCTAATGTTAAATTGGTCATCAAAATTCATAAGTTAATTGAGAAATGTGGCAAAGCGAAAAGAAATGAGCTAGTGATGTTTGTTCAAAACTCCAATATGAGAAGGTTGTTTTCCCATGCTAATTATTTCAATCCCTTTGATAGAAAATTTAAAAAGATTGATGGACAATGGGGACCTAATCAGAAAAAGAGTGGTCACTTGGGACTTGTTGATAAAGGTGGTATTGTGAAGGATAAGCAGGGGGATGGTGGTATTGATATTGTTGAAAGTATGTAGTTTTGTCTTTTCTGGATTTTTTGGTTCTTTTTGCTATTGGTTTTCTCATGCCATGTTTGTGGTGGATTTTATATATTGTAATAATGTTTCTTACATATGGTACTTGAATTGATGTTATAATATTTTGAGGATTTGTTGGATGGTTCTATGGTTGTTTCATCTTCAGACGTATAGTCTTATGTAAATGTTATTGCAATATAAAAAATAAAAATATCCTACTCCTTCAGAATCTGACATTTTCAAATTCTCAAAATTCATTTTCAGGGTTTGGATTTTTTCTTCTCTTACCTTAATGGATACTTGATATGAAGTTTCCAATGTATTCCAAGCCTCATGGGAATTCTTTCATCCTATAATTCCTGGATAAATGTTTGGGTCTATGACACTTTGAAGATAAAAAGAAAGCTTGTGCATTTGCTTTTTTTGATCCTTTTTTATTTTTTTGATCTTGTGTCAAGGTGTTCTAATATTGGGGTGGTGTGTAACCATGGATCACATTCTCCTATACTCCTTTGCATATAATAGTTCTCTTCAACTGATTTATACAATAATCAAAGTTGTCACCTTTGAAAACATGAATATTCATGGAAGTATAATTCACTGAAGCCATTATTTCTTCTGATAATGGCTTAAAACCATTCTAAACCTTTATTGAAAATGGATCTGATACCAAGTGAAGGTTTTAAATGTATGTATGGATTCAAAATCAGCTCTTAATTAATCTGAAATCGAAGCTATGTATCAACCAATTAGTCCCATAATTACTAGTTGTTAATCTAACAGTGTTGTAAGTGAGATTGTTAACCAAAAATTATACATAATAATTTAAATATGAAAACACATGCTTATTGGTATTAATTATTTTATACCTATAATAAAATTAGAGCTTAAACATGCAAAAATGTTTCTCGATTGGAATAATGTGCCATACTTCTTTGTGGACTGACTTTATTAATAAAACAAAGCTAAATTAAGCTTGATACAAAGAAACTTACATGAGAAAAAAGGCCAAAAAGTCAAATATAAATTAAGACATTAAGTTGAAAAATAATTAATCTATAATTAAAATTATAAAAATAGATTCTATGAAAAATTAAATTAGACTAAAGCAAATAAGGTTAACTAACGTTCAAGACAACGCCAACATGTAAGAAGTATTGCTCAACAAGTAGTCAAATTATGCAACCTACTCAACTATGACACCCCAAAGTCCCTATAAAATTGGAATTACATTAAATAAACATATTTTTAGTTATGTTAACTCTAAAAATTGTGTCCCACCTCTTAGGGATGAATGTATAACTATTCCAACTTGATTAAGTACACATCTAGTGAATTGCACTCTAATTAAAACTTCTAGCTATTTTTTTGAAAGTTTTAGAAAAGTGTCCTAATTTTACCAAACAACTAATATGTGACATTAATAAACTAAATAACCTTACTAATTTAATAAAATAAATAAATAAACAAAATCTAATATCAATAATCAAGTTCCAAAATTGGCATCATACTCTATAGTGGGGAGAAATGGAAGTGCCTTATAGATTTTTTCATTTCCAGATTGTGAAACCATTAGATAAACCCTGAGCCATGTAATATCTCAATTTTTGACCCCATACAATGGAAATAATGGATTTAACATTTTGAAATTCTCAAAATTCCCGTAGAGGTTTGTCCATTTCAAGAGTCATCATAAAATTTGGCCAAATGTCCATTATTGATTTCCCATTATAGATGCTTTGTTAGGATATACCTGAGCTTCATGATAGAAGTTCAAACTTAAGAGCCCCTTAAATGGATTTTTGTAGTGATAATTCCATTTGTATCCTTTGTGACCAAATATTTATGCTAATGGATCTTGCTTCACAAATCCCATGGTTGGGAGTAAACTCACCACACCAGCTTAGCCCTAGGGGCTAGATTTTGCATCTCCAAGTTTTTGACTCCAACTCTTCCTTTAACTTTGGGAAGGCAGACATTACCCCACTTGAGCAGGGGGATTTTCAATTTTTTTTCATATACTTACCATAATAAGTCCTTCATTATGCAATTCATATCTCTTGGAAATTTTCTTAGTGGCCTTAAGTTTGAAATGATGTAGATTAGAAGTGCACTAAGTACTAATTTTATAAGTGTGATTTACCCAACCAATGACAACCAGTTGCCTTTCTATGGAAAGAGATTTACTTAAAAATAATGGATTAGATTATTCTAAAATGAAGAATTACCTATTACATAAAATAGTGCAACCCTAATATATTTTTTGGGTATCTTCCCAATGTTGAAATCCAAAATGAGCAGCTATTTTGATATAGAATTAGACTATGTGTTAATAATATTTTTTAAACTTTGCTTCATTTATTTCTTGGATAAAAGTGCTTGAGTATGTCACCAACATATTCATGAATTTTTCATGTTTATATTTTACAATCCAAACTTAAAAAGGTGGTGTTATCAATCAATTGTTGATGAGTAAGATTGGCCATAACTTCAACTGCATTGATTCGTTTAATGGTGCCTTCATCTTTAGCCCTTGAGATAGCTCTCCCCAATGCTTCACCCATCAAGATGAAGAGAAAATTGGGAAGGGAACCTCATTTCCATAACCATATTTAAACTTTAAATAACCTCACTAGAGAGATATTAATCAAGATTGAGAACCTTGGGCTAGAAATACCACTGAACACCCAATCTCACCAGTCCTTCCCAAAGCTAATTTTCTTTAGATCTTTCATTATGAACAACCAAATTTATCTAGAAGCTTTACTTATATCTAGCTTGATCAACATGCCTTTCTAGTTGTTTTGACATAGAGTGTGAATAATTTAATGAGAGATAATTATGCCTTCATGGATGTTTCTACTAGGCAGAAAACCTACTTGCTCCATGGAGACCGGGGAATCCAAAATTAGTTTCAACTAGAAAGAAATTGATTTTGAAATTATCTTTTATATGGTGTTGCATCAAGATATCAACCTAAAATTTGTAAAGGTATATTGTTGGACATATTTTTATATTAATTAAATAAAATTATAGTTCAAATAAGGGACAATTATTTTATTCATTCATGATTCCTCAACCAGGGTTACCATTTCATCACCTACCAAGGGACAAAAGGCTTTAAAAATTAGATGAAAAATTATCTGGTCCCTAAGATTTATATTTATCCATGGAGAAAACAACAAATTTGATTTCTTCATGAGAAAAAGGCACTGTTAGTTCTTTTTTTTGTAACTCATTGATAATCCTTGGGATGCCATCTAGGCAGGAGCATTGAGCATCCAAATTGTCATCATCCTACCTAGATATAAGAGATTTGAATAAGTTCACTACTTCTGACTTGATTTATGAGTTTATTACTAACAAACTGCCATCCTCGGCTTTGATAGATGAAATGTGTTTAAAAATTCTCCTTACTCTAGTATAATTTGGATTTTAATTTGTATTTTTATCTCTCTCCATCAACCATCTCTCCCTATAATTTTTTTGCAAAAAAAATTCCTCTCTAATATGTAGTTCTTCCAACTTTGCCATCAATAATTTTTCCTTTCTATATAAATATGTATCCATTCCTACTGACATGCATACTTCATTTAACTTAGATAGTTTTGCCTCCACCCTTGAAGATTCATGGAAGGTATTTTTGAAGTTATCTTGGTTCCATTTTATTAGGTAATATTTGATGTAGTTTACCTTTATATCCATCACATATATATCTTTTTCCAATTTTTTTTTGGAGCATGAGTCCACCAATTCGTCATATATTCCAACAAAGCAGGGTCTCTAATCCACATAGCCTCAAACTTGAAGGGGAATTTTTTAAGAGGTTTAACCATACATATCATCTATTCCACAAGGGCATGGTCCAAACCAACGATTGGAAGGATATTGATTTACATGATCTAATCACTATTTAGCCAAGGAGTTAATACTAGGAATCTATCTTAGTGCTCAACTATGCTAATGAAACCCAATATTTTATTTTTTTAAGAGAAAATACCATTCTTTAGGACCATGTCTAAAAGACCATTGGAGGAGACAAACTCAAAAAAGTCAATATACAATTGTAAGGGATCTAGGATTCCACCTATTTTTTCAAAATTGGACATAATTGCATTGAAATCCCCACCCAATTTTTTTTTCTCCCCATTGAATAAAGATAGACAAAGGGAGATTTCTTCCCAACATTGTCTTTTAGGGAATGGAGAGTTGGGAACATACACATTAAAGAAATAAAACATAATATCAGTAGAAAAAATTGATACCTTGCAAAAGAAATTAAAAAAATGTAACTATAAAAATTTGATGCCTTGAAAATTTGAAAAATTAACCCTTACCAAAAATTCAATTGAAACTAAAGATGGTGACTAGAAATATAAACCTGTTGAGGTACCATTATCAACCAAGAAATATCCTTTCCAAAAAAATTAGGTTCTACTCATTAAGACATTTGCATCTTTGAGACTCACCTTTGTTTTTTGAATTAACAAAATATTTGACTTTAGTGAGATGAGTTGACATTTGACTAAGTGTAGTCATATAAATGTGAAATTTGGTTACTTGAGTATGGCTAATGACACCCAATCCATAGATCCTTCTACTTTCTTGTACAACCCTTTTAGGCTTTTCTTTTACTAATTCCCAGTCATCCACAGCCTTCCAAACTTAACCCTTGCAAACCTAGGTAGCTCTCTTTGGCCTAGATCCATCCCCATAGGTCTGATTCTCTCTGAACAATAGCACCCAAGTTCGACAAGAGCATTGAAACCTAGGGTGTCTAGTTTTCAGTGTTATTGTCCAAGTGTACTTTTGGTCCTAATAGTCATATTTTCCTGAATCCTTATCCTAATTCATGTCAGCGTAACATGAATTAATTTAACCCATGATCATTAAATCCCCTATAAAATGCCATTCAAAGTCCATTTAGAAGTGTTGACACTCATTTACAAGATAAAAGTAAGACTACTCAAGTACTCTTCCCTATTCTTTGCATACAACCATCCAAAAATATTTCAATCCTATTCAAACCTTTACACCAATCCCTAGTCATTCCAAGTACACCTAGTTTTGCATTTACTTACATTTTCATTAGACTATTGCACCAAGCACTTCAATGGGAGAAATGCATATAACTTGATCCTTCCTTAGAGTATTAGTATGTAGGTAGCGTTCCCACACATAGGGTGTGAAGTGCATCCAATGTATCCTTTACACACTAACCCCTTTTCCCTATTTTCCAAAGTTCTATTTAATTGCATAGAAGACACAAGCACATGAAGAATCAACTCTAGAAAGAGTTTTGTTGATAGGGAGGATCTAAAATTTGGTATGTGGGCTCATACAGATGCTGCAAACAAACCCAAAAAAATCATATCTTTGTGAGCAATTTGGACAATAGAAACAAGACCAAGACTACAACACTGGACAATAGGGTGTCATATTTTCAGTGGTCCTATCCAATCAAGAAATGAACTCCAGATCTTAGTTTGTGATAGTGTCCCAGTCCTATTCCTCTAATATTAGACTTTGTCTTTACCATAACAACCCAAAATAAGCTAAGTCATATTTTCTCTCACTCATTACTATTTTTAGAAAAGGCAAAAATATAACTTGTTTTAAATTAGTGGCTTAATTATTTCATATTATTTACTGATTTCATCTACTCATACCTATTTATTATTTAAGAATTAAACATCTAATCTCACAAAAATAATAAATCATTTGGTGAACTTGACTTACTTTGAATTTTGCATAAAAACCCTAGAAACCTAGGGTAAATTCTTAGTTGATTTTCCCATAATTTTTTCAATTTTTTCTTGAATATTAAAATGAAAAAATCCTCTCAAATTTTAAAAGTTTGTAGTAAATTTTAAAATAAAATTATTCTTAAACCCCAGTTGCATCAACTAGCTCCTAGTAATTTTTTCAATAATTTTCTAATCATTTTTTGAATTTTTAATTAGATATTAAAATAAAAAAATCACTTCAAATTTCAAAAATTCATAGTAATTTTCAAAAAAAAGTTCTCAAATCCCTAGTTGCATCTACTAGGTCCCATTAAATCACTAATTTTCCCATAAATTTCTGAATTTTATCTTGCATACTTAGCTCAAAAAATCAATTTCAAATTTCAAAAATTCATTGTATTTTGTAAAAATATTTTTGAAAAAAATCCCTAGTTGCATATACTAGCTCCTATTTTGCTCCTTGAGATATCACCTTACATGTTTAGGAGGTTCATATCCTTTTTATGCATATTCCAATTCCTTGTTTAGATTATATCATTTTAATCTTTTCTACTATTATCCAAGTTATTTTCCTTATGCCACCTAAGTTCCTTGCATCTCTTCCTTCAAGATGAAGTGTAAGACTTAGTGGAAATCCCCTTGAATTTACCTAGATTCCTTTAACTCAGCCATAAACTATGGATAAACAACCAGTTCGGACTCTAGCTATAGATTCTACACATCTAAATTACACAAATTTTAATCAGAATGATTCAAACAATGAGTAATATGAAAATACCAATGATGATGTACACACCACATTGGACTACTGATCCACTTTCACCCATTTTTAATAATGAAGTTATACTCAACAAAGATTTGATCCTCTAAAGTTTTAGAGAAAGACTCAGGGAACAGCCTCAAGATCATACTCGTATATTACAATCTCTCATGGAAATCAAAAAGGCTAAACAAGTTGAGTTTTCCATTCCTACAAAGCAGTGTCATTGAGATCTCATTCGTCTACACATAGAGCACATGTTCAAAGAGCTTCTCCTACTTCCATATGGGTCCCTAAGAGCCCTATAGTTGCATCCACTTCTTAGAGTTATAGAGGGACCCCACAGTCAGTTTCTACTTTAGATATTTCAGAACATTTGCAATGCACACAACTTTTAGAATCATAGTCTTAGCCTTTCCATCGTGCTTCATGATCACACACAATACCTTTGTTAAATACATGACACCATGATAGGGAGTCTCATTCAAGACTCATTGATTAGTTCTTTCTTGTACATAGCTTATTTCAAAAAATCCAAAAATATTCAAATATATTAAAAAAAGCATAAAAACATTTCGATTGTATGCATCATCCATGCTTTACAATGCTACTATTATGCTAGGACTTACATTTATTGTTTCATGCTATTGTTTATCAATTTATCTACATTACTATGCTTCACTTGGTCTTTTTTGAGTGTGTGTAGTGACATCTATGTCCTTGATTGCTTCACTCTACCCATTGAGGGGGCATTCTACTTCTACATTTGAGAACACACATTGATATACATACCCACTGGGGGCATTTTCTACATGACTACACCATCCAGGCTATGTGATTCCTACACTACACACTCCAAGTTATCATGTTGATGTACATTACTTACTAGATTACACTTATTACTATATTGACATTTCACTAGTATCTAGCATTTGTGTATCTCTTTAGCATATACCTAGTCTTGTACTAAACATGTCTTGCATACTTTCACTCTTGTTTTGATTAGTTAGATGTGATTATGTCTTTCCAGTTATTACATGATTTTTCTTCTTGCTTCATGTAGATTATTGGATTGCATTTCCAATTCTTGCTTTTCTCTTGTGTATGCCTTAGGACATTTGCCAATGTCCTTTGCTTCTATTCAGGTGTGTGTACCTTTGGACATTTTCCAATGTCCCTTACTTGTACTCTTTTATGTGTCTATGGCCCTCATGTCAATCTTGATTGTTCTAAGGTATGTGTATGCGACATTTGAACATGTATTATATGTTTGATTTTTAATGTGAGTGACATGTGCCCATGTCCCTTGTTTGCTTGGCCCCTTAGCCACCCTTGTATGCTTCTTACTTCTTGATTTGTATGCTTGTTTCTTGATTGTTTATCCTGTTTGTAAATGCCATGATCCATATCATAAATTTCCTAGCTTTCTTGGATGCCATGATGGACATCATGCTCCATCCCTCCTTGCTAACAACTAATAACTAGCCCTTTCGATTCTAATTCAGTACATTACACATGATTTTACATTGTTATATCTATCTAGGCATGCCCCTATTGATCTAACAATCTCTCAATATAAATATTGTTATATCTCAAGATATCTTGTCAATTATCATTGCTATATCATGTATCTATGTAGCATAACATACTCGCAAGGCTATCTCTTCTAAGGGTAGTCATTATAGAGTCTTCATTCCTACCCTCAGAAGAGGGGGTAACAAAAAAGGGTTTTATCACAGAGATTAGAGATTTTAGTGGTCAAAATAGTAATTTTCAAAACACTCAGAATAGAATCCAAACATTAGACTAAGTAGAATAAACTAGGCAGATAACAAAGTATCTAGAACAGTCATCAAATTCGGCCTTGGATAATAGCGCCAAAGTTAGACTACAATGTTGGATAGTAGGGTGTCCTATTTTTGGCACTCATGTCTAGACAATAGAAAAATCATTTTTTGTAGAAATATACATAAAGGTGAGTTTAGTCACAGGTTTGTCAATATAGCATAGTCCACATTTAGCATGTTTCAGTATAGTTTTTGCTCAAAGAATCTAGATATAGGGGCATCATACACGACATGATGGTTCTCACTTCTAATTTTAGATTAGACAGTTGATATAACTTCTAGATCATAATCCATGTTCTAGACACCAATTATTAGGGACAATGTGCACAACACATTGGTCCTCCTCTCTTTCTGAGTTCAATTTATTTTTCCTAAGCATTCTTAGTAGTTGCATGCCTTACTCCATCTGCAAGTGGTTAGCATCATTTTTTAAGTTTGGCTTTCATACAAGCTTAACTTCCCAAGTACCTGAATTCCCAAGTTGACTTCCACATAAACTTATTGAACCAGTTTCAGAGTGGCTTTCATACAAGCCTAGTCTCCATCTTTTGAAATGGCCAAGAGTTGCCTAGTTTCCAACATACATTTGGCTATCCATGCCAACATTATCAGATTACAGTACATTCATGGGATTTATGAGCCATCTCATATGACATCTATTCTATACTAATATCACTTCATAGCTTCACTTCATGGGGAAATAATGGAGCTAAAGGTCTAGCTAGCCTTTATATTCTTGAGCCACCTATTCAGAGAGATTGGACACACAGTCTAAACATCAATTGACACATGCATGATTCGTTAACTTCACTTAGTAGGTAAGAATGGATCCAAAGGGCCTACCTTTGCATTCTTGAGCCACTTTTAGGGAATTGAACACTCAACTCCATTCATGATATTACTTTTGGTACAACATACACCCAACACAATCCACCATCACAATAGGTTTTGTAGTGGTTTGCATACTCGATGAGGTGTATTCATTCCTTTTTCTCCCACTCTTTCTTACCTAGATGTTGTATGTTCTTATTTGAAATATAGTGTATCTAGTAAGGATAGATCTAATCTATGTTTTTCATTACAGATTCACACTTCACATCGTACTCTCTCTATGCACATCCAACATCACACAACTTATGAGCTTCACCTTTACAGGTAAGTTCAGGTATGCTTTCTTTTTTTCCTATATCCTAGTATTTCACTTTGTTGCATCACTAGAATAAAAGGGGGGCAAATGTAGTCATATACAATGCAAAATTTGGTTACTTGAGTTTGGCTAATGACACCCAATCCATAAATCCTCCTACTTGCTTGCACAACCCTTTTAGGATTTTCTTTCATGGATTCGCAGTCATCCATAGCCTTCTAGACTTAACCCTTGTAGACCTAGGTAGCTCTCTCACACCCAGATCCATCCCCCCAAGTCTCATTCTCTCTAGACAACAATGCCCAAGTTGGATAGGAGCACTAAAACCCAGAGTATCAAATTTTTAGTGATGTTGTCCAAGTGTACTTTCCTAACGATCATATTTTATCAAATCTTTATCCTAATTTATGTCAAACTAATGTGAATTCATTTAACCGACGATCATTAAATCCTCTATAAAATGCCATTTAAAGTCCATTTAGAAGTGTTGACACTCATTTACAAGAGAAAATCAAGAATACAAGCAAGACTACTCAAGCACTCTTCCCTATTCTCTGCATATAGCCATCCAACAATATTTCAAGCTTATTCAAACCTTTACACCAGTCCTTAGTCATTCCAAGTACACCTAGTTTTTCATTTACTTGCATTTTCAACACACTATTATACTAATCACTTCAATGAGAGGACTACATATAGCTTGATCCCTCCTCGAAGTATTGGTATATAGGTAGTGTGCCCACATACGGGGTCTGAAGTGCATTCAATGTATCCTTTACACACTAACCCCTTTTCCCTATTTGCCAAAAAATCATTTAATTGCATAGAAGATATAAACACATGAAGAATCAACTCTGTAGGGGGTTCTGTCGACAACAAGGATCTGAAATTTGGTACGTAGGCTCATATAGATGTTGTGAACAAAACCTAAAAAAATCATATCTTTGTGAGTAGTTGGATAATAGTGGAAAGACCAAGACTACATCATCAGATAGGAGGGTGTCCTATTTTCGATGGTCCTATCCAATCAAGAAACAAACTCCAGATCTCAGTTTGTGATAGTGTCCTAGTCATGTTCCTCTAGTATCAGTCTCTGTCTTTGCCATAACAACTCGAAATAAGCTAAGTCATATTTTCTCTCACTCATTACTATTTTTAGAAAAGGAAAAAATATAACTTGTTTAAATAAATTAGCTACTTAATTATTGCATATTATTTACTAATTTTATCTACTCAAACCTATTTATTATTTAGGAATTAAACATCTAATTTTCAAAAAATAATAAATCACTAAGCATATCTTGTTAGGGGCATTAAGGCCCCAAATATTCTAAGATATGACCTTCATGGAGAAGGAAAGGGTAATTTCACCCCTTGGCTTACAAAACCAAAAAAATCATTGATCATGTTTTGTTTACCACTTGAAACCTATGTTGTTGACTTCTCCATATTAGATTTGTAGCCCACCTCCATTTTTTTCCTAATTTGGTTTAAAGATGAGATAATTAGTTTGGGCGAGTGTGAGATTATTTTGACTATATCTCATTCTCACAATCACTATTGTCCTGCTCCTCTTCATCATCTTTACTTTCAAAGTGATATTCCTTCACAAGCCTAGAGGAAAGGACCTTTCTATTTATGGGAGTGAAGTGTTTCTGTTGAATGGCCTTGTGCAAATTTTCAAAAACCTTATATCTCAAAGAATGGTGTTGGAGATTAGGGAGTCCCCTTAATTCAATTTATTACTCATTGCTAGAGTCTCACCAAAATCCAAGCCTTTAATGTTAGGAGAATTTTCCACACCTTGTTTGTCAATATGTAACCAATTATATTAAAAAACTCCATTGAAGGGGGACCTTTTTTAGCCCTCCAAATTGCTTGGGTTTTCCTGTTAGATTTTTCCATTACTAATAAAGTTTAGTCTTTCTTCACATGACCTACACCACAACACTTGTTAAAAAATATCTTTTCCACATCAATCTACTGGTGACAAATTCTACATTGAGATTTGAGGATAATTTTCTTTTTTATACCTTCATCTAAGTCCCAATACACACACAATCTAACACAAGAGGCTAGTGTTTTGTCATTTGTCACTGGGTCTATTTGAATGAATTTACCCAAAGTCTTTCTAACTTTTGTTAAACATTTCTCACTCCAATAAACGATCGAGAAAGCATATAGTTGAATCTAAGTGGGAAAGCAATTGAGCTTTGGTTTTATTGTGTTAAAATCAAGGCATTGTTGTTATAACTAGAGGCCTGTCCCATCCAAAGACTAAGGACTGCCATCTAGAATAAACTTTTTTGAATCTTGATCAAGGCAAATAATCACATAAAACCTTTTGGTAAAAAATTTAAATTTGAATCCATCCCCCCATTATTTCTTTTCCCAAAGTTACACTACCGTGATTGTTGGCCATCTACCAACAAATTTCTTAATGATCCCTTTCTCTTCCAAAACCCTTATGCCTGAATCAAGGGAGGGCAATCTAGAACCAGTTATTTAGGGCAATGATCTAATATTTCTTTAGGAGGAGCCTTTATAACTTCCCCTATCATACTAACCAAACCATTCCCCAAAGGAAAATGATTCACACCTATAGCCACTTTGATTCGAATAATCCCCTGATGTTCCTCATTTGTTAAAGTTGGTCTTGCACCAAGGTCTTACTCAATCATCTTCCCTTTTCTTTTGCCATTTTATCTATCCCTATCCATCTGGATCCCATTTGACATGTTCTCCAACCACAAGGTCCTTTGACTGCCACCTTTGACCTCCTTTTGATCCTTGCCTTCTCCTATTTCTACCTTCAATAGTGCATAATCCATCTCATTGCCTATATCTTTTATGTGCCCTTTTTGCTTTCATGAAAGCTTGCTTTGCACCTTCTCTACTCACTAAACCTCCTCTCACCATCACTCCCCAAAATTTTCAATTTCCTTTATGATTTAGGATCCTTCCTAATAATACTATATATTATATACAAATATATATTTATATTATATTAGGTTAAATATTAGATATATAATATTATGTAGGTTTTTTTGATCGATATTGAGGGAAAGGTCCCTCACCCATATAAAAAGAAACAAAATAAACAAAAGGGATGTATTGCAAACATGATGGAGTCGACCATCCTAGTGCAAGTCCAAGAGGAAAAGCAATAAAAAATCTAGGAACAAACTCATATACATCAAGCAAAAAAGACCCTTGATAAAAAAGAATGACCAATAAAGAAACAATAAATTAGAAACATGACAATTAACCAAGAAAACCCATGTTATCTAGTTATGTGGGCATACATTTTATTGGGCCATAAACAACATCTAGCCAACATTATCCACCATAGTATGTAACCTACTTTGCATTAAGTGAGAAGCTACAACCCTAAAAAATTTCACATGACCACCAATAGAGCCCTTGGTAGTTTCCTCTTCTAAGATTGTCACCATAACACGACTCGAATAAAAGCCAACTAGGTAGTGTGTTGCCTTTTAAATGGCCTCAAATTCAAAAAAAATTGTGAATAGATAAAGGGATGGTAATGGATGGATCCAGTACTATGTTAGTGGAAAATTGGACCACAAACCTTCCAAACACGCCATAAATGCATCATGTAATTGAATAAAATGAGATTCTAATTCATGGAAAAACTCTAGGGGATCGGGCCCAGGCAATAAGAGCCCAAGAAAGGCAAGAATGGACCAGTCATAGCCTTGAATCAATTCAACCAACCCAAAAAATCACCATGAAGCTCTTTCCACACTAGTGCCTCCACCACCAGTTTAGCCTCTTACCAGTTTTGAACCACCTGAAGTAAATTCTATGCAAAAACTGATACCACATCTGAATTTATTTGTTGTCCCATAAAGATTATAGATACACTTCACCAATGATGACTTGAATAGCCTCTAAGACTTCTACTGAATGAATCAAAAAAATCAACTTGAGCTTTCGACAAGAAATAGATTCCTAAAAAGCCATCTCTCTCCTTTATTTATGTAGCAATAGGAAAGGGGAAGAGATGGCCATACTCAATTCCACAAAGAAGCTTCTTGAGAATTCCATTAAAGCTAAGAGACTAAATTAGAGATGCAAAGCATATCATGCCTAAGTAGAGATATAAAATAACCCTACAAGCATGTGAACAATAATGGCAAAAAGGTGTCGTGGCCAAATAATTAAAGAGCAACTAAGTTGGGGATTTAATGCATACGCCAAATCTCTGATGAGTCCAGTCATGAGGAAAAATCAACATGGGAACATGAATGGCACCCCAACAAGCCAAGGATGCCTTAAGTGTTGATAAATTTGAGACCCACCAAATGTCATACACATTATCAATCACCACTTCTTTAAGTTGGTCCACTCCCAATTGCCAAGAAAGTCATCTTGTTTGTTAGCTTTATGGAAGTAATGGGAGACAGACCAAAAAAACATGTTGTCAAGGAGAGGCCAAATAGGATTGAGAATGTTTTTGAGATGCGAAGCCTTTGTATGATGATTGTTAATAGCCTCCACAATGAGTTTTGAGTTTCCCTCAATTACCAAAGAGTCAATGCCACATTGGTTTGCAAGTTGAACACCCAAAATAATTACCTAAGCTTCAACCTCATTATTAGTACCATCCTGACGACTAATCAAAAAGGCATAAATGAGAGATCTAGAGTAATCCTAAATGCTACAATTGGCCCCTGAGGCTCTTAGGTTCCCATGCAAAGCTCCATCAAAATTTAATTTAAAAACACCAATAGGTGGTGGAACACAAGAGGACACAACATGAGCATGAGAAGTGCCACCATTTACTCTAGACCCATTAATGAGGTAATATTATATATGTTAATATTTGTTTAATAATGCAAATGCAAATGGGTCACTTAAAATATAGTAATTAATATTAGATTTTTTTATAAACAAATTAAAATTTTAATATTTAACGACTATCCATATGCATTGATCTTTTAATCCAATGGTGCAAGTAAGTTGATGTGTTTGTGTGAAATAAAGAAAATATCTAAGAAAAACATAAAATAGAAAAGGCAATGATTGAGGAAGATAGTGCAAAATTACAATTTAAGTGCCTATTCTTATGGCATGAGGCAAATGACAGTTGGAATAAATATGGACAGGTTGATGGAGGGTTATAACATGTAGTAAAGGTGTGAACTAGGGTTAGCTGAGCATGGTTGTAATTTTTTTAATGAGTGGGTCCTGTTTAAATATTCTTTAGTCATAGCTTTGTTTGTTCTGTGATTTATGCTCTGATTGACTACTACAAGTATGTCAACAATGTAAAAGTATGCCATAAATCAAGCATTGCTATTCTATGAGAAGACATAACTTCTAGAGAGCAGTGTATGCAAATGAAAATATGAACCGAGTAAGATATTTTTGATACAAATAAATACTAAGATAAATTTGTAGATTTGGGTTAAGTTCATTTTGTTCTGTAAGGCTCAAAGTTGGGTGATTATTTATATTCTAATTAAAAATATTTTAAGAGGTTGTTACTATCTTCAAATTCCATGATTTTTCCTTTTGGATTGATCTAGGCCAACAAGGTTTAATTAGTAATTATTTTGAAAATAATATAGTAAATTAATAGGGTGTGACTAATGGTAATGTGCATAGCATTTAGCAGCTTTGAGGAAATATTTAAGTTCGAGTCATTGAAGACATGTATTACAAAGTTTATCTACACTCTGGTTTTTGTCTATGCTGGTGTGGGCTTGGTCATGGCCTACTGTACGCTTTATCTGCTCTTTCTTTTTATCACATTGAAACCTAGCTTCAATTGATCTATTTTTTATTCTTGTTTGAAATGCAAATAAGTTCACATCGAACACAAGTATGAGCCTGGTGCGTCTGGCCACAGTTATACTAGCTCATGCCTTGACACTCTTCTCGACGGTCTCCATTGTAGCCAACATCTTTGGTCACCACGTCAACTCGACGGTTACTTTTGGCCTTGCATTGGGTAGTTACATGACCCTACTCCACAACATTTTCTGCTGGATTTGTTAGCTTCTTGTTAGTTATGTTTAATGGTAATTATGGATTACTGAGAAAGTACATTTATAGAGTATTTAATTATAATTTGTAGGCCACGACTTCAATTCTCAATAAAGAGTTGTTATATAATATTTGTGTGTGGACATAAGCACCCTCTTCCTTGATCAAAAGGGGTTTTATTGTAAAAAATGATGGCACTGTATACAACCTAGATTTTAAATGCCTAGAATCTAGGTAGAGAACATACCATCCTTGATCAATATACAAATTTCTTGTTTTTTAATATTGGTTATTAAATACCCTATTGCCTTGTGGTTTCTTAAAAACAATGTGTTCCATTAAAAATTATAGAGAATCACATTTTTGTTCTTTCCTTATTAGGAACAATGTAGGTTTGATCGTCGTTGGGTTATAACATTTTTGTCTGCAAAAAAATGGAACTCATGTTTAGATATAGTGAGGACACAAGATTGATAATTAAAAAAATTACACTCGTTCATTCATAGAAGGACCCTGCTCCTATGACACAATCAAAAAAATTGTCTAAATACTACCGAACAATATGTGTCATTGTCTGAACAATAAAAAACTTTAACAAAATAAAAATTATTGACAATGATTTTATACCTAATGCTCTTTTATATATAAATAAAGAATATACAAAGATGTACAATTAATTCTTAAAACAAATTTACTTTAAAAAACTATAATTTCCAGAAACTATTACCCTCAAATATTAAAATAATTACTTCTCATTAAATTTTTCATATAACTTTGTTTTAAACCATTTCTTGATTTATACATGTCATCCTTCTATAAAAACTATAGTAATCTTCTCTATCACATGCCATCTATGTCATGGGCTATCGTTACAACTTTCTTTCACTTTTAAAACCTTTATATCTTATGTAAATAAAAATAAAATATAATATAAAATGAAATAGAATGATACTAATTTTTGTACCACTTTCCCTCGTATCAATTTTAGTATGCAATAAAGGTACCTAGTCTTAACTTTTTGTTTCGCAAATGCGCTCACAACACATGCGATGCATGAAAAATGGGGGACCATATGGACTTTATTTGTTGTTAAAGAATGTCAAAACCTAACTGCTAAATATTTTAAAGCGGTGCAAGACATTGGTTGTAAAAAGAATTGGTGCGGTTAGGTATATGCAAACGTTGTGCCACGTTTACGTAAAGTGGTTTAAAGTGATCATTGAATTGAGACTTTTATAGTCTATTAAGTACTTTATTGAATTAAGATTTATTTGATCTATTAAATTATTTGAAAATTTGTGTAGATTTTATTTGTCTATTCTAGATAATATTGAAAAGTTATTCGTATTCAAAATCATAATATCTATTTTTTAAAATAGTTTTTTATATAACGAAAAAAAATTCGATACCAAAAACGACACTCCCAATTACACAATTACAAACCAACTAACCTAAACCCTCAAAAAGTCAACCAAAACACCTCGAAACACCATTTGTCCGTGGACAGAGTCAATTGTTTCTTCTAGAAGTTCCAAAAAAGCGGCGGCGTCTCCAAAGCGGCGAAAAAACACACACAATTCGTATTGAATGTCCAGATTGATTCATAGTACGTGGCTAAATTAGCGGGGCCCCGTCAAATTTGGCGGCCACTACAGAACCTAAAAGATTACGAAATCCGACGTGTAAAAGCAGTCTGGATCAAGCTTTCAGATTTAAAATTACGATTTTTTTTCCCGTGAGGAATTTGCAGTTGAAATCGTCATTCCGTCAACCAGAAATTCTACGTCACGTGACGCGAAAAGGCTTAAAATATTGATGCGTTACGCTACCTGAATTGGCACACAGTGGAATTCGACCGCCTCTAATGGAATACCTGTAATTGAAGGTTTGTGATATCTTGTTGTAATAATGGAAAGCGCCAAGAAAGGAGAAGAGGAATTTGTCATTAACGAGGGCCTGCAACTGAACGGCCTTCATGTGACTGTCACGCTGTCCAGTGGGGGGCTGATCCGGTGGACCGGTGCTTCCACCAGCGGGAGCCTCTTGATCGAGAATGATCTTCTAGGGTTTAGAAGGGAAAACGAGAGCCTTAAGCTCCACGGTTTTACGAAGCATGAAACCACCGGCTTGTGCTTCGTTCGCCGCCCTGGACGCAGGGTGCTGAAGGAATTGTGTTTAAGGCCGAAGACTGAAGAATCTTTGAGCAATTGGTGTTCTTGTATACAGAGATGCCTCGACGCTCTAGGTGAGCAATTTTTTATTTTGCCTTTCAATTTAAATTATGAATCCGTTTTCATAACTAATTTGTGTGGTTTGATTTATTGTGTCTGGCTTTTTAAAATGTACTTAGGCATAATTATGGAGGTATTTGCATTTACAGCTTGAAACATAAATTTTTATCATGTACGTATTTATATTTACTATTTAGAACATAAATTTCATTTTACAACAATTTACAATTTAGTAGAAACAAAAAGTTTACAGAATAAACGGAATGTGAAAATTTTATATTAAATTTGGACGACGGAAATAATCTGTTAAACAAGTGTGATGAACCCCCTTTTTGTCCATCAAAATTGTAATTCAATTTAAACTAATTCCTCTGCGCAATTTTGGTTGCTGGCTTTACTTTTTGTTGATTTTGGAAAATGCCCCTTTTTGAGGCATCTATTCCATCAAGTTCAGTGGGCTTGCACCAATGTCTCTTTCTGTGGGAAACATCACCCCCAACTAGTTGGACGCGGTATTTTACCAGATTACGACACTATACTATGTATCCTGGGGATTTGAACCTGGGGCTCTGTTATATACATACAATTAAAGTCATTCCATTCGACCTAGCTGTACTTTGCCTGGCCTTGTTTACATATTTAGGCATATATATTTGTATTTGCAATTTGGCACATAAATCTCAATTTACGGAAATCAAACAAACTTTTGGAAATTCTTTTTTAAAACTAAAATTGCTTTCCGAGTATTACATCGAGTTAAACAATTATAGCTTGAAGAGTGGGCTTGGTGTGCAACCGTTCACACCTATAAGTTTGGAACTAACGCAGCCGGTATTAATGGCCTTGGTGGAAGCTAGCCTATTGCAATGGAACAATCTTCTAAACAAGTGACAGGTGAGAAATCTGCCCTTGACCAATAGGGTGAGGCAATCGAGGGCCTTCAGGAACTTGATCAAGTGGCAGAGGAACTCGGCTGACTTTAGGAGGCTGAGGAGATCTAGGAACTCAAACTTAATAAGGTTGCCCTAAAACTTTAGGGAGGCCTGTAACTTATTATAACGTGTTTATTTGTTTAGAAGCTTCTTTTTTATAATGATTCAGTTTTAAAATAAAGTCTCTCAGCTTTATTTGATTGGCTTGAGTTAGGGATTTTATAGACAATTTTTCTACCTGGTATTGATTGCAGCTATATTTTTAATTGTGTGTAATATCATCATATGGTGAGCAGGTTAAAGGAAAATTTGTTTTCGAGTTACATACCCAGCAATGTCATTGTTCTTAAGCTGTCTTTTGGCGAGTCCATCTACTAGTTTTCAGTGTGTAGTTTTGTGAATTCGTTCTTAGTTTTGAGTAAACATATTTTAATAGACCCTACAATTAAAGGAAAATTTGTTTGGAGTTACATACCGAGCAGTGTCATTGTTCTTAAGCTGTCTTTTGGTGAGTCCATCTACTAGTTTTCAGTGTGTAGGTTTGTGAGTTTGTTCTTAGTTTTGAGTAAACATATTTTAATAGACCCTACAAGCAAATACATTGTTATAGGTCTTTATTTATTTTAAATAATAATCTTATAATATTTGACTTTACTAATAGACTAAATATACTCTGATTTTTCCTACAGAACAATTTGGCCCAGTTTAATTAATATAACTTTAAAAATATTGAATTGGTTGATTTTGTTTTTTAAAATTAAATGAATATGAAAGCCTTATTACCTCAATCCTTTTAATTACAATAGAAGGTAAAAGTTTATATACATTTCAGTTGTCAAATGTTCTATTTTCATTTGAATGCAATTGTGAGCTGAAATATCTAATAATATATTAAAATTATAATTTTATTGAAATAACCTGATAATGGGTTTGGTGGAAAAAGGATGAAAAAGCCTAAAGATGTGTGAAATATGGGTTAAGGGAACTGTGAAAGGATATTCAGGATTAGCAAGAGGGGGAAGGATCTTAGAGATGATGATGGATACACTTTGTTTATATTTTCAATCCATGTGGGACTGACTACAAATAGTAAGGCAGAAGCAATGGCTTTCTTAGAAGGAATAGGAATGGCTAAGGAAAACATACGATGGAAATTTCAAGTGGGCTAGTTATTGAAGCAATAAAAAAGGGACAGTGCAATGACTGGTAAATAAACAATATCATTTAGGAAATTAAGATGGACTCTGCAAATTTCAAGATCTTATACCAACATATTAGGGGGACATGAAACACGGAGGAAGATCTAGTGGCCAATTGGGGGATGGAAAAGATGGGGAAGATGGTTTATATTCATCGTTATCCCTCCATGGGATTAAAGTTAATTTTAGAAGACCACACCAAAGTGGAAGAGCTTGCATCTCATTAAAGATTGTAAAATTTGGGATTTAAGAGAGGCAAGACTTGTGTATTAAAAATTGTCTCTATGTGCAATCAGCAGTGGCATTAGCTTATATTTTTGCTAATTTTCTTGCAGTTGGAATATGCTTGGAGCTGAAGAAGGGAAATTTCCCTATAGGTAGAAAAGCAAATGCTTAAATTTGTTTTTTAAAATTCACATTGTATTTTTATTTTACCAATTTGACTAGTTAACACCATAGTTACCAGATCCAGCCGGATTGCTCAAAATCTGGCTGGATCTGGATATGCCGGCTGGTCAGGACAAGTTTGGTCCAAGTCGGCCTTGTTTTCTTTTTTTTTAAATATTTTAAACGTTGAGTTTTTAATATATTATATAATATTAAAAATTTAAATCTACTAACATTTCATTGGTTCTATATTGTTTTATATATAAATTTAGTTTTTTTGAATGGTATAACTATAACTATACTGATACAGATATCTTAAATAAATTTATCTAAAAAACGCTTAGATGCATCAATTTCAAGGTGGCTATCTTGGATTTGTCACATAGTTTCGCTGATTGAAGCGTTCTGCATTGATTAAAGACTCCATCAGCTTCTCTGAAAAATTCCTAGTGACTGGTGATAGATGGCCTCAATCTAGTTGTACCATTGCATCGGTTTCAAAAAAATATTTTTGGGAAAAAAAAATGCTCCGAACTCGATCATATGCCCAAGATATCGCATTTTTTCGATCTTGTTCTCCAACCAAGAAGAAATACTGCCCTATGGTGGTTAAATGGATGCTAAATTTAAGGTCGGACATTTTTTTTTACATTTCACACTATTACACTCCATGGCCACCACCCCCAGCTTCCATTGTAGGTTATGTCCATCACTGTAATTACGTAATTAAAATTTTCATCATATTTGTCAAATGTGCATAAAATTATGTTCATATATATATTCTGGGCCAGATTTTTCTGAATTTTTTGAAAAATTCTGGATTTTCAGATTTTTTGCCCTCTTGAACATATCTGAATTTTCGGACTTGGTAACTATGGTTAGCACCAACGGGGAGTTGGCATTTCAGCCAACATTTTTTCTTGGTCTAGGCACCTTAACCCTAGGTACCGTTAACAAAAAAAAATAATTCTAGTGAATATAAGTGGAAGGCTTAATGTTTTCTAGTCTGCGGAAAAATATGTTTCTCTTCAAATAAATAGAATGTTAAAGTATGGGGAACATTCTATTCTTGATGCATTGAATTTTAGGTGAGGAACAATTTCTGAATCTTATTCTTCGATTAGTTCAAAAGAGTCAAAATATAAGGTGGGAATTCTGATAAGGGTGTTTTCCTTGATGATTTTGCTTTCCAGATCGGCCAAAGCGATTGTTAGTGCTACTGAATCCTTTTGGAGGAAAAAAATGCGCTCGGAAAATTTTTCAAGAAGAGGTGAAGCCTCTTCTAGATGTAGCTGGAGTCTCTTTAACATTAGAAGGTAATGACAGGGTCTTGTTCTATTCTTTGTTGTTTTTTGAAATTCCAGTTGCAATTCATGAAAATAGTCAAGGTTTATAATGCTTCTGCTCCTTCATTTTGTAATATTCCATATATTGATCATTTGTAATTTGCATTTATAAAGTAAAGAAAATGCATGACACATTTTGTGGTCCATATTACCTCTTTAAACTTCAAATGCATGCTTCATTTGGGGAATTGTGGTGGTGGCACTTTGATGTGATATTGCATTTAGAGTGATGTTGGCTATGAGAGAAGTTACGACACATTTTGAAGATGGTGAGTAGTTCTTGAATCTTTTAATAAAATCTGTACATCAATAAGGTACAAGGTAGAGTATAGGCAAAAGCTACCTAGAACTTGTGGTTGGACCCTTTCTAAAACACCTTTCGAGCAAATACTTTGGAAAATGTGTAACCTAAATGAAATAGAAGATGAATCACATTTTGTCTTAACCTTCCCACTATATAATGACATTAGGCACAATTACAAGGATATTTATGAATATAGCTTAATAATGAAGTTTTGAATCAAGAGAACCAAACAAAACTTGGGGAATTTATTCTTGAACTAAATTCTCATAGAAACAACCTTTTAAACAAGTAAATACACTTTTATAGGTCTTACAGACCGTGTTTTCCTAAACGGGTTAAAAGTAATCATTCATTCATATAATCAATGACAGTGAGTCCAATGAGATCTCAGCCTGGGTCATCATCGCAATTGCTCCTTCCTTAGAACTAGACCATGGTTCATTGTACTTATATGGCACTTTGCACTTGTTTGAGTTTTATAATTTAACTGGGCAATTTATATGCACTAATATTTCAGCTATAGGTTTTTCAGCATGTTTTGAAACTACTAGTCATTGGCTTGCGTTACATTTCAAATGCTGTCTGCCTCTAGAGTTGAAATGCATTTGACCACAATTAAACTTTGTCCTTATTGTTAATTTTTTGATGGGCTGGGAGATTACCTTGCATTCATTGCAAATTAGAATTCACATTGTGAATTTCTCAGTAAGAAAGTAAATATGAATATTTTATCAGAATCCTCAAAGAGTCATCCGGAAGAATTTTAATATACAAATAAGCATCTTATCACACTGCGGAAAATCTAGGAACTAAGTACATTGATTCTATTAATGTAAGAATGCAATTCTGTGAGAGTTATACAATTTCTGAAGAGTGATTCTAGGATTTTCACAAGATTTGCAAATAAACCTTGTTTCTAAAAAAGTAAGAGTCAGCAACCAAAGATGGCATGTGTGAAGATTCAAGAAGGGTCAGAAATGGTCAACGTGAACAAAAAAAGTTATGCATAAAATTTAACTGTTCTGGTATCAGTATACGTGTTTTGTGTCTATTGCTTGCATCAATTTTAGGATTATGAAGCAGAATTAATTGGCTTAGTATGCAAAAAAGTTTTGCATTTGTCTTGTACCTTGAAGAAGGATTAGGGTTCAACTTGATCTGTCAGTTAGCAATGTTGAGCTTGTATCCAGTTTGTAAATATGTAGGAAATTTCACGGCCACCTCATTTTGAGGATTATAAGTAGCAGTAGCATTTTTGGACCACATCTATGAATTGCATGAAGGAATTGGTGATTTCTTTGTGGGGATGCTACTTCTTAAGCTCTCAAGAAGAAGATAATCATACAGATTAGATGAATGGTGGAAACTCCTTACGAGATGAATATGAACTGGTTTATAGGATGTAATGGTTTATGGGTCCATCCATCCTATAAACTATTATGAATTGAAACTGAGAACTCTTTAATGAGAGCGGCCTTGGAAACCAAGGAAACTTAGTGACCTTGGAAAAAGGGTTCCAAGTCATTGAAGACCTGACCTAGAGAACATGTAAATGTTTTATGCGCTTCCTTGTTGAAAGGGAAAGGGTAATCCTAAAGTCTTGTTAGGCTGACAGCTTCAATTGAGGGGATTCCTAAAGGGTCCTCATCCTCCTCTCCAATGATGAACTTTAGGACTTTGGGCCTGGGTAGTGCCTCGACCTAGAGATCTTAGGGAATACACATAGTAATGCCAATAGAAAGTAGAAACAAAAGCCAAGCAAGTAAAAGCTTTCAAATTAGCAGGTTAAGCTTGAATGCATGAAGCATGTATAATTGAAGACAAT
The DNA here is from genome assembly GCA_037957365.1 of Torreya grandis. Classification (NCBI taxonomy): domain Eukaryota; kingdom Viridiplantae; phylum Streptophyta; class Pinopsida; order Cupressales; family Taxaceae; genus Torreya; species Torreya grandis. The sequence goes on along the minus strand of JARHVA010000926.1, from coordinate 2,749,807 downwards.
AGGCCCCAAAATAGGTTGACACTATGGTTATCTCATATCTATATGCATGCACACACACGTATGAGAGGAAATCGTGCTTACATAAGAACTGATCATCTCCAAGCCTGTCAAAGAGAAGGTATGAGCCTCGAAATACAATGCAGAAGCTTATTTCATCTTTTCTCCCTTTTTGTAACAAAGAACATCCACCCACTTAAGATAGTTGATTTAACTTTTGATTATTTTTTCATCTTTATTATTGCACTTTTAGTTAGACCTTTTTCAATTAAATTTACTTGATCTTCCCAAAAGAGGTAATACTTGTTTGATTACCATCTAGTTACCTGAATTAATTAGTATCCAAATATCAAGAATGAAATGTTTGTGATAATCTAGTATAAAGCATCAAATGACAACAAAAATGATAAGCTGATTGTTACTTGTGTTATTTTTTGGGCAGAAACTCAATTTCAAAGTCATGCAAAAGATATGGCAAAGGCTGTGGACCTCTCACTGTATGATGGCATTCTTTGCATTAGTGGAGATGGTGTACTTGTTGAGGTTTGTAAGAAGTCTTCATGAATTGTAGAGGTCATAGTCCAAGAAAACTTGTGTTTGTTTATGCAGTCCAAATAATTATAAATTGATTTATGAGCACACTGATTTAATTGAATAAGTTATATATATATTTTTAAAGTTTGACATTTTATATGTATTACTGCATATTGCCAGGTGGTTGAAATAATGCAAGTTTAAATGGAGTTATTCCTATTAATTGAATATTGTATGATGGTCTAGGTTGTAAATGGTTTGTTGGAGAGGTCTGATTGGGAACATGCAATAAAGATGCCTCTTGGAATTGTACCAGCTGGTATGAAATTCATCACCTCATCCTAGCTTTATGTTTAATTGATAAACTTGATATCGTGCAAGGCCAACTTAATGTGAAGAAAATATCAACTATTTTATTATTATTGTTTGATTTTGGTGAAGTAATAAATTTTCTCAGTATGTGGTACATATAGAAACGTTTTACATACATAAGTTTTAATTTGATGTATGGTTACAGACTTTCATACAAAAATTTATTTTGAGATAAGACATCTGTTCTATTTCTCAAAAGCATCGGTCATAGTTTGCCTTGCTTCAATTACTAGAGCAAAAGGCTTTATTTTGTGATCCATTTTACAAAACTCCTCTTTTCTTTTGTTTGTAGCTTGGAAAGGTTTGATGAATTTTTTAATCGTATATCTATGTTCTAATGTGCATATTGGAGTAGGAATTAGCAGTATAGGGATGCAAGAAGATTGTTTTTTTTTTTGGTAGTTTAGGAAGGCTTTATTGGGACCCCACCCTTGGAAGAAAACAGTAGCCACAAATATAACCATTGACATAATCGAAGATGGAACAACCAGCCCAGAATTACAGCTAAAAACAAAAGGAACCATCAAGACTAGGCTTGGACAAGCCCATATAGAGCAGAGTAAGATCACACGGTTCCAATCAAAAGAAGAAGAGACAAGCTACAGCCAACAAAACCAAGCAGAACAACACCTAAACTGAAACTACAGGCTTCAAAGCGCCATTACATGCTTCAACCGAACACAAAGATAGAACCACCAACCCTACCACTACAAATGCACATACAAAACCTTGAAATGCAAACTGAAGATACATTCCACACATCACTGAAACAGGGAACTCCTGCCAAGTTAACGGCCTGCCACATCTTGCCACTTGTCCATAGCCACCAGCTTCCTATCTAGAGCCCACAAAGCCTCCAGCTCCTTCAAGTCTACAGGCAACATGTGCTTCGCAAGTGACAGCTCAGACCGGCCCTCCAAAGGGCCACAGCTTATTTGGAAGGTTTGGCTGATGGAGTTGCGGTCAGGGGCCTCAATGAAGAGATGCTTTAGACCATGCAGCCTTCAGAATTACACAGCAGAAATAAAGCAAATTAATTCAACAACAATAGACTAAGTTCTTTATTCGATTTCAATAATAGGAAATTATAGATCACACTCATTAACATAACACAATAATATCGAATGAGATGCGTTACAATGTCAGATCCTTATATCTCTGCACACTAACTCGCGGTCTTTGCAAATATAGCTATCTCTTAGAATATTCACTATGATCTATATCCTTAAGCTTGTTGACTAGCTGACTCAAGTGTTAGGGCATGTTTATATAGACACAAGACCTACCTACTTACAATATTGCTCTTAACAACCCACTACAAGCATTAAATATTTGTAACACATCACTATGTGCCACAAGCATTCTATGCGCAATTTAATCCCAAGGCACCATAGTGCATTACAACATAATGCATCACGACATGCTACATCACAATGTGATATTAAATGAATCCATAACAAGCTTCTGCAATCCAAAGGAATTAAATGCAAATGGTTAGAAATTGTGGGAGCTCCTTATCCATAACACATCACAAGAACTTTTGTGCTCCAAGGTCACTGTGGAGATTGCAACTCACAAAGGTAATCGCAATGATTTGCAAACAAAATTCATGTGTAGGAATCATTTCGCAAGGATTTGCGCACAATCCACCCACTTGCACTGCTGCACACCAACATCCTGCATAGGATGTCACAAGCTTCACAATGCCAATATGTGCACTACAACTCTTTCATATCACAAGACTTCACTCCTCATTCTCTTTACGCTGATCTTCTAAACTTGCGCAAAGTTTGGCACGCCGATCCAAATGGAACCAAACTATGAGCACTGGCATGTACCAACAAAGTTGCTCAAAGGAACAAATAAAAAATGCACGAGTGTAAAGGGGGCACAAAACAACACAAAAACTTGTGCGCAAATCAGGATTTGTGCAAAATTGCAAGGTGCTTAATTTTTGAATAAGTGTTTTTTTTTGGGTTGATGTAGGGTTACAAGTGAACCTGGATGCTCCTGCATCATTGTCTCTTCCCCTTTTATAATGGAAATAAATGGAGAGAGGTGACCCACTCTTTTGAATTGCTCCATAACCCTCTGGTAGAGCACAAATGGTTGAACTTGAGACTACTCAATTTTTACGATGTACTCCACTAACTCCAGCACTATCTTCCTCCATGATGCTAATTTTGCATCCAACACATCAATATTTGCCTTAAGCAAGTCATTGGTGCCTTGTACATAAGGGGCTTCATACTTATTTTAAGGCCTGGGAATAAACATGTGAAAAAGGTAATCAAAATCCAGTGACTTCTTGACTTTAGAGCTGGGGGAGGACAAAACGTCTTCCCCAATGACTAACAGCACACAGTCAAGGACTCGACCATTTCTCAGTTTGAAAGCAAACCTCAAATCATTAATGGTGGCACCTGAGACACTCATTCTTGCTCCCCCAATCCTTGCCTTGCATAAACTATTTTGAAAGAGTCAACAACGTGCAAAACCACCAAAAGAAATGAGAGAAGCCACCAAAATAAAAAAGAGAATAGGGCAAGACGACCCCATAAAAAGGCACGAATGATGACAAAGAATGGGAATAGAACGTCAAATTGTTCATCGCGATAATGCATAGGAAAGCCAATAAGAGCAACAACGTGCAAGGCATCACCTTAAGGTGACTAAGTGCCATTATATTTTCAAGGGGACTTTAAAGCGTTTTAAATAAAGTCTTAATGAGCCTCCTCAAGAACTAATTGATTGAGGCCTTCCCAATCAAAAGATGAGGAACTGACTATGAGGATACGATAATAGTTTTCCCAATTGTTAGACAATATGGGACCCTGTTCCCTTCTCCAAAAAAATGCAGTCACATTAGCTCTTCGAAACACGGGGAAATATCCATTGCCTTCAAAAGAATGGAGTTAAACTGCCAAACTATGCTTGGGCCTTTTAGCATTGAACCAATGATGACCTGAGAATGTCCCTCCAAAATCAGCCTCTGACCTATACAAGAAGTCAATTTCAAATCTTTCACTAGGGTTACAGCTTCGGCTTTATTGTTTGTGTCCACATCAATTGGGAGCAAGAAAGAACCGCAACACAAGTCCAAATTACATCTAAGAATGCCTCTATCCTTGCAATACCCGGGTTGTCTCTTGAAGCCCCATCGAAGTTCAATTTAAACACTCCCAAAGGCAGTGGGACCTATTGGATGGACTCCCAATTACCTCTTTTGCTGGTATCACTTATCCCTTTATTGGGTTCTCCAAGAAGATTGTTGTTTTATATACACACCCTCTATTATTTATGGTATAAAATTGTCAATACCTTGTATAAAATAAATAATAAAGGTTGTATGTAAAGAAATGATCTATTGCCAATGAACTTTTGAAATGATCCAAAGAGTAAATTGATTAAACAAGAAACTTTTTACCTTTAAGAATGGGCAGCCTCCAAATATTGTTTTGTTATTTCTAGTAGGATAAATTTGTGGTCTTAGGGCCTAGTGACTGTGGACTGTTCAGCTTGATGCATATATGTAGCATGATCCATGAGTTGCATATATAGACACTGTCTTTTATAAATGGGAAAAACTCTGCAGTTCACAAATTCAATGGCTATAATTTTTAAACGTGGAAAGTTAAAATACATTAACATTTAGTTCAATGAAATTAGTAGAATGGCAATTAAAAGTTGATAGGATAAAGTCCATTATTGGACTTGGAATTTCTTGTATGGAATTGTATTTGCTAGATCTTAACAAGATCTCCAAGGAACATTGGGAAGAGAAAAAAAGTTGTCTGGGTTAGAAGGTGCAGGATGCAAGGATTATCTTGAACTAGTTTTGAAGCAATAATTCTTTGGAAAAACAAAACAAAATTCCCAATCACAAACCATGTGAATACATTGAAATCATTCCTGAAATAGCTTGCAAAAGTAGTAGTTAGTATTGTAGAGTACGATGTCAAAGTAGGTTTGTGAATACATTGAAATCATTATTGAAATAGCTTGCAAAAGTAGGAGTTAGTATTGTAGAGTAAGATGTCAAAATAGTGTCTAAACGTTTTCCTCCCAAATACAATAATATATATATATATATATATATATATATATATATATATAATCCGAGCTTTTCTGGATATGAGTTCTTAACTCATCTACAAGAATATGGTTTGCACACCTAGTAATCTGCACCATGGGGCCTAGGATGTTGGTGCGGTGGACAAGAACTTGGTATCGAGCTACAGGTTGTAGAATGCACAAAGGTAAACTAAACAACAATAAACCAATCACACATTTGAATGTGGAAGTATTTTCATAATAGTGCAACTTATATTCAATGGAAAGAATATTGAAAAGTACATATGCGTACAAATTGGCAACAAGGTTAGAAACTCAGGTTTTTGTGATCAGAAGGGGGAACACTTCCTCTAAGTTTCCTATAGATTGGACGTGAGTTATAGATACACGTGATAATGCTAGATCTATAAGCATGCTAACCTCTGTTCTAAAACTCGTAAGATACTGCGAGTAATTGTTGAGAAACTAACAGTTTTTGGCATGCAAAGTAATCACCTCACTTATCACGATATGAGTAGCAAGCTCAAGCTTGTAATTCACAACTAGTAATAACTTGCGATTACTTGCTCTTACTCGCGAGTCCAAGTTAATACTTGGTTGCTGGGTGCTAATAACCTCCAATGCATTAAAAAATGTCATTTCTAACATTTAGTCACTATTTTCTATTTTTTTTGCTTTGTTGTTTTTGCATTGTACTCTTTTTTGGTAGAAAACTAATTTAAAATATACGTATGCATTCTCTTTTATCATGTTATTTAATAGTGTTTTACATGTTATTTAAGTTTATTTTATTAGATTATATACTTTTTAAAGTAGCAATAAAGTTGTTGAGTCTTGAATCACGAGTCAAAATTTTAGGGCTCTTAAGTAATTACGGAGTATGAGTTTTTGAACTATGATGCTAACAATCTCTTATCTGCCTATGTGATCTTTCTCGTCTCTGATCCCTTATGGGTTGGACGGTTACAATATATACATCATTGCAAGAATGTAGTTACAACAATTGATGGTTACAAAAGACAGGATGATTCATCTTTTCGTCGAGTGATGGTTGGTCTTCTTGCGGGCATGATGGTTGGTCTTCTTGTGGCATGGTGGTTGGACTTCCATATACGCATTGTTGTTGACAGGTTCTCTTACATGGCACAGACCTAGAGAGTGCCATCTGGCATGTTGCACGACAATAGGGTGTTGACATGTGGATGTAGAGTGTGGAGATTGTTGTGCAATGCAAGGGACCTATGCGGTGTTGCAGTAGTGTGCATAGTTACCGCAAAGTTTGCACAAGTGATGCACGATGTCACAAGGTGGTGTGCAGGGTATGGAGTTCAGAATTTGTCATGTGACACAAGATAATTGTGTGGTATGTTGCAAGGCAATGTGCCAAGGCATGAAATGACCACAAGACTTTGTGTGTGGCATGAGATGCCACAAGCTTGGAGATTGGAAAGTCCTTGTGAGGAGGGCACATACCCGTGCGGAAGTTGCACACAAATCATTTGACATTTCTTGAGGAGCAATGGTCCCCATTGCGTCTTTGATCAATTTTGGAAATCGAACTTGAAGTTGCTGAAGCTTATACCTGTTAGCGTGATCAGCGTATTGCCCTCCTTTGAGCACTTTGAAAAATTGATGTGTGCCTTGGCGGGTGTGCATTGTTTTCACTTCAATAATTTGATCCTTTGGTGCTAGGTGCAAGTGTTTAGGATCCAAATCTAAAGGATGTTGAGTTGTTGCTTGCTCAAGCAAAGACAAGAAGTAAGGCTTGAGGAGTTCCACGTTAGAGACTGGATGCAAACCTAAATACCATGGCAGGTCAAGAAAAAACGCATTCTCTTCAGTGGTGTGTAGGATGGGGTATGGATCATAGTGTAGAGGCTTGATCTTGTGGTGCAGACCCTTGTTGAAGTGTTCCTTTTGCAGATGCAACTAGACCTTGTTGTCCACCTTGAGCTCATGAGGTGTATGTCATGGCGCTCTTTGCACATCAACTATTGGTGTGAGATGATCTGCTAAACTTGGTGGTGAACGCCTTGGATGTGTTGTAGAAACTTTTGCACCTGTCCACTTCCTTTTCTTTTGCGAGTGACTCCTTGTCGGATGGCGTGCAGTAGGATATGTCTAGGGATGCTGCTGGTTAGAAGCCAAGACATGTCTAGAATGGACTGTGCAAAGCTCTATTGTGGCATGCTGAATATAAAGTAGATTATCATCCCAAGTGCGCGGGTGCACACTATTGTATATACACAACAATTGAATGTGTATAGCTGACAACTTTTGTTTGTCTATTCATTAGGGGATGAAAAGTTGTGGACCAATCCAATTGTGTATCCATCATACCCCACAAAGCTTACCAAAAATGGTTGACAAATTGTGGGTCACATCTAGATACAATGGATGTTGGTAAACAAAAATGAACCCAGACATGGTTGAATAAAGAGTGCTTGTTTTTCTATGCATTGATGCTCTTCTTTTAGGCGATCATGATGGCCATCTTAGAAACTTTATCTACTACAACAAACACAAAGCCATTCTGGTGTTTTGTCATAGGCAGTGCTATCATGATTCCATGCTGATGGATTCCCATGACTTGGATAGAATTGACAAAGGTGTGTAAAGTCCTAGCTTTTTGATTCTGGGCTTGGTGATGCAACAAGGAATGCAAGACTTGATGTTGCGCCCAAAGTTTGTGTGCATGTGAGGCTAGTAGAAGTGCTGTTAGTGTCTTGGTAATGTTGAAGTGTCTTTGTGTCTTGGCGTAGTGCTCCTCTCAGATGAGCCTTTGGCGAGATATGTCATTAAGAACACAGAGATGTCCAAGCTTGTAGAGAAGCTTGTTAGACATGTAGAAATTGTGAATCAATTCACCTTGCACAAGGGATAGAATTCTACAAAGACACGATCTTCTGAGTAGAGAGATACCCAGACAGACAAGTTGTGGTTGTGCATGTCTAACACTATGATGAGCGCATTTACCAACGATCGACTAAGGCAACCTCCGCCTTTATTATCCTTTCCCTTGGGCTCTATCACCAAGAACTGTTGCAAGTAATTCATCCACTTCATGTGGCATGCATTCTCCAACTTACTCTGTGTAGGAAATGAAGTGGCTGATGATCAGCATGGATGATTGTCTCCTTACCCAAGATGTAGTAGCACCATTGCTATATTGCCTACACGATGGCATACAACTCTTTTTCAAAGGTGGAGTATTGTCGAAATGTGTCGTGGGATGTCTCTGAGTGGTAGTCGATCGAATATCCATGCCATGTGAGTATTGCATCGAGTGCATGGTCAGATGCATTGGTGTGAATCTCGAAGTAGTGGACAATGCTCGGGATTGTCAGAATAGGTGTTGGGCAGAGGCACTATTTGAGTTCTTCAAAAGCACATTGTTGTGTAGGTATCTAGTGGAATGTTGCTTTGGTGCACATGATGTGATTGAGAGACCATGCTATATGTGAGAAACCAAGGAAAATACTGCAGTAGAAGTTATCAAGTTCAAGAAAACTCCTTAATTTTGTGTGATTGCGTAGAATTGGGCAATCTTGGATTAACTTGATCTTCTTGGATCTACATGGATGGCTATGTGGTCAATGATGTAGCCTAGATATTAAATGTGTGTGGCGTCAAATGTACACTTCACTAAGTTGGCCTACAACTTGTGTTTGTGCAATGTGTCTAAGACGTGTGAGATGTGTTCCACATGCTCCTCCCAAGTCTTGCTAAAGATGAGGACATGATTCAAGTAGACGATGACGAAGGAGTTGAGGAAGAGACTAAGAAGATCATCCATCAAGCACATGAATGACGTTGGCACATTGGTCAAGCCAAAAAGCATAACCAACCATTTGTGCAATCCTTCTTGCATTTTGAATGTTGTCTTTCAAACATCCTCAAGATGGACCGATACTTGATGGTAACCTAAACTTAGGTTGCTATTGGTGAAGTATTGTGCATGTCAGAGCTGTTCCAAGAGGTTGTTAATACATGGTATTGGGTATCGATTCTTTGTCGTTATCTTGTTGAGCGCATAGTAGTCAATGCACAAATGCCATGGACCCTCTTATTTTGGCTCGAGGATTATGGGGCTCCCACAAGGAGAAGGCTTGATCTTGCCTTGATCAAGAAGCTCCTTGATTTGGCACTAGAGTTCATCATTCTCCCAAATGGACCTGCGGTATAGTGGACATTTTGGAAGAGGGGATCGAGAGACCAAATTGACATGATACTTTACCGTGCCATGTGTTGGCAAACCCTTTGGCTCTTCAAAGATGTCCCCATATTGCTGTAGTATCTTGCTAAGCTAATGTTGCTACGATGGTGTTTGCATGGTATGGCACACTGTCAATGCATGCTTGCTCTCTTGTGCAAGTGCTTTTTGGCAGAGCATGAGTAGCACAAATTTTTGCATGTGTGAGATGAGCTTGCGACATTGTTTGATAGAGACCAAAGTGATTTCAGTCATTGGAGGTGACTCCAAGAGGTTGAAGAACCATTCTTTGACACGCATAGTCCACCGTTGTGGCTTGGCTTTTAAAATATGACCTTCCAAGCAAATTGTCACAATTTTCAAGTGGTGTGTTGTCAAAGGTGATTGTGTCCTTCATAAGCTTGGCTTTGTATTGGAAATTGCATTCTTGCTGGACCTATATATCCTTCCCTTTTTGAAGCCAACCCAAAGAGTATGGTTTAGGACGTGCTTCAGTGGTGAGGCCTAGGTGTTGGGCTTTAGCTTGTGCAATGATGTTCTTTTGGCTTCCATTGTCAATGATGACATGAAGAGGCTGACCCTTCACCCAAAACTTGATGTGGAAGAGATGCTCTTGTTCCTTCAAGGTGTCTATGGTAGTGGCGTTGGTGCTCAAACAAGCTGTGTCTAGATCAATATCATCCATTGGTGTTGGGATTGATGTAGACTACAAAATCAATGATTGTTGCGTAGGACATTCATAATCGTTGTGTGAGCTTGTGTGGTGTCAATGGCACTTGTCACCTTGGTTATTTTTTCCTTTGTTTGGTGCAAAATACGTTGAAGTATTTTGGTGTCGCACGGCCTTCTTAGGCTGCTCTCCCTTGTGCAACGTGTTCTGCTTATGCATGACAGGGTTAGATGGTGTGTTGTGTGTGGGTTGGCTCTTGCACATGGTGCTAGATGATGAAGAAAACATGTGCTTCATCTTTGCCTTGGCTTTGACTTGGTGGCATTGTGGTAAGCTTGCCCCAATGTGTTAGAAGTTAAGAAATCCATCTTTGCATGAATATAAGATGAGAGTCTACCGATGTATTTCAGCACCTTATGTTTCTCTATCAAGTCCTTGTGCAGATGTGCAGTTAATCATAAAACTCATTGGTATAATATTCTTCTGCCTTCTCTTTATGTTGGCACAAATGTTGGAACTTGATGTATATGTTCTCATGTGCTTGGGGTGGTGATACTCATCCTTCAAGGTGTCGACAAAAGACTTCCAAGTCTAAATGGGTTCGCAGTTAATCTCACGTTGCACATTGAGGGTTTCCCACCAGTGGGACACCAAAATGGCCATCTTCAACATTGCAAAGTTGATATTCTTTGTGTCAGTGAAACGTTTTACCGAGTAGTATACCTCAAGTTGTTGAATCCAACCGTCCAATGTTGTGGTGTTGATTTTGCTTTTGAACATTGGAATGCCAAGATTGACTTGCACTTTGAAGGGGGTTGGTTGTTGAAACAACAGATGCGTAGGCCATGTGGAAGGAGTGGCTTGTGGACCAAGCATACCATGAGTTCACGGAATTAGTCAAAGAGTTCGTTATGTTGTTCCTCAAGAGCGTTTTGAATAAGCTTCTGGATGTATAAGCGTCCCTCAGTGAATTTTTTTGGGCGTCAACCATCTTGTGCTTGCTACGATGTTCTTTCGGATACTTTGAAACAAAACCAATTGGTAATCCTCCTTTCTCATGTTGCACGCATGTATTTACAAGCATATGAGAGCTCTTGCTATGATTCCAATTATATACACCACGAGATGCTAGTGCGGTTGACAAATTTGTATTGGGTAGCAAGCTACAGGTTGTAGAATGTGCAAAGGTAAATTAAACAATGGTAAATCAATCACACATTTGAATTTGGAAGTATTTTCAAAATAGTGCAACATCTATCCAATGGAAAGAATAGGGAAGAACATGGATGTGTGCAATGTGCAGAAATGCTAGGAATGTAGTTTACTGCAATTAGAAGGGGGAACACTTCCTCTAATTTACCTAAACTGGATGTGAGTTATAGATATGTGTGATAATGCTAAGTACTCAAAACATGCTAACAATCTCCTATTTGCATGTGTGATCTTTCTTGTCTTTGATCCCTTATGGGTCAGATCGTTGCAATATATACATAATTGCAACAAGGTAGTTATAACAGACGACAGTTAAAAAGAGATGGCAGTTCATCTTCTAGCCGACTGACAATTGGTCTTCTTGCGGGTGTGGTTGTTTGGCTTTGCAGCTATGTGGTGTTGCTAACAAGTTCTTTGACTTGGCACAAACCTAAAGAGTGCCACCTAGCATGTCGTGCGGAAGCAGGGAGTTGACACGTGGATGCATAGTGTGGAGACCATTGTGCAATGCAAGGAACCTGTGGTATGCTACGCAGCACCGTGGTTGCACGTAGGGGTACCGTGAAGGCTACGCAAGCGATGCACAATGTCGCAAGGTGGTGTGCAAGGTGTAGTGTTTAGAAGTTGGGCATGGCACAAGATGAATGTGCGGTATGCCACAAGGCGATGTGCCAAGGCTGGAAGCTATTGTGAGACTCCTTGTGTGGCGCGAGACACCACAAGCTTGGAGAATGCAGAGTCCTTTTGAGGAGGGCGCAATCCCATGTGTAAGCTTTGCATGGATCACATAGTCAATTATCAACACAAAACTTGGAAATGTGATTTTCGTAACTCTTTGCAATAGAGAAGTGTTTGGGTGCCAATGGACAAGAGGACAACAACAAACTCTCTTTGTAGAAAAAACCAAAAGGAAAGTCAAACATAAATGATAGACTTTGATACTGTTGCAAAACTCCAGGTTATAGCTTGTTTTCAAGCTTAAGGTACACCAAATTTGTTGGTGGATGGCTTAGCATGGATGGTGGTGTAGGCGATAGCAGGATTATACCTCTATGGGACTGATGCAGCTGGATGTAGCATTGAATGTTTTGAAGGGTCTCATGGTGAGTCAAAAGGTAGCACAAGTCTCTACCTGTAGAGGATATAAGGTTGATTGGATCCAACAGTCAATTTGATAGAGCTCTGGTAGCTGGTAATGAGTTTCAGATTTGGGAGTGACAGCTGAAGACTTGAATAAGCTTTTGCTATGTAAAATTGGTACTAGGAGTGTAATACTCAACATGTGAATGGTCAGATGACGAACATTAGATGTTAGGAGGTTAAGGTAAGTTGGGTAGTCAAGACATATCCTTAAAATATAGATAAGAATAGTCATTTTGTAATTGCACTCACTCTCTCTCAAATAATAATACTCTTTTTATTTTTTGCATATACACATTTCGTCTGAGGTCTTGGCCTATTCCATATACGGTCTCTCTTATCCATCTAAGCGATTTCTTAGTGTTTTGTCCACTGATAATTTAAATTTAAACTTCCAGTTATCATCTGCATAAGCACCTCAGAATGAAGCCATTGAAGGTGCTTACAAGGCCAAAAAATTAGCTCTGATATCACTGTTATGCTCTTATCCAGATAAAAGGTGATAAACACAGCTGGAACCTACTGGGATTAAAAAATTTACAGCTCAAAAAAATTGATTTTCAGCTAGACCTCTTGGTTTCTATAGCCTTACAGTTTTCCCACTAAATAAGCATGTTCAGGCCAAAAAACAAATGTTCTAAAAGATTTAGAAATCTGAATTTCTTATTCAATTATTTTGAATAGGATTAATAACACTTGAAACAAGAATAGAACTGGAATATTAGGTAAACTCCCAAAATAAAACTTTATTGATATTACAAATCTTTCAGACACTGCATAGATTGAAAGATATTGATGCCAACTTAGGCCTAAAAGACATTTGTAGTATGATGCTGCACTTGGCCAAGGATTTAGTCTTTCACAGACTAGTTGCAGTGGAAAATTCCAAAAAGATACATGCCAAAAGGTGTAAAGGTTTAAGGTGGTCCTCTCATTTTTTTCTCAATTGTCTTTTATATGTTGGATGTGTTGTCCCCGAAAAATGCCACTCATTTTTGGGACAACCTACAGACTATTTTGGCCCTGCACAGACCAAAATCCTCTCTCCCCTTTTCAAAAATTGTTCTGAGCATTCAGTTTCTTCATTTTTCAAAGCTTTTTCAGAAATCTATGGACTCTGCAGGCTTGAATCTACGGACTCTGCAGGATTGGAACTACGAACTTGGCTTCTACGGACTCTGCAGGCAAGCTCAAATCTACGGAGTCTCAAGGTTGGTTTCTACGGACTCTGCAGGAAAGAAACGGGTTCAACACTTAGCCATTTTTTCAATCGGGAAGTTCAAAGGGGTCTTCCAAGAGCCCGAAGGACAAGTGCCCTTGCGGAGGGCAGTGAGCAAAAGCGGACAAAAGTTGGAAATCCCTTGGGAAAATGGCTAAGTAAAAGAGACCTAAAGAATTCTTTTGGGAAGATTTTCCTCGAAAAAATGTTTAAGGCAAAATTCCTTTGGACTTTTTGTCCGAAGGAATTCACTCGGAGAAAAAGTCCGAAGAAATGGAAAAGAACGAATGGCTAAGTAACATGAACTTTCCTTTGGACTTTTTGTCCGAAGGAATTCTTTCGGGCTTTTTGCTCGACGGAAAAAGCCGAAGCTTGAAGTCCGCCCGAACATCCCGAAGGATAAGTACCCTTGCGGGGGGCACTTGACGACAGAGAAAGGACCGTTTTAAAAGCTCGAAGGGACACCTTCCCTTCGGGATGTCCCAAAGGTTGAACAAAGACGTAGAAAGGAACCTTCACAGACTTAGACAAAAGGGGCTTCAAAGGATGAAAAGAATGAACCGATTGAACCGTTGAACCTTGGACCAAAGGGTTCAACGAGTTCACAAGTTCAAAGGTTCAACCAGAGCTTAGAAAGATAAAGGAAGCAGTGATTGAGCGAGACATGGAATAAACCAATGAACCGATTGAACCTTGAACCGAAAGAGTTCAAAGTTCAATGGTTCATAGGTTCAAAAGTTCAAAGGCGGCCTTAGTCAAGGAAAAAGCAACAAACAAGTGGTTCAACCAAGGAGCGAAGAAGCGATTGAACCAAGAAGCGATAGAACATAAAAAACAGAATGAACCAATGAACCGATGAACTTTCAATGGTTCAACGGGTTCAAGGTTCAACATGGTTCAAGCAGCTGGCGACCATTGACGGTCTCGTGGACGTCAAATTTAAAGGGATACCCGAAGAAATTCAAAGACTTAAGCCCAGAAGGAAGACAAAGCCAGAAACGGACAAAACAGTCCAAGTGGCGAAGGAAGGTGTCGACTCAAGGAGTTACTCCAGCGGTTGACACAGTGTTTGCGAATTGGTCATCAAGAGGCGCGAACAGTGAATGGCGCGACCCGTTTTTCTTCACTTTGCATTAATGAGTAGACAAGCCGCGTGAATGCCTTGAAGGAGCGGTCTTGTTTGCAGACAAACGGTGCGGCCTATGTTTTAAACCCCTGAAGTCAAAACAGGAGCCGACACAACATTATCTATCAAGCGACTTCCTCTTCCCAATGCTGGGAACGCACATGGGCCGTCCCATGGAAAAAAGCGCCAATCCTTGCGTAGTGGCTATAAGATTGTAATATCTCTCATTTGTAATGGGACTTCTCATTTTTTTACGGGAGCGAAACTCTGCCCATTTTGAAAGAAGACTGAGACTTTGAGCTCAGATTGTAATTTCATTTCATTTTTTCTGAATGAGAAAGCAAGTTGTTTGCAGACTTTGTGCTGTTTTGGCTTGTGCTACTTTAAGAAATTGTTCTTATGTCTGTTTCCTAGAAGCATTTTTATTTATTTAATTTGACAAGCAGAATTAGCGAAAGTAAAAAGGGAGGTGTCCTGAAGCCAACTGTGAGAAGACTTTGTGCTTTCACAATTGTTTTCAGCGTGTGTTTTTCCTTTTCTTTTTGTGTTGAGGATTCTGGGACGACTTTGTGCCCCCATTATCCTTTGTGTTATACTCTTTGGGCAATTGAGGTGGAAACTTTGTGTTCTGTTTCATCCTGCTGGTTACTGCGCCCATTGTCACCAGTTACTTTACTACCTGAAAGAAACTCATGTTGTTTCTTGCAAGAACACTTTTGAAAAAAGAGAAGTGCCTTCAGTATTTACACCAGGATTTTCTCCTTTGTCTGTGAGCATCATCTTTGAAAGAAGAGAGATGGATGGTTTATTCTGCCCCCATGTGTTATTTTTCGCTTATTTATATTGTATATAGCTCCTACGTATTTATAGGGAACCTCCCCTTGATGAGAGGAGAGATTAGTCCCCTTTTGATGTGGTAAACCTACACAACTGGCCGACCAATCTTCCTGCTGTGGTTGATCAGACCTATTTTGTTTATCAGTACGCTAATCGACAAAATATTCACCCAACAGGATGGATCTTTTTTATGATAAAAATTATTCTGTAAATTCTTTTTCCTTAATATCCCATTTTCTCTTATCAAGTTTTAGTTCTTGCTAAATCCTCTGTTATCCCTTCTAACTCAAAAGTGGATTTCCTCCATTTGTTCAGTTCATTGTGGGACATGAATGCAGGGATTTCATCTGAGGTTGGAGCAATAAAGTAGTTTTTAGGCATTATGATAACATGTTCCCAATAATCAAAATCAACTTAAGCATAACATCTTTGACCGAGGTCTTGAGATTCTATATCTTTACAAGAAGGAAGCACTTCGTAGTGTTTATAAGTTTTGCATGATACAATTTTATTCCAACTACATCTTGCTCAAATAACAAGTAGCCCCTCAAACCTTTGTAGATTTTCCCTACATTTTAACGTTTAATAATTCCTCTGCAATGTATTTTTTGTAACGTTCGAGTATTTAAAAAGTTTCTGATGGATTATCCCATTGCCTGGAGCATCTATTGAAAAAATCAGGTTTTCATTATTTGCCTTTCTTGAAGTTTCTATGTAATTTATTCTTATTTTTTCCTGCAGGTACAGGCAATGGTATGGTAAAATCTTTGATGGAAGATGCTGATGAGCCTTGCATTGCTGCAAATGCAACCTTTGCAGTAATCAAAGGTATTTAACTTTTGGCGTTGCATCTGATCCAAATTAATGTTGATCATGTTCATAACTATAATGGTATGGTAAAATCTTTGATGGAAGATGCTGATGAGCCTTGCATTGCTGCAAATGCAACCTTTGCAGTAATCAAAGGTATTTAACTTTTGGCGTTGCATCTGATCCAAATTAATGTTGATCATGTTCATAACTATAATGGTTCTTTTGGGAGAAGCTCTCTTTTCCGTACTTCTATATGGATTGGCCTGACGAATAAGTTAAACATGAAATCAAGAAAGAAACAAAATGGTAAAACTATACAAGAAAGGGATTAAGAAAATAGGTCAATAAAGTAAAACAATTTCAGTGTGGTTTGCACAAATACTCGAGTGATGATACAATTTTTCTTTGTAGGTCACAAGCGAGCATTAGATGTGGCTGTTGTTGCGCAGGGGCAAATGAGGTCTTTCAGTGTCTTGATGCTTACATGGGGTATGTCGAAAGGAAAGATTTGAATTTGGTCGCTGTTTCTATATTATATGTTTTGTTATAAATGAGGAAGTTCGTTTGATAAGCAGTCCTTTTCCTTACAGTTTTGTTTAATCTTTTAAAAATAGTTTTTTGACATGCCACTGGATTCTTGTGGAAGGAGGTCTTCTTGAGTATTCATTTTGTAGCTCAAGCTGAGGTTATTGTAGCGATTTTTAAGTGCTAACTATAAGATAATGAACATTCCAGGACTTATAGCTGATATTGATATCGAGTCTGAGAAGTATCGATGGATGGGAAGCATGCGTCTTGACTTCTATGTATGTAAATTTTTGTGTTATGGTTCTACTTCTTGCCTTACGTATTGGTAGTCAGGTTCTTTATTTAATGAAATATGTCATTTCATATTGAAATTGAGACCTGTCAAGCTGAGGATAAGTCTTTCTGTAGACTGTTATTAACAAATGCGTTGTCTTGGTAGCCGACATTTTTATGTTAATTATTTTATTGTTGGCTTTGGTAGTGTATGTATTAGTTATATTTTGTTATTAGCCGTTGTTTTCGATTACTGTGTTTTAACCGACTTCCATTGATATTTAAAATAGCAAGTTGAATGTCAGGATAATGTCGCTGATGTGACAGGTCCTTCCTGTACTAAACATTGTACTATACACTACCTATGCAATAAAGATATTCTCTCCCATTCTGCTGTGTTATGTTCATGGTATTTTATAGTTCTGCAAATAGTAATAGTATCCTTTGGATGTGTAGCTTTTGTAGAAAACATCTGCTCTTTGAAGTCGACAGTAATTTTTTCCTTTCAAAACTTGAATTATCCTTCTTGCTACTAATTTATTCTTCTTTATAGATCACTTAGGCAGTTATTTTAATTCTTGGTATAAACATGACTTTTGGTTCAACCATGAGAAATAGGGATGCAATTAGGCTATTTTTTAAATTTTATTTTAAATGCAAATAAACATAAACTGAACCCACAGGTTCGACATGCTTGCTTTAAAATACTACAAAACTTTGGCTCCATCTATGTACATATTGCATGTTTTACCAAATCAATTGATCATTAGTGGACATATCATTGAAGTTCACTTCTGTCCTTTATTTTTCAGTTCAGCTGCTTTTTGATGTAATGCCCAATAATAAGAGTGCCATCCAAATAACACAAAATATGGGACCCCAGTGATATCTATATTTTAACCTCGTTAGTCTTGTACAATATACAAGGTTCGTCCTCCCCTTAGCGAAGAGTCATCAAGTATTATATATTGTTGATGAGAATTGAAATGTTGGTGGAGCCCCGTTTTATTGAATTAGAGTTCCTTTGCACATTGTTTTATGAAAACTATTGGTTTTTCTTTTTGAATGCATGCATCCTATGTTTTAGGATGAAAAAATAGAATTATGTGGTGGAACACACAAAGGGCAACTTGACAGCTATGGTGGAGCCCTCTACCCGCATAGGCAAGGTGGGCCAAGATATCAGCTCTTGTTCTATGTGAAGGTAGAATGTCTTTCCTAAAAACATTCATCCTGGTGCAATATTGTGGCTAAGTTCACCTTAAATATTGCTTCTGTAGGTGAAGCTTAGAGTTATGTGGATGTAAAGTACCCTTGGACCTGAGTGTCCGAAAGACAGAAATGTTAGATAACCAAATACCAATCCAAATGTCACCATGTTCCCATACAATGCATGTGCAGTCAAGAATCACACCTTTGAAAGAAAGGCAGACAACAACGATGTTGCCAGAAATGAGAAATGAGAAACCGCAACAGCAACGGAAATGTGATGAAAAATGGCCATGAAAAGGTTGCAAGTAAGAAATGTGTGTGTGCATGTGTATGTATAATTTCAAATATTGTTAATTGTACAAAAATAATATAATACTAACACTATAGTAACTAAATTAAAATCCTTTCCTAAATTATAACTTTATTATTTAACTATTAAAATAAAATATAACTCAAATATATAAAATAAAATAAATTTAAAATAAATAAATATAAACACTTTCAAATTAGCAAGTAATGCCAAGCACATAGTAAATATTTAAAAATATAATATATGAAAAGATATCAACACTAAAGCAACTTTGAACATACTAAATATACAAGCAAACTAAATGTAAAAATAGAAGTTTATATCATTAGTGTCTAAGTGGTATTAGTATATTACTTAGACTTCAGACTTCCTACCAAACAAACCAAATAATGCATTCCTTCCCTCATGTCACAATCTTCAGCGGTCCGCACCGACGTCACCCCTGTCCCTTATCGTGATTAGGAATAGTGCAACTTTTTGCATTGCAATACAAGAAGTAGTTAACCCCTTATAGGCTCAATGTGACCACGGGCCATGCCCCATCATGATGTAAGCCATGTGATGGAGTTTAAAATAAGCTTCGTTATATGTGAATTTCTCATTGCCCCACTGTGCTGGGCCCCACGTGACCAGTCCCTTACTCTTACCCCTGCCTCCACTACACCGACTCACATTTAACCATGTGGTTACAGAAAGTGGGAGAAAACATTAAATCTGACACAAACTAAACTTTTCACTGGGAACATATGGAAACTTTCTAAAAAGTGCAAGTACATTTTAAAATAGTAGAAATAAATATTTTACCAGAGACGATATGGAAAGATTTCTTAAAAAAATTAATTGTGAAAACCTGCAATGAACTCGAAATGCTTGCAAATTGAAGGGAAACATTGTGAAGTAAGAGGAAACATTGCACAGTCATCAGAAACGCCACGGCAGTGACTGAAATTCTTGTTCGCATTGTGGATGTGGTTTCCTCCATTTCAATGCACAAGCTGAGCCATTCATTGCATTTCTGGCAACACAGGGCAGCAAAGAGGATAACATATATAAGCATTATCCAATACTATGATCGTGCAACCCCGCAGTGCTAGAAGTCATGGATCAACAACAAGGATGTCACATTTAACCATTTCCAGTAGTTAAACGATTGTACATCTTGACAGTGATAGAAGACACGGTTCACTGTTTCTTCCTCCATCAGAATTTTAAGTAAATAAAAATTGAATCTGAAATTAAAATTTTATTATATCCATGAGTAATCAGAAGCAGTCAATGGAAAAAGTCATAATAACATATCAAAGTAAACCCAAGTGATCCCTATAGCATCTCCACTGGTTAATACATCAAAGGTAAAAGAAATTGCATTAAACAAGGTAAAAGGTAAAAATCATAATAACATAATAAGTATAACCACCTATGTGATGCCTAAAGCATCTCCACTTGTTAATAACATGATACATCGAAGGTAAAATAAACCGCACGAAACAAAGTAAAAGGTAAAAGGAACAAATTCTTACAAAATATTTGCATTAAGATGAGAGGAATATCTTTATTAATTTTCTAGGAATCCCCAGTAGCCTTCGTTTATTCTCTGTCATTTCACTGGATCCCAACATCAAGTGGTTCACTTTAATGTTCATTGCAGTATCTCACAGGAAGAATCTGAAACTTAGAATGTAATGTCAATGTGCTTTTATCATTTTTAGGCAGACCTAACATTGAGTGGTTTCAGAAATGTTGTTTTGGCCTTCATCAGTCAATGCTAAAGTGTCATTTAAAATCAAAGTGCTAAGATTTAGCTGTCATCTTACCTGGAAGGGTAGCAATCAATAGGAGGAACTTCTTTTTCCCAAGTTGCACTAATGAGGCAGCAACAAGTTCTTATGACGCTGAAATTATGGAAAATGCTCATCATTCAGGGCTTCCTTTTTCTTTTAGTTTTTTTCCCCTGTTCCATATGAAAAATATGGTCACTGCAACTTTCCTTTTCTTTCCCTTTGTTTAATATGGGTCCAATAGTCTCAAGAAACTTGCAGAAACCATGGTCTTTTATGGACCAACCCCAACTTCTGATTTGAAATCTAGTCAAAATTCAAGAGTGTTGAATGAATGCTTCTCGTAAATTCTTAATACAGGCCAGAATGAGACCTCACTTTTTATTTTAATAGCAGAACTGGGAAAAGTATGATTCAAATGAAGAATCTTATCAATAAAACTGGAATTATACTTGACAGTCGAATAAATTTCTTAATGTTGGTGTGTCCCCAACATTAGTCATGCCCTTAATAACTTTATGATTAATACATGTCTGCTCTAATCCTCTAATCGAAATTGAAAGAGATAGGGTCCATAGGGAGAATGTCACCACATTTTGATTGTTGATGTTGTAAGCATCTTTCCAAATTTCAAACATGATTATCTGAATGAAAATCACGTTTGTGAATAATGTCCATATTTCTTCCTCAAATATTTGAGGCCTAAAAGGAAAATGAATTCAACAAAGAGGGTTTTCTATATTTAGCTTCACTGGAACTTGCAATTGTAGTTGCATCGGGACCTGTGATTGGATCTATGACTGATCGTAATATGTTAAAGTAGATGTTGCTGCCCGTGAATTTGATACTGTCACTAAAACATCATTTTATTTTCTTCATACAACTCTCACTGCTTTATTCAACTTTTCTGTTTTCTTCACCACCTGTTCTTTCTCTTCCTTAAAGTCTTTCCATCTTTTTCAACAATTTTTGTGTTATGCTCTTCACTGCTTCAGCTATAATGATAATGTCTTTAAGTCCTGTTTTATATCCTTTTACTTCTTCTTGGTACTTCTCCAATTACTGGAGATCCAACCAACCTTTTACTTTGAGCTTGCATCACTATTCCATAAGTGTGAAAAAACACAACCAACTCTCATCTAAACTTTGCAATACCACACAAACATCATAACAGATCAAAAGCTGGTGGTAGGCTGGATCACTGTTGCAACAGTTACTAGGCTGAATATCTAGCTTATACCATTCATTGCTTGGCATTTTATCTACTACTTCGCAAACCCTTTCCACCTCTTCCTTCCTTTCATAAGGCTTATAGTATGCAACATATGTCTATCAATTCTTTTGGATTAAGCATCTTCATACCCATCACTTGTTTAATAATTTATTGTTCCAATCTTCATCTTGATCCAAATTCTTTTGCCTTCTTAAGGTTTCTCATTTGGTGCCAGTGTCTGCGCTTCCCCTCGTTGTGGTTCTTTTGTCATCTTAATTGCTTTCCCTTCCTCCTCATCTCTCTTTAATCCCTTCAACTATTTTTGTCTAGCATCCTTAATAACGGCACAAAGGAGTAACCAACAAACATTCAAAGATCTCCACCTCACATGCTCAACAATTGCCCAAAGCAAGAAAATATTACATTTAATAGTCCTTACGGAATGTATTGGAGTCGTTACAGAGCCACACCACATGGTTCCAGTCACAATGAAAGCTGCGAAAAAAACACAGCACCAATATTGTTGGATATGGCAATCTCAATATTCCATACAAATCTTCAGTATAAGCAATGGGGAGAATGAACATTCAGATGGAATAGACCTACTAATACACCCAATACCTGCTGCAATATATTGGGAAGCCGTTCCTCAAGAAACAAAATAATCAAAACCTTCAGCTTCCCACACCGGACGTACAGGTTGTAATTTTTCCAAATGGTCCATAAGGATCAGTCACTCATATTCCAGGGCCATACAAACCCATTACATGAAACAATCTAAATAACCTGTTTTGCCATAAACTCTTTTCTTTCTATCTGTTTAGAGGGATGCATGCCAATAGTTGTAGCATAAAGCTTGGCAAATGTGTGGCCAGTCATGTTTTTTCTCATTTTTTGGAACATATATATCGCTCTTTTTGGGGACAGGGTCAAAGCTACATGCTGGGACCCAGGGGGAGGAAAACTAGAGCAAACAACTACAGATAAATCTTAGCAGCAATGAGATTATGACATGCCTCATAGCTTATTGAAGAAATTTTGATTGGATGGCTTCGTCAGCTGCTTTACTAGTATAACTATAAAGAATAACCCTTTGGATAAGTCTAGGGGTGACGAAAGAACAAGAGGCTAGAGACTAGAGAAGAATTGCGAGTCAACTGGAGGCTTTCTGGAGAGCAAGAATATGGATGGCAATTAGTGATATATATGTCAAGATGGAAAATCTCTGCAAGTTTAGGGTCCCGAATCGTGTCATGTTCAAGCTTTATTTGTGGAGTTTTATAGCCATCATTATATCATTTATTCATGTGATAGGAGCCAAAGGGGTGAAGAGGGTTAGGAGAGCAGATTGAATGGGGAGAGGAATCTAGGGTCAAAGTGGAAGTAGGAGGAGAAAATAAATTAGGAAGCAATTGTTTAAGCTGGGTCTTATTAGCAGAGGTAAAAGAGTAAATTCAATAATGACACAGGGTGGAGGGGGTGGAAATGGGATTTAAACAAAGGTCCAAAAAGTGCTAGCCACACTAAATGCCATGTAAGCATTGTTTGC
This sequence comes from Torreya grandis, assembly GCA_037957365.1. Taxonomy (NCBI): domain Eukaryota; kingdom Viridiplantae; phylum Streptophyta; class Pinopsida; order Cupressales; family Taxaceae; genus Torreya; species Torreya grandis. The sequence continues at coordinate 2,726,737 of JARHVA010000926.1, read as the reverse complement.
AAGAGGAAGTTCTTGGGAGATTCTGAAATCGTGAAAATGCAGAATAGGATACAAATTAAACAAAGCATAATCAACCACACCAGTGCCTTATGGGGAAAACAAGTGAAACCACCAAACTCAGAAGCAGAGAAAAATTATAGATAAAAGATTTATCCCATAGGTTTGTAATTGTGCTTCTTTTGTGTGTTGAACATTGGTCAAGCCTAAAGTCCTCTAGGTCAAGCTCATGAATCTGCAACTTATCGTCAATATTATCATGAACAGGGGCTTGTTGGGGCTGATTGCAAGTGTTAAAACCCCCTAGCAAGCTGACATCCTTTAAAGAGTAGAATGAGGAGGCAAGGGTTTGGTGTTGGTGCAATCAGACTTTTTGGTAAAAATAATCTCAAAAAGGAACCAAGATTGGGTTCGAGTCTGCTAAACGTTTTTGGTCTAGTGGGTGGTTGTATAAATCCTATGTTTGGTTTATTTTTGCAGTATTTTATAGTTCAGGTCATAGAAGTTCCAAAGCCAATGGCCACGTGTAATGCAACTACAAGAGATTTTGATGTAATTTAGTAGTGGTGAATGCCTATTAAACTCCATTTTTTTTTGGGATCAACCTTATGCATCACCAAAGGATCTAAGCAGATATCATAAGTGGATTGTACTAGCAAGTTGGTACAAGTACCAAAGTCTCCAAGGAGGAAATCTCTTATGACAAAAAATATTGTTATATCTGGCTCTAGGTCCATTTAGGGAGGATCACCATCGAATGTAAGAGCATTCAAAGAATGAGCCAAGGGGGATGGCATCAGGTGGTTTCATCAAAGGAAGTCTTCTATATACTAAGACCCATTAAAATTTGGCAAATATATTACATCCCTTCCAATTGAATAAGGGAGGTTGGGTTGCCCCGAAAAAAGAAAACAATCTCACAGGACCATTTGTTCCCATGGTGAAGTTGTAATCATTTCATAAAAATCCAAAATTATTTTCTCTTTGTAGGTATTGGTTCCTCCCTGGCCTCACGAGTTTCCATGATGAAGATGATATCCATATTATGAATCATTTCATTGAAAAAACCTAGAAAGAACAATATTGAAGCTACTTGTACTGAAGTTAAGAGGAACTAGTTGGCATGGGTCAAGGTTTAGACCACCTTGTCGGAGGTTATTCTCTAATCCATACTCTTTGTAATGATATTTATATGTTTCACAAGTGAACTGATAGAAATCCAGTGATAAAGCAGTAGCAATCTACATAATGGTAGTGAAATAGAGTAGAGTAGCAATAGCAAAGCAGATCTAAAATAATAGTTGAAGGCAAAATGCTGAAATTAAAACAAGGAAGCAGAGCCACTCCGAAGGGGAAACCTCCTAATATATTGAACCAAGATATGAATTCTGAATGATGATTCCAAATGAAGACCTACTACCTATATATGGCATAATTAGATTAGGGGGAACCCATAAGCCCCTAATTAAGCCAACTAAAAAGAAAGACAAAACTAAGAGTCTACTAGAAGACTATTTGAAGTTAATTAATACTGTAAGTCAGCTACTCCATAACTGGGTCATACAGAGTGACATTTGTAGGACTAGGGGTGTAAGATGCTCTTCGTATTTGAAAAAGCATTGCCCTCAATGCTTGACAACTACGGATGCTTTTTGAAGTTTTTGCATGAATAAGTCATCCTCCCATTTAGCATCGGCAGTTGGGAGGTTCTTCCATTTGATGAGCTGAAATTATCTTGTTATGCAACTGCTTTACTCACTGATTGATCACTGCTTTAGGTTCCAAGATGATTTTGCTGGCCTCATCTAGTCATGGAAACTTTGTTTGCATTGGAATCCAGGTCATCAGACCTGATACTTAAAAGACTGGATGGGCCCATGTGGAAGGTGGGAGCTCCAACTTCTTAGTTGCACTGTCAATCTTGTTAATTACCTTGTAGGGCTCATAGAATTTATGTGTGAGCTTGTTGCCTTTCTACTATTTGAGAGACATCTGTCTGTGCTTTTGAATCCTAAGAAGGACTCGATCTCTGACCTCAAAGTGCCTTTCACTTCTATGCTACTCTTCCTGTTGTTTTATTTTGTTTTGTGACATGGTTGAATTCTCCTTACATATTTGGAGAGCACTCTATCGGTGTTGCATGTGTTCTTCTATTCCTTGAACCTCTGAATGACCCCAGCAAATAGGAAGTAGTGAATGGTGGTGGGTACTAATAAAGTTTTTCAAATGGTTTCATCTTAGTTATGTGTAAATTGTTGTGTTCTACCAGCATTCTGCTAAACGAAGCCATTTGAGCTATTGGGATTGCTTAATAGCCATGAACCAAGGAAGGTACCCTTCAAGGCATTTGTTCACAATCTTTGCCTGATCTCCTTACACTCTTCTTGTTGGAGTCTAATGAAATCGTCACTGCTACAAACTTATTAGGCTTCTTTTTGTTCAACCTAAGGTCCGTTTTTTGTCATGTGATGTATGAAAATGGATATCTGTCATTCAGCTTGGCTGAGCCAGTCCTTGTTTGGAGACATAGCATTCATGTCCAGTTCTCTCTGTTGGAAAGCAATTTCTGTTTGGGCACTTTCTCCTTGCTTAGTCATTCACTTGACTCACAGATTTATGAGTTTGACATTCTCTTTCCTGCTTGATTTTGACCCTGAATAATTACATTCTATATTGGGTTGTTTTAGAGTTTTTGGTGCGTATCATAACTTGATTTGATTCTACAACACTTTCATTTTTAATCATGTTTTGTATTGTGTGACTAAAGAACCTGGTCTTGCACACAAGCACAACCTTAAGGAGATTAAACTATACATATTCTTGGAGATGAGTAACATTATTTTGTTGATAAACATTTCTTGTTGAAAACTGAAAGGTTGGAATTTATCTATTTTTTGTTTCGCAGACTTTTGTGCGTATATTTCGTTTACGGAATTATTCTGGAAGTGTTTCATTTATTCCTGCTCCTGGATATGAAGGATATGGAGAACCTACCTACGTTGAAAATGTAAACGAGAGCATTCTACTTGATACAAGAATCAGTGGAACTGAGGAAATTAAACCAAAAACATCAGATTGCTTAGGAGCATTGACTGATTCAGAGACCAATGAATGGAAGTCAATTACTGGGCAGTTTATCATGGTCTGGTTACACAATGTGCCCTGGGGAAGCCAAGATGTCATGCCTGCACCTCAGGCTGAGGTAAATTTTTTCATCAAGCATTAACATAAATTTCTTCATTATATTCTTACTGTGAAACCTATGAAGTATTAAACTGAGGTAAAAGAATAAAGTAGACGGGTATGCAATGTCTATACTTTTTTATTAGTTTGAAACACTTCACTTTAGTGTTTGTCAATACAAAAAGCTTCTGGTTTAATTCATTTCTTAAGGAATTGGGCATTCAAATATATTAGGGAAAAAAATAAATAGAATTATTAAAAATAGAGGCAAGAATACAAGGTATTGTTATTGATTGTCAATGTAGATATGTAACCTCTAGTTGATTATACCTATATTTATAACTCAAGAACAACTCATTGATAACCCCACTTATTATAACTAAATATTAAACTTAGATATGAAAAAGAACATTATTCGTATTAAACGGGCATTATTCACTGATGGTCACCTTTAATATCCACATAGAAAGCCTAATATATATATATATATATATATATTGAACTGGGGGAAAAAAAAAGTAGCTGCAATATCTTCGAGTTGCGTATTTTTCATCAATTTCTTCCTCCGTCTCTTTTGCTCTTTAGAAGTGTCAGAAAAATTACTTCCTGCCTCTTAAAATGTGAATATTCAGGATATCTGAGTCTGCAAAATCTAACAATTTGTCCTGGTTTCCCACAATGATAACATGTAAAGTCGGTCTACTATACATATCTCTGCTCGCATTTGCTCTTGATTTTCATTTCCCTTTGCCCGTAGTTTTCTCCGGCACTAAAAGAGCCTTTTTTTCTTCAAACATTGTATCTCGTCTGTTCTGCAAGTGCTGTTCTTTCTGCAATATGTAACCCAATATTAAAATTGAAATCCTAGATTGTTACTGCAACTAATAAGGTTTCAAGTTCAACTGTTCCTTCATAGGCATCAAGCAAACTGTTTAATACAATATATTTGAATTGCTTATTGCCTGCATTTTTCCCAATCATGGCAAAGCCGATTATTGATATCCTTCAATTTTTGTAGGTGGATAGGATCGATCCACCTTTTTGTAACTTCAAGCTCCAAAGCATAATTCTTTTTATCAAATAAAGAATCTTGGTATCAATTAAGTCTGCATACAAATTTGAATTAGGTAACTTCCATGCAGCTATGCTGTTGTCCGCATTAGCCATAGAGGGTACAATATCATCACAAACAAAACTAAACTAGTGATATACCAGAGAATTTCAAGATTGGATGTATCAATATTGGTTTGTGCAGCATCCGTCTGGTGGTCTGTGTTTTGTTTGTGTGACGTTCTCCCACATATTTGGTACTTATTTATTACCAAATGGCAAATATGTAATATGAATTGTTAATCATTTGAAGGAGATTCAATACAGAATCATCCAATAAAATACGTAGTCAAGAATGAATGACAAGCCCTAGTTTTATTGGTGTAAAATCCATTTCTGTCCTTTAGTAATGAGTGAACTAGCAATCTGTATGCAATTAGGACAAACATGCATCATGAAGCTGCTAAAGTCAGAGGAAAATGTTTGTTGAAGGACCTCTGAGGGCTATCACCAGCCAGAGGGCACCTTTCTTATGTTACTGGCATAATGCATTACCCCATTTCCATTTTTTGTTCTCAAGGATTATTATCTTTGAGCCCCGTGATTCATTTTTGTTTCGTGCTTTATTATGCATGGCCTAAAAGGATGGCGCTGTAATATATTTAATTATCCTGAAAGGATAATATATTGGATATGTATTCTTTTGGATTTAAAAGATAGCCGTTTGATTATTATGTTTGTAGTTTTCATTATGCACATATGATGGTTATGTTTGGGAGTTACAAGCCACTTTGGAAGCAAAGGAAAATGATTGGAAAGGGATAAAATGAAGAGGCCGTAACCATTGAATTTTTAGTCACTCATCTCTACCTATATTCTAAAGGTCGCAAAGCACTAAGGAAAGTTGTATGTCTCGAGTGAGGAAAGGGTAGTGGAAGCATACAGTGAGCATTTCCTATCTGGAATGCTGATGATATTCAAATGTTGTGAACAACTGTAAGATCTAGTTAGTAGTGTGTTCCTCCAAGAGCTCTTATAATATAGAGTTTGTGATGACCTACTTACTCTTCCCTACTTATGTGGGTAGAAGTACTGCCATTTCATAAAGGAGTTGACTATTTCATTAGCCGCAGGTCCTGTTGCATTGATACGAGATCCTTGCATTAGTATTAAGCCATGAAGATTGATTATTTCTTTTGTGATTTCTTTTCTGTGTTATGTATTAAAGGTATTCCATAGAGAAGGAAAATATGTTTGCTGATTAAAATAATAAAATGTATGTATAAGGCTTCTCTTTAAGCCTTCTCAGTTTTTGGTCCAGGATTATTTGCTTCTTATTAGATGGTGGCTGTGCAATATTTCTTTTTTATGATTTGAGAGCTCAATCTTCCTCTTGTCATGTACAGCAATAGAATTTTCTAGATTGAATTGGTCTAGTTGGTCTGTTATGTATACCTTGCTATAATAGAACAACCCATGTAGTTACCTTTTTTCGAAGAATAAAGGAAAAAGAACATTGCTTTAGTACTTTGTGTGATTGGCATGAGCAATCTTTTTCTTTGTACTTAGAAATGTAGTATATTGCTTGTCCTTTCCAAAGCATTGTGATCCTTATTTGTATTATTTATGCTTTTGCAGTTCTCAGATGGCTATGTAGATTTAGTTATTGTTCAGAAATGTCCGAAGAGGTCGCTTTTGAGCTTACTTTTTAAACTGAAAGATGGAGGTCATGTTAAATCAAGATATGTACAATATTTGAAGGTGAGTCTCAATATGCTAAATTACACAGTGCCTCTACTCAATGGCCATTTGCATTGTTTGAAATCTTTTATCTAAAATTTTGCTTAAGATGTGTTTGTAATCATGTATTAGAAACCTGGCAGCTATGATAGGTGGGAACGAAGAGGACACAAGTCCATAGATATATATAGTGCTAGTGGATACCAAGCTCAGTTATTTATTCTAATTAGTCCTTGTGTCTAAGCCAAATTTATGCATTTATAATTCAGATTCACCATCTTGTTCCATGTAAAGCTACTTTGTGTCCAAGTGTTCATTAAGCAAAGAGTATCCACAGAACAGCTATATACCATGTACATCCATATTGATGAGAACCAAATGAATAAATTATCAAAGATATGAATGCAGTGATATTTAAAATCGAAGCTTAAGTTCAATATATACAAGTCAAAAGGTGTCACAAAGGGTAACTGAAACCCCTTGGTAGTGTTTTCCAAAATCTTTGTGTCTTGTTTTTTTTTCGGAAGAAATGCATCTTATATTACATCTAATAAACAAGAGAAATACATCAGCTTAACAATATGATTATGGGGAAAGTCATGCCCTTATTAAAGCTCAACAAGATGACATCTGAGCCTGCACCCTAACCAATATCCTTGTGAAAAGTAGCAAAGCTAAAGCTTGGTTGAGCGCTCTTAACTCCCCTATAAACTGAACAGGGAGTAATCTTGCTGAAAAGTTGCCTTACACCTTGTTGTCCATAGAAAACCAATGGCAGCCATCCGAATTGCATGCCAAAGAGTTCTGGCACTATTCCTGATCATTCAAGCGTACCTTGCCAAGAATGAGGGGTAAATGAATAAATAATGGAGTTTATCTTGAAACAATTTCCAAAAAGACTTGGAAGAAGTACATCTCGAGAAGATATTGCAAACTGGCTCCTTTCTCCCACATATTCTGCATATATATATTTTTTGATCCCTACCTTGTGAAGCCTTGATTGAATGCTAAACTTTAGTGAAGCACTAGCCACCCCAAAATTCTATGCTTGATGAATATCTTGACTTCCAATTTGTTTGGCAGCTTCCTAGCCATTAAGCGTTTGTGTCACTCACCCCCCACTACTTGTTCAACCATCCAGCGATAACAGAAGAGTGTCTCACTTGGTCTTACAAACTTTTTGTCACATAGCTTTAAAATTATGAAGGTATTCCCATTACTGCCCATTAGGGCCTGATCCTTGAACCCACATTTCAAAAAGTCAGAAAATGGTCATGATGCAGCCAATGTGTCGTTTGGCATGTCATGCTAAGTCCTCTGACCATGGTTGGTCTGGATTGATTTCATGGTACCAGTTGCCTGTGTGAATCTGCTGCACGGTCGGACCCTAATCTGATGGTTGTGAGGTGTTTTTCCCTCTGCATCCAATCACATCCACCTTTGGTCTGTATAAAACTCTTTGGGCCTGACGAGCATGTGCAATGGATGCCCCACTTGCGGCTTCATTATGGGTTAATGTGAGATCAGATGATTGGGTTGCACTGTTCATTTGGATCCATGCATTTGGTATGCTAGTGGCTTCGACAATTTTAACTACCCATGTTTCTCAGTTCTCACCCTCTTGTAATGGCCAATCTTGCTTTGTCCTTGTACTGTGCAGAATGAATTTAGAATCTCCTTCAGCTTCAATGTGGGCTGTGTTGTGGAATTTGTCTATTTCCAAATCATGCATAAGAGCCCGTGCTTCAGCAAAATTATTTGTATTTGTTCCCAAATATTCCTTGTATGCTACGAGGATTTGAACACATGTTTTTTCTCAATACTTCTCCTGCCCCAACCTGACCAGGATTCCCCATACTGGATCTGTCAAAGTTTAGTTTGATGAATGTTGGAGTGGGAGGCTGCCATTTGTCTTGAGCAAAAACCTGGAAAGTCAGATGGGGATATTGGGGATGAAGTCTCTAGTTGTTAAGCATTGCCCTTTTCTGCATGTCGGTAGAGTGTATTTTGACAGGGGACTATGATCCTAGTGTGGATATAGTATTTGACTGTATCCTGTTAATAATAGCTGAACCCAAAGAAACTGTGTTTTAAAAAATCCTGCTGTTGCTTTCTAGCCATATTTCCTAGCATACAAAAGAGGGTGTTAATTGGTGAAGAATTTACAGACCCTACAAGTGGGATTGAATGAGCACCAGTTACAATTAATCTGGAAGAAGATGGCTGGTGAAACCCATGCAGAATAAATATACAAACCCACGCAGAATAAATATACCCAGTGAACACTTGCTATATTTTAGTTTGCAATGAGCACTGGAGGAAAAGATGATCCATAGTTTTAACTTTCCTCTACAACCCTGCAGTTTGCACACCCTAATGGACCGACCCATCCTTTTCGCTTGAGATTGTCCAAGCTTAATAATTTATTATGCTTAGAAGGTTGCTACTAAATAAAACAGATGGTATAAAGTCTTACAACAAAAAAAATGTGTAACACTTGGTATTTCAGCAGTGCAACAAAAAAAATATGTGTAACATTTGGTATTTCAGCAGTGCAACATTATGTAATGTAATTTTTTCAGAACAAAAAATATTTTAGAAAAATGGTTTCTGGAAAAATTGTAACTGATTTAATCAAAATATTTACAGTTTTTCCATAAAGCGTTTTTGTAATGATATGGAGTGTGAAAGCCTTAGATGGAACTTGAAAGATGGAGAATCTCAAGTCCCATTGTGAGAGATTAAGGAAAAAGCATATTGAACTCATGGAACAAGATTCTTACCTTGGCGAGAGTAAGCGAGACGTCGAAGAAATAGAACGTTTCACACTACAGAAAATTTCTTTAAATATCAGTGTTCACAACATGAAAATATCATCATACTGTACTCTCTGTCCATGTAATGTCTTCAAATGGAACGATTTCATGCAAAAGGGGTTTCCCCTAAATCCCAAAATTTTGAAAATGAAATCAGAAAACCCTAGTTTGCAAAGTAAGCTCAAAAACCCTTGTCAAACCCTAGAAATCCTAGACGCCACAATAGTAGGGTTTTATAGATGTTTTTCAGCCAATAACTTGTCTCAAAATTAATTGAATACTTGTAGAAATAATCAGAAAATTAAATGCACGAAACAAGTCCCTTTTTGCCAAATTATTGATGCTCAAATGTCACTTTATGATGGCTGAAAAATATGATTTAATTCCAAAAATACAACTGCTGTTTTGAATATTTTTTCGCTTCAAACCCTTGCCAAAAATCTGCGCTCAACAAATATTATTTCCTACGAACAACTGAAAACTTCAAAAATTCATAACTTCTTCAATTTTTGGAATTATGATGCAAACAAGAACTCAAATTGATCATAAAACTAATGACTATCAAATAAAAATAATTTCGGAATTTTCCTTCCATGGGAATGCCACCAAAAGCTGCTCCGAAATTTTGAAAACCCTAGTTTCTTGTAAAAAATAATTAAATAATAATTTGAAAATTATTATTTAATTTCTTATCATCCATGAAACTCCTCCAAAACCTCATGCCAACACGCATAAAATTAACAAATAAAATTAGAATATTTAATATGCATAAAATAGACCAAAAGAGGCCTTCAAACCCTTAATCCAAGCTTCCAAAGTGGTTCTCTTCACTTGTAAAAATAGGATAAATATTTATCAAGGTTAACATATAAGAAATGAACCTCAAAATCCTCACAAAACTTCACTCTTCAAAATAAATCGCCCCATTTCTAAGGCAAGAACAAGATCTCTTTAGCAAAGGTGGTGTCAAAAGACACCTTTTTTAGATTGATCAACACCAAACAACGAACTTCTATTGGGCATGCATCCCAATAGTTTCTTCAAGTATGAAGAACAATTATAAAAATTCAACATATCTTCAACTGTGATATTTACTGTGTATTTGTACCTTCCAAAAGGGGCGAACCACTTTGGGGAGATAAAATACCTCATAAGCCTCATTTGCCTTTTTTAGAATATTTTTTCCTTTCTTTGTTTTAGCTCCCAAGCCGACATTCTTTTTAATTTCACTTTAGGCCTTTTTGAATTAATTAAATAACTTGCCTTAATAAATTAGTAATTAAAATTACTTTTTGGCAAATTAAATAATTAGATCATTACTTAAATAATTAATTAAATTGCTCTAATTTTAAAGTGATAAAATCACTTTTCAAGCAATTTATTAATTTGAAGCCCTTTAAAATAATCATTAAATTACCTTAATTTTTGAAATGGTTAAAACCACTTTTCCAATAATTCAAATAATTATCCAAGATAGTTCTATTTTAATAATTTATTAATTGCTTTATATTTTTGAGTGATTAAAATCATTATTCGGGCAATATTAATTATTAAAATTATATGAAAGGGGACATCACAGTCCTCCCTTCTCAAATTTGCTTGCCCTCAAACAAATGCAAGCTCATATGTCCAATTATCGTGTCCAAATGGTAAAACCAATTGTAGTGCTAAAAAAACCTTGCTCTTATACCTGCTAAGTGGAATAGTTTTTGTTAAAAAGCATAGTGTGACATTCCCCAAATGGATAATGATTGCCATTCCACCTTGCCAACACGTCCCACCATGCAAACCCCACTTGTATATGTTTTTCAAGGGGAAAAATATCCAAATCAATTATGAACTTATAATACATGTATTTTGGGGAATGCCCCAATGTATCTCAAATCATAGGAAAGCCATCAAATAGCTCACTGCACCTATATGCCCCTATCTCACTCAAAACCGAGTGGGGTATGAAGAGGTATCTAATCCTATTGCCTCAACTATGTTCTCCAAAAAGTATCCAGCTCCATACTTCAATCCTCAAAGTAATCTCCCAAGATGCAATGTAAGAAAAATAACCATACCTTGGAAGCAACTTATCCTTACATGAAGCGCACTAGAACATGTCACTCCCATGCAAAAATTATGATCAACCCAAAGCTGCCCCTTGTGAATGTTGGGTGGGAAAGTGCCCTAAAAAACAATCCAAACATTCCAAAATTACCATGTAGAAAACGGTTGTACTTGTACTTTAAAATCAGACATGTACTTGGAAAGAGGCTGTAAAAGTAAAACACAAACCTAATTTTTTCTCATGCCATAGGGACTGCCTGTATGGTGCAATAAAATCATCAACAGATACTCTTCAAAGTGCTGTATACAAGTCTTTTCCCCACCTTTTTCATCCTTATTAAGTCGCTGGAAATACTCTTTTGACGCAGAATTTTTGAAGGCAAGATTTTCATGTGTTCCAACCAAGTTTTCAATATTTGATGATAGTTGTAAGCAATAGAAAAAATCAAACTTTCCATACCTATGGAGGGGCTGTAATATGCTCTCTTTTTTCTCATCTTTGTCCTCAATTGGTGGTTGGCAATGTTCCGTGTACTCATAAATTTCTGTGGCAACAAATTTAGACCTTATTCGCAAAATTTCAGAACTTTTACTTGGTTGTTCCATGCCAAAAGAGTTGCCTTCTATGTAGGATTCGAGCCATGAATGTAGCAAAATATCCTCAAAATTATTTGGCAAGAAGAGAAACCAAAATTTACTCAATAACATACCTTCAATCCTCTCTTTCCTTTTTCTCATGCTTACACAACTATTACCAAAAAAATATTTAGATGATGTAGGACCCTGTTCATCATTTAAGTCATGCCAAATGACTTCCTTGCTTGCCACCTTTACAAGGGATCTCCCAAATAAACCTACACATGGAACAAATAAATTATGAAAATCATTAGTGTTTAATAACACCTCTTTGATCCACTTGTCAAGTTCTAGGATCCTTTCTTGATGTTGCCTTCCTTCTTATCCATTTCACACAATGGATTGCCTTTTACATTCCACAATAAGTTGGAATCTTGATCTTCTTCTATATCCATTTTGATTGTATGCAAGTCCATCATAGTGTTCTTTTCCTTCAAGCATTCATCTCATTGTGCATTGATCTATCAAGAAGCCCCTTTGTGCCATCCAACCTTGTCAAGGCTTGCACTTCCTTTTTATTTGTGATTAAGAAATGTTCCTTCCAAGCTCTTTCATCAAATCTAGAGTTATACAACAAATTTGAACAATTGTTAGATACCAAACAAAAATCATTATTCAACTCATATCTTTCTATGAATATCTTGGTATCTTTGGCTTCTTTAAAATCAACTTTTTGAATACCAAAGTTTGAGGTACTTGGCTGCCCCAAAGCACCTAGCATTTCATCATTTTCATCCATCATTTGTAGCACTCTTTGCTGCTCAAAATGCTCAGATTTTTTGTCCTTATAATCTCTCACTCTAGGCTACCCCGAAGTGTCATCTTTTTGTAGCTCATCTTTCTCCTTCAAATATGATTTTTTTGTTTCTTTGGCTCCCTCATAGGAACCTTCATGAAGGGTTGTCCCTTCATTCTTTCCTTCCAACTTTCCTTGTAGTTCAATCTTCTCTTCCTCTACATGCTCCACTATCAAATAAGGTGTCAATTTTTTCTCACAATCAATTGCAGCATTTTCAAACATCATATGTGCAATTGAAAATAAATCTTTTTTTAGCCCCAACCCTGTCAACAAGATATATAATAATGGATTGGAAAGATCATCACTCTCATTGAGTGTCACAGTAGATTTTCTGGATAAAAGCTACAACATTTTTGGTAGGATTTTTACAAGCAATTGCAAATAAATGTTGAAACATCTTAACAATAAGTTCATCACACTCATTATCTAACATCAAAATATATGACCTGGTTGAAGCCATAGTTTCTAGGATGTCGACCCTTCTAGCCAAGGAGTGTCCTTTGTCCTTTATGAGACCTTGGAAGCTCTTCACCATCAACGAAAATATTTTCTTCATGATTTTATTACTGTAGAGAACTTCGAGCACTGTTAGTCTTAAAACCTCATTAATACTAGTAATCAAGAGCCTTACCTCCTCATCTGTATCTCTCAATAATTCATGTTGAACCAAGTAAGTCATTGAGGGCTGTACTGCTCACTTCGTGGACTCATATTGTGATTGATTTACTTTGGATAACCTTTTTTCTATTTCTTCAAAGGTGCTGATTACATCCTCCACCGGTTGGCATAGGTCCCCTAACCTTCTAACTGCATTGTAGAGCCTTTATTTCTCAATTTATTTCATGATAACACCAAATCTTTTATCTGCTTGCCATCAAACCTCACAAGTGGACAAGATTGGTGTTTTGATACCACTGTAATGTCCCCAAATGGGACAATTTCATACAAAAAGGGTTTTCTCTAAAACCCTAAAATTTTAAAAATGAAATCAACAAACCCTAGTTTGCAAAATAAGCTCAAAAATCTTTGTCAAGCCCTAAAAACCTTAGACGTCATAATAGTAAGGTTTTGTAGATGATTTTCAGCGAATAACTTGTCTCAAAATTAATTGAATACTTGTAAAAATAATCAAAAAATTAAATGCACAAAACAAGTACTTTTTTGCCAAATTATTGAAAGCTCAAATGTCACTTTAAAATAGCTAGAAAATCTGATTTAATTTCAAATACAACTGTTCTGAATATTTTTTCGCTTCAAACCCTTGCCAAAATTCTGCCTTTTAACAAATATTATTTCCTATGAACAATTGAAAACTTAAAAATTAATAACGCCCTCAATATTTGGAATTATGATGCAAACAAGAGCTCAATCTGATCATAAAAATAATGACTATCAAATAAAAATAATTTCGAAATTTTCCTTTCATGGGAAGGTCACCAAAAGTTGCTCTGAAATTTTAAAAACTCTAGTTTCCTATAAAAAATAATTAAATAATATGAAAATTATTATTTAATTTATTATCAATTTAGGGCTTTAAACCTTCCACAAAACTCCTCCAAAATCTCATGCCAACATGCAAAAAATTAGTAAATAAAACCAGCATATTTAATTTGCATAAAATAGACCAAAAGAGGGCTTCAAACCCTTGATGCAAGCTTTCAAAGTGGTTCGCTTCACTTGTAAAAATAGGATAAATATTTAGCAAGGTTAATATGCAAGAAATGAACTTCAAAACCGTCACAAAACTTCACACAAACTCCTCAAAGTAAATCACCCCACTTCTAGGACAAGAACAAGATCTCCCTAGCAAAGGTGGTGTCAAACGACACTTTTTTTATATTGATTAACACCAAGCAATGAACTTCTATTGGGTATGTGCATCCGAATAGTTTTTTCAAGCATGAACAGTTATCAAAATTTAGCATATTTTCAATTGCAATCTTTACTTTGTATTTGTACCTTCCAAATAGGGACAAACCATCTTGAGAAGGTAAAATATCTCATAAGCTTTACTTGCCCTTTTAGAATATCTTTTCCTTTCTTTGCTTTAGCTCTCAAGCCGACATTCCTTTTAATTTCACTTTAGGCCTTTTTGAATTAATTAAATAACTTCATTTAACAAATTAGTAATTAAAATTACTTTTTGGCAAATTAAATAATTAGATTCTTAAATAATTAATTAAATTGCTCTAATAATAATTAAAATGATAAAAATTATATGAAAGGGGACATCACAGTCGATGGGCACAAAGCTGGGACAAAAACCGGCTTCCTTTCCATACAGTAGTTGATTAGCTGCAGATAACAAACTTGACCTCCAAATAAATCTGTACATTCAAAAGGAAGGGTGCAACTTGCTCTGCATATCGGACAAGGCTGGAATTCAACTTTGACACTACTGGTAGCATTCAATCAGTGTTTTGGGAAGATTCCAGAATAATGAAATTGCACGGAATGAATTTTGTTGGCCATGTCTTACTCATATTGATTTGCCAACTCAATAATGGGCTGGAATTCAACTTTGAGGCTACTGGTAGCATTCAATCAGTGTTTTGGGAAGATTCCAGAATAATGAAAATGCGTGGAATGAATTTTGTTGGCCATGTCTTGCTCATCTTGGTTTGCCAACCCAATAATGAAATTTGTTTGGAGGTTTTCTGCATGTTGTGTCTTAAATGTTTTTAAATGGCCTTTTCAAATTTGGAAAAGCTCTATTCAGCTTAGGATCCTTGTTCTTTGGTAGACTGTTGTTTTTCGTATATATCGTCATTTTTTCTTTTTTTCCTCTCTTAAGCTGATAAGTTTGCTTGAATTTTATACCTGATGATGAATGCATTTATTTCTTTGTAGGTGAAAGCATTTCGTTTGTCCCCAGGTGAGCGTACAGGAAGCTCTCAACAAGGAGGAATCATTGATGTAGATGGTGAAGTCTTGGCCAAGGGCAAAGGATCATTTGGAGACAACAATGCGCATCTCATGTCATATGGTCCTCCCATTCAAGTGACAGTCGAGAAAGGCCTGGCCACTATATTCTGTCCGTAATGGACTTTAACATATTGCCATTGTCTGTGTGCAAGAGCAAATTATTTTTTTCCATTTCTACTATTTAGTTTCCATTCATTATAATTCTTTGTTTCCTTGTATTTTGGCAAAAAAGAAAATGGGAGCAAAGGAATGTAATATTCTTCCATTGTACAGTAGTCATGTTTCTTCCAGTTGGTGTATTCATAGAAGTGTCCATTATTTATACCACCAATGGTTTTTCTTTCCATTTTTGTTTCTCAAACAAGGATGTATCTAATATTGTTTAGATTATCATTTTTTAAGAATATGTTAGGTTTTAGATGCAATGATAGGCAGACATGCATATCCATTGCACGAAAGATTGAACATTTAGGTAGTAGCTAAAAAGGCGAAGAATTGAATTCCAACTTTGGGATTGAATTCAGATAGGCATTAGTAGCTACAGAGAATTTGACATTGGAAATACATTAGATTTTAGGGGTCAAACAGGCATATTCTCTAAATTTTCTATTGCAATGTATTACTCGAGGCTGAGCAGACAAAGTAAAACATTGTAATTAATTATGCAATTGACCTACAACTCTTATAACTGTAAATTGAATTTCAAATTAGCCATGGCTTTAAAATGAGAACTTTTTGTGAGGGCCCTTTATATTTCATGGACAGTTTTTTTTCTTATTTGTGTTGAAACTAGCAATCAAGCAATCTGAATATGTTGAGGGGGAAAAAAACAGATTCACCATGATTATCCTTCGACCAAAAAGATTTCATTGGGTATTTCCATGGGATGTCTACATTCCGCCACTTCCGTTTGTGCTTATGTTTAGAGTGAGAAACTTTGCATTTATGAATTTGCAAATTGATGTAACAAACTTGGAATAAACTATAACTTATTACCTAGCACCCGTTTCAAGAATAATTAGCTTCATGGCTATGAGTATCAAGCAAGGTTGAATTTTGCAAAATGAAATGACGATAGAAGTCAATGTTTGTGAATCCTTCATGGTTTTTAGTATGTGGTTCAAGTAATTTGAGATGATTGTGCATGGGTTGCATACAATACTCTAGGATTTTGGGGCAAGCTTGATTTGTATGCAACCATGCAACCTTGCGCTATCACCTTGAGCAACTTTGTGCTTCAATTAACTCCATGCAATGTAGTGCTTCGAGCAATTCCGTGTAACTTAGTGCTTCGAGCAACTCTGTGTGGTCACTTGAATCACGCGCCTCCTGCATAGTGAAGGATACATGCTACACAACTTAGAAGATAAACTCTATGTCTTGAGCACTGTTGTGTTGCTCCTTGTATCATGCACACTCTGCGCAGTGCCAATAAACATGCTACACAATGCAAAAGCCAACTTCACCAACCTTGTAGCCTCTGCATAGTGCTCGACATTATGTGCTCCTATGCAATCCTAGGGTCCATGCCACATAGCTTCAAAGAAAACAATGTGCACACCACTCGATACACATAAGCGCCAAGGGTTTAGCCCCTGTGGGGTTGAGGGGTAGTGTCCCCTATTGTAGGGAAACACCTCACGCCAAAATGTGGATAGTCATATGCAATGTCATTTGGTGTCATCCCATGGTTTTGCACAATCACAATTTTGTGGTGCTTGTGCAACATTACACTGGGGCACGCAAAACATAAACCTCTGTGCGTCATCCACAAATGTACATGTAACTTTGAATTTGAGCACAACTCTTGGACAACTCAAATGGCCATTTGGAGATATTGCATCGTGTTGTGTCATGATGTTGGAACCCTTGTCGACGTTTGAGGGTCAAGTGACGTAATCATTAGAAGGTGAAGAGTCACACAAGGAAGCATAAAGGATTCAACTTCCATCATGGTTCTTGCCTTCATGTATTTGTAATTTATGTATACATATTTGTAGCATTAGATAGGAGGCAACGAGTAGAAAAATAGACAGTTATACATATTTCTCAAGAGTATGACATGTACAAAACATATAAATTAATGTAGTTTTTGGTTCTAATTTTATTATTTTCTTTAATTTCTATGTTATTCAATATTGCTTCCACATACGCATACAACTCATCTAAACCCTTTTTTAGAGTGTTGTCCTCCATACTTCCTACACTTTGAGTCACTCAAATATATTAATACCCTTAATAATATAAGTACCATATCATCAGGGTTTTAAAGTTTGTCTCTAAAATTTTTTGGTAGCATTTAATACATTTTTTTAGAGTGTTGTTCTCTAGACTCATGTGATCTGGGTCTATTCATATATATTAATACTTTTAATAATTTAAGTACCTTATCATAAGCTTTTCAAAAATTACCTCTAAAAATACTTAATAGTATTGGTTTTTAAAATCGATCTCTAAAAATATTCGGGACACATTATTGTTTTGAAATATAAATTAAACCTATTTTGAGCCCTTTTAAAACACTTCCATCTTACATATAGATTTATTAAGAAAAACTTTTACCCACAATCAGTAACCAAAGAAATCCAAAACCACCCCTACGATCTTTAACCACAATCATGTGGATTTATCAAGATGACATTAGTTAGAGTTGATGACAAATATATATTGACTTTTACCCACAATCAATAACCAAAAAAAACCAAAACCACCCCTATCATCTTTAACCACAATCACGTGGATTTATCAAGATGACATTAGTTAGGGTTGATGACAAATATATATTGTCGTTATGTTTGCTTAAGTGTAATTTTGTTCTTGTATGTATTTTATATGGATACGTTGTTATAGGTCACTTTGTCTATGTGGGTTTCAGCTTGTAGATTCTTTGCATTGTTGAATGCAAATTTTTTTTTGCCGGGTAGTATTTGAATTCTTTAATGTTTGTTCACATTACTAAGTAAATATATGTATTGAATTTAAATCTGACCTTTTTGAAGCTCTCTATCTCTATATTAGTTTTAAGTAAATTTTTAATGTTTACTAAAAAGATCACATAATAACGTGTTAAGTTATTAAAAATATAGAAAAATAAAAAATCGAGGTGAACCAAAAAATAGGTATTGTTTGAGGCTATTAAAAGTATTGTATTGACTGAAAATTGGATGTAATCTATTTTATTGCGGTATAAATAATTATGTTCATAAATATAACTTAAAGAGGCACCAACATATTGTTTATGAAAGAAAAAATCTGATTGACATTATTTTATTAGCAGAGACTATTTCTTATATATATGTTCTATTACTCTTTTGTGTATGTATAGATAAGATATGAGTGAAAGATCGTTTTAAAATTACACTTTTATATGTATATTATTTTTTTTACCACTCCTTTGTATATGTATGGATAAAATATAAGTGAAAGACTATTATAAAATTGTACTTACATACATATATTACTTTTGTTATGTTTAGATGAAATATGGGTGAAAGACTAATTATAATAGATAGGATATCAGTGAAAGACCATTATAAAATTACATTTATATACGTATACTATTTTTGTTATGCATAGATAAAATATGGGTGAAAGATCAATTATAAGATGGACGCTTAAAATTTATTTTTAAAAAGAATTATAAATAAAAGAAGCTTGATATTTTATATACTGAAATATATTTATACATGTAAATTAGAGACATTGTAATATTAAAAATGTAGTGTGTTTAATTTTTAATGTGAATTATCTAATGTTTTAAAAGTAGTTAATTTAATATTTTATATATTAATTATAGTTTAAAGGGATTAATCGACTAATTTATATTAAACTAAAATATATAATCTAGATAAATTTATATAAGACACAAAAAGATATCATTCTCAAAGTGTTTATATAACATTCAATTCATAATATAAATGGAATAAATTCTTAAAAAATGATATATGTTAATATTTTTTTATAAATTTATCTAAGATACCAGATATTAATAATTTACAATCTATTTTAAAAAATCAAAGTTAAATTTTATATATAAAAATATCTTAATAAAATTAAAATTGATTGCCATTACAAAATTCTCTTTTGATTTGAACTTTTTTATTGATAAATAATAGATATATATATTTTTTTCCTATTAAACACCTAAACTTATTTTTATTGACAAATAATGATTATATTCTTTTTATCCTATTAAACATCTAAAATTATATCTCATTTAAATTTTATTATATAACAATAATCACGAAGTAGCTAGCCTTCATCATGTAATAATAAATTTTTCAAATGAAAAAAAGCTGTTCAAAACAGACGCGCACAAATATCATACTGCCAATGCTTTCCTTCAAAACATACCGGATTTTTTTGGAAATGACCACATAAGTTTTTGAGTTGAAATTCTATCAGTCATAAAGAGATACAAAGAGTGCATATAAAAAAATAATTGTTGGTGCACCAAGTATAATAATTATTTACAAAGAAACTTATGCTCGATTCACTGAAAAAAAAAAAATCTGAGTTCTCTCTGCAATTTAGATGAAATCAAAAAGGTGTTATAAATTGCAAACCAACAAAGTTAAAACTTTAAAAATGTTACACATATGTTTGCTTTCAGTATTAAATTTATGATGAACAAATAACCAAAATATGACAAGAATCATGTTTAATGGAATTTCAAATTGTTCAGAAAATAAAAAACATAAAATAGAACACACAAAAAATAAAACACACTCAGATTGCTACAGCAATCATGGAACAAATACATCGCCTTATATATGGAATACACCACCTGATATAGCCTAGATTGAGGCTAGGAACAAATACAATTGCTCAATGAGCATTCACTCAGCGTTTAAGACTGAGGAGTAGCCTGTCGAAAAGCTATCAACGGACATGCTTATGTCCAAAACTGCAAGCTTCCTACTTGCTTACCTCTCTTTCACCTGATCCGTAATTACTCAGGTTTCTTCCCACGACTCTGCTGGGTTTTTTCCACATTGGTCTAGATTTGCCAACGATCGGCCTGATCTTCAGACACTTTGACAGCTTCACTCACTATTCAACACACACACTTTCACAACTTCACTCGCTGTGTAACACAAGCTCTGCGGAGCTCGTCTCTTCAAACACGGCACTGTAGCCGTCCATGCTATAATCTGAAGACAATGAATGATTGCATTGCTTGCATAACATGGAAAACATACGCCTTGTAAAATTGAATACAGACAGCAGACAAGAAACAAATAAAAAACTTTCGACGCCCTTCTTTTTGGCATTCGGAGCAGGCTCTTCGAAGCAATCTTCTGTGTAATACGCCTCTAGCTTGGGCGCTCTTCTTTTTCTGCTATTTTTTCCCCTTTCTTGAGCAGCTGTGCTTCTACGCACTGCTCTTCTTTGAACATTTAGAAGCTGCTGTTGCTTCTCCCACAATCTCCTTTAGGCTCATCGAGCACATCTTCGTACCCATCAATTACCACTGAATGAGAGTTCTTCCTTCTCTCTATGGCTATTTCTCTCAAGTTTTTTTTGCATGGTATCTCAGTGGCTTTTATCGGCTTGGTTGATAAACTAAGGCTGCGGCCTTTTCTTTTAATTAACTTGTACCTCTGTGCTACAATCTACACGCTGCTTCTCCTAACAGCTCCATGACCTACTCATCTGCGCTGAGATGGTTGGCTTGATCTCTGTTATGGAAACAATTTCCTTTACTAGGCACAATCTCTCCCGACACCAATGGCTCACACTCTTCTCCTCCAGTGCTGGCTATAGCTTTCCAGGATCTACACCATCGACTCTGCAAAATCGTGAAGACGCTTCTCAAACCTGCGCTTTCTCTCCCACGGTCAACTGCGCTTCTGTTGTGTGTTGACTGCTGCGCACTCTCCCAACCAGGCACTTCAAACCTGTGATCTGCTCCTTTCACAACTTGTTAGACTTTTGTTGTGCGTCCTTCACACGGTTTGCCGGGTCCTGCGCTCTCTACAAATTGGTGCTTCAAAACCTACAATTTGACTACGCCTTTTCACCTTATCTGGCTGCGTCGATCCAGATGAAGACAAAGACTCTTCTCTCCCAGGGTTCACTGCTTCTCACAGACTTGTCTGGCTCTGATACCAGTTGTCATAACATAAAAAAATATAAAAAACATAAAATAGAACACACAGAAAATAAAACACACTCAGATTGCTACAACAATCATGGAACAAGATTTTTATTCACTTTCTTGATTCTTGCAGATCTTCTTGATCTTGCTTATCTTGCTATATTACAATAATGCACCCATGAGTCTATTAAATAGATTTGAAAGCAAACAATAATTAGAAAAGCAAACCAAAGAGTAATTTTAGTCTTTCCATGCAAACTGCTTGAACTAACTGTTTGTCTAACTGCTTCTCTAACAGTTTAACTAACTATTTGATAACTGCTGTGCATGCATGAGGAGTGGAGAAATTATCTCCTGTTAACTTCAGTTTCTAACAGAATCACGTTTAATGGAATTCCAAATTGTTAGGCTTGCTACGCTAAATCACTCATGAGATAGATTCACTTGAGAATGTTTTAGTCACAACCCAGTTTCAACCAATTAAACCTGCTACTTGTGTCTCTTTAGTATACACAACCATCACCAATTTTTTTAAAAAATAAACATATACATAGTACATATATTAAAAATTATCTGTATGCTTAAATTAGGTCAATTACTGGAAGTGTCCAATGAAAAGCAAGCCCAGATCATAGTGCTTGCGAATTCCTCCTGCAAGGTCTTGTGATATCTTTTAGGATATCATTTATTTATAGATGTGTCCAAGGCAGGTTCATAGCGGATAGAAAGATTAGTTATGTTACTTGTAAGTTGTAGCCATGATGACTAAGTTTTCAAATTGAAATGGGACTTAGAAATTTGTAATAACTGTGAGGCTTCTTTTTATGAAATCATTAATGGAAAGGTTGAATTGAGAAAAAGAAGAAACTTAAGAATCCAAGGGACCTATAAAATATGCAGAAAATTGTTTGAAGTGTATTGCATCCTCCTCCCCCACCGCCCCAAAAAAAATAAAATAAAAAATGATGCATATATTTATTCTTGATCTTTCTTAAGGTTTTGTGTAGGCCAAATAACACACAATGGAAATAAGAATATTTACAACATCAACATAAGTGCTCACTCCATGGATAGAAAAATAACACATAGAACCCCATTAAATAAATAGATATAAAAATGACAAGCATGTACAAAGATAACCTATCCAATCCTAACATATACCTAAGAAAAGTAAACAAAAACCCATCAACTCATAACAAGAAGTTTGTTCATTATCAATCAACATTCACATACACTGTACAAATAACCTATACAAGAACTCCATTAGCATGATGGTCATAGCATTCGAGCTACAAAACATACAAAAATATTACAAATGCCTTCCTGGACTTAACACATTCACATCACCATAAGATTGATCTTCACTTTGCCTTTGATCTGAAAAACATGTAACTAAACAAAGATATCTTAAATAAGAGGTTGAGGGGTCTATTTATAAGTTTATATGATTTGTTTGATCCCTTCCAACTAGCATTGACTAAGCATCCCCCTGTCTAGTTTGCTAATTGTTCATGCATATTCTTAGAATATGCGTCCTAACACAGATCGATCCCAAAACATCAACATGATAATTCTCTTGGTGCTTGCCACCTATTATATTTGTGTTTCTTGTGATAGATTTTATGTTTATTTTTATCTTGTCATTGTGTCTCCAAAAGCGTGCTTTCTTTAAGCTGCACAATGTGAATCATACTTCTTGCATTAAGCCTTCCTTGTGTGCATCATCCTTGTTCATGCATTTCAAGTTTTCTTAGCAATAATCTGTGTGGCTCAATTGTACATCCTCATACTTAGCCATTATTTGGGTTGCCTAATGCACACAAAATTGAGTGTCAACATTCCCCCATGTTACCTTGTTATTTGTCCTTGGGTAAGTGCACAAAGTTGGGGGACAAAAAGGGGCCTACCCATGGACATGTTTTTCTTAAAAATTGAGAGAGCTAAATTTGTATAGATAATTTAAGATGGCTACACTCAAAATTTCAGGATGGTGTAAAAACATGGATTGTAACATTTTGAGGCTAGTTTCCAAAATGCAATTTTTTTTTTAAAAATGGTTGAGTACAACTAGGTCAAATATATAAAAATTTTATAGGAATTATTTTTTTAGGAAAACAGAGTAGATAATCGGCCATGCAACCCTTCATTTTTTTAACATCGTTTAATATTGTTTTAAGCCATTTGGTAAAACTTTAATTAAGATCATCTAGTTTGTAACGTATATTTTTTAATAATTTTTTGATTATAAAAAAATGGATAGTTGGCCGTACGACCCTGCTAACTACGTCAAAAAAATAAAAACTAGTTTTTTTTAATGCGTGTATAATTAGGGTTAGTTTGTAATCATATATATATATATATATATATATATATATATATATATATATATATATAGTATTTGGATCAATGAAAAAAAGTTCATAAGCATATATAGGCATATATATTTGAGGCATGTAGTGGTTTAAAAAAAGTATAGTTAGAAATAAACATAGATTGAAACCTTAAAATAGTCCAAAAATTATAAAAATTATATATTTGTAAAGAGGAGAGCATGCTCGTCATCATGATAATAATTTTATGAATTTTCCCATTGAAATTCATAGTGTATTTGGTGATGGGAGTTGAATTTTGTTTTTCGATCATGTGTTGACAGGTCCAAACCTTTGGCTCAAGAATCCAAGCCATTTCCAAGACAAAAGAATTAGTTTTTGAATTCAAACAAAACATAGCATATACATGTGTTATAGTACATACATGTTTATTTTACATAGCACTAAAAAGCAAAAAATATCTATTGGAAGGGTTGTCTGTGTTTCATAATGCAATGTGAAAGGAACACGTACACGGATGTGTTCCTTTCACATTACACAAAAAACCATAAAAGTTATATTGGAAGGGGTGGATGATTTAATAAAATAAATGTTAAGTCAAAGTTTACATTTATATTATTTTTTAGATAGATACGAAGCTTTTGACTGAAGCCACAAACCAATTACATCAACGGTCACAACCGATCGATACCAACACTACCACCACAACTAGTGAATACCAATATTCCTGTCACAACTGACATTTTACATTCTTTTCCATAATATTTCCACCACAACTGGCATTTATCCCACCAATATGGTCACAACTGTCCTATACCAGTGAAACGACCACAATCAACCTTTCAATACCTTTGAGATTTGAACCTAGGTGGTGCATATAACAACCAAGTTGCTTTACCAATGCACCCACATCTCATCAGTAGAAGTGGTTATAGTTACATTCCATGCCTAGCCCCATAACACACCTCATC
Source organism: Torreya grandis (assembly GCA_037957365.1). NCBI lineage: Eukaryota > Viridiplantae > Streptophyta > Pinopsida > Cupressales > Taxaceae > Torreya > Torreya grandis. Next base: position 2,702,135 of record JARHVA010000926.1, on the reverse strand, counting down.
GCATTGAACACATGTTTCATGCCTGACCCCAACCAACGCCACATTGAACACTTGATCAACTTGAGACTAGGTCAAAACACCACCTCCACTACCAAAGTAGCTGACTCACCAGACATCTAATAGGGAACGAGTCCTACCGATATGGTTATCCCCAGAAATAGATCCTGAGACCTTCCCCCTTGTAGTGCTCAACTCTTACCACTAGGGTAAACTCGTTGGGCTATTTACATTTATATTATTACTTTTATATTCCTTATACTTTAAATTTATTTTAGTAAATATAAGAAATTAGGGTCACTCTACATTCGATAGAGCTAGTCTCACAGATGCACATCTTACGATGTGATAGAGAATTTTTCAAAATCTAATATGGTTAGTACTTAGGTATTTTTCATGTTTTTAGTATTGAACCTAGGTATTTCAGGGCATAACTTTTTCAATTGATGTCTATTTTTGGTAAATATATAATCATTTTTTAGGTTTTTGTGCCTTTTGGTTGCTTGTTGGAATTTATAGGAGTCTTAAGCTTGTCAAAATTGAAGTCTACAAATTACTCACTTTGAATTTAAACCAAAGTGGTGTGACTTTGATAACATAGGTCACATTGATGACTTGCGCACATCAAACAACTATTTTGTGTTAATTTCAATTGTTTATTGTCCTTCCCTATCCCTAATCACTTTCTCTTCATCCATAATCATTCCCTTATTACCCCTCATCATCACTAATCACCACCTCATTGACCCTCACTATCCCTCATTATCTCTAATCACTCCCATACCATATCTCACCATCCCTCATCATCCCTAACCACTGCTTCATCATCCCTCATCATCTCTAATCACTCCCTCCTTGTCCCTCATCATCTATAATCACTCCCTCATTGACCATCCCTGATTATCTCTAATCACTCCCTCATCGTCCCTAATTACTCCCTCATTGACCCTCACCATCCCTCATCATTCCTAATCATTATTTCATGTTTGACCTTATATGTTAGAAATAATGTAGCATGTTATTTTCTACACATATGAAATCCTTGAATTTGCATTTTAAATTTTGAATACTTAATTTTTGTATTTAATGCTACAATAAATCATTAAAAAGTCCAATCGAAGAAACTATTATACCCTTATAAAAATCACACCTCAAAGGTCAGCCCAAATAAAATAATGAGAACATAATCAAGATATATGCCCACACAGATGCATGGAAACCACCATGGAAATGTAGGCACTAACAAAATACCACACAATATTAGTGACCACACCCAAATTAGTGACTCAACATGGAACATAACTCATAAAATTATGACAATAATATTCTTGAAGAATAATTTGGATACATTATAAATTAATCACATGCATACCCAAAAAAGCATTCATCACAAACAATGAATGTAATAGTTGCAATGCCAAATATTTATGTTATAATAGATTTATAAGATGCTAGCAACTAATTTAGTAATAAATGAAACTATAGACACTCAATTTAGTATTGTAAACATGGAATTTCCATTCTTGACCTATATTCACCTTACAAGAATTATGTGTAGACATATGTCTCTTACAGATTATTCTCTCAAATCCACATGCTTTTCATGGGTTAGACCACCTTGAATTGATGATAATCACTTACAGGAATTCCATACTCTATGCCCAACCTATTTAAAATAGTATGTAGATTGTCTCCAGATCATCAATTCAATATGTATATTGTCCCTAGATCACCAGTTAAATATTTTATCTTTATAGAGGAATCCATCACACTAAGACTCCTGTGTAATTCCCCAAGCATCCAATTCTAATAGACCTATCCCACACCAAATAATGGTCATTTTTCAAATTCATATTTATCTTTTGGGGTCAACCCATATGCTTCACATGATGGTGGTGTGAGAAAATAACCAAAGATTCTAATATATATACATAATATTTTTAATCTGATTTCATCATCTAGAATTAAGAAATGACTACACAAGCCTATTTTATCACTTCCACATTCAAAGGGACTACCCTAAGCTTCCTAAATTAGAAGACAATCACAAGTAATACGTCCTTAAAAAATTATTAAGTGATAAATTGAATTGAAGATGTCATTATCAAGTGTGTTAAGCTATATTACAGGTTCCATTCATTAAAGCAACAATATTACATACATATACTTAATCATGAGAGCTACATATGGTTTGACTTCCATCTTCAAAGTATTGGATATGTAGGAAATGCTCAACCATTCATTAGGGAGTGGTTGAATTGAGATCAACCAAATCTCATTTCTATTTTTTTATACCTAAACCTAGTGTCAAAAATTGACCTAGGGTTATAAATAGAAGGAGACAACCTTATGGATATTTACCACATGTATAGCCCTTTGTTGGACAACAAATTTTGACTAAGTGTTTTAGATTTTTGGCACATAATCGACACATCATGAGAGGAACATGGTGCAAGAAGACCATGGTACAAAACTAGCATGGGGTAGAATGAATGTGGTGCAAAACTAGCGAGTTGCAAGAGGATAAAGGTGTAGAAGATAACAAGAAAGAGATGGCCTAATCAAAGACAGAACATAACTATGAAGAACCCGAGAGCATAAGACTTAGGAAAATAATGAAAGACTTGGGGAGTGCATGGGAAGCAGGAGATGGTTGAGGATAAACTCTCAAGGACCATCTAGAATTTTATTATCATGAGTTTCACACCAGCCCATAAAAAGGAGGACATTTGACATCAAAGATCTATCATCGAACAAGAATATAGGGAGTACAAAGTCCCAGGTCCTTAGGAGAGAACAATTGAAAGACTGACATGACTCTAAGTCTACTAAGAGATCATTGGCCAATCACCCATTTGTCATTTATTATGTAACTACTTAGTCAGGGTAAAACAAGTATAAGCACCCCTGTGTGGAATCATGTAAGTGAAATGATAATGGATAACATATTGTGATGATATAATATAGACTTGCAAATATTAAAATCAGTTCAGATGTTGTGTGTTTTTGGTCAATTGATATTTAAGCATGAACAATGGGTTGAATTGACTAATTTATTGTTTATCTTTTATAATGGGATTTATAGAACATGACTTATATGATTTTGCGTAGACAACCCTTTGAACTTCATGGAATTTGTCTTTGTGTTCTTGGTTATTTTGATTAATGAGTCAAGGTCTAAAATAGTGTATTTCTTTTTTTGTGTAATTTCTAATCAGATATATGAATAAACTCAAGTATATGACTAGTGTGTTATTGAGCACCATAACTCATGAGAACCAGTCTCTTACTGCATACTTTGAGTGAGCGCGCAAGACCTTAGGCTTGCATGAAAGGTCAATGCATAAGCTTGTTGGGGCTACTCTTTAGTGCCTAGAGAAAACATGATTAAGAGAATAAAAACCCAACATTTTGGTTCTATTTTCGAGACCCATAGTGCTTGCTGCATAGTAATGGAATATGCTTGAACATATATCCATTAAAAGTATTGAACAATGGATTACTAAGGTTAAGGATAATTTTACAATTCCTTATCTTGAACCAAGAATTTTTACACGTAAATGGGTGGAATGACATCTCTACATCACATTATATGCAACCTTATTTGTTGAAGTACCTATTCATTTACATGCTTGGTTCTCTGCTTATGCTCAAGGTCAATCATGAAATTTTGGGAGGAGACAAGCTTGGACATTAGAACGTCAAAGGGATTTGGGCAAGACTAGGAACACTGTAGACACAAGCTGTTAATATCTGGTGGAGAGGAGTGTTGAATAGCTACATTTTGGAGTATGTTATAACCACTTACTCTTGTCCTGAAGAAGCCAAGTTCCAGTTTCTTAGAGAACCATGTGGTCAGTATATTAGACATTTCCCACTAAAATTCAAGAAGTTATTTATTGATTGTGGACTTGAAACTCTACCAATGGAGGGATAAATCCATCCTTGCATAAGCCACATAATTTGGAAGGGGAATATAGAGGTGTTGGTAAATAATTTTAGGTTTAGAATGCTAGCCAGTCAGTGGGCATTGCAAAATCAAAAATATGATGAAGCTCGGTAGAGGATCATAGGTGGAAGCAACATAGGAAGGGAATGGGAGAACTCAAGAAGTGATGCTAGGATATTCAGGGAAGCAAGAAGGCACAAGGAGGACTCAATTGCTTTCAAACCACATTTGATGCCAATTTTATCATATGAAAGAGAAACTAGCTAGATAGAAGATACTGAAAAACCAAAGTTTAACCACCCAAGTTCCCCAACCATAGTGCACGCTCATGATTTTGTAGTAACAGACAAATTACTTATACATAATTGGGATATAGATAGTGTAGAGTTAAAAAATTAATCCTATAAGAGAAATTGTAGCTGAGCTGACTTTAACTCATACTAAATTAACACTTTATTTTCCTCTTCACGTAAATTTCATGGCCCAACTTGGTATGCTGATGGACCTAGCATTCATAGTGGACAGAGTACAGGCCCAAATATTATTAATCAAATAGCTATCACACCCCATATCACAGGTGTTGCTACTGCAGGTGGAATAGGAGGTGGCACGAGAGGAAGTAGTGGACTTACCCCTCAAGGAATAAGATCCGGGGGTTCTCAACAGCCACCAACACAAGCACCTCAACTGCCAACAATATATTATGAAATGATGCTTCATTTACCTAAAGTTGAGGTGTGGAAAATGTTATGGAGCACGTTCATAATTGTGAACTCATTTGGAGGGCATGAGGTATAACTTCTTCTAGGTGAAAGGCCACATATTTCATAACCACACTATTAGAAAGAGCATACAAGTGGTATAGGAAGTTTGACCCTCAATAAGTGGTAATTGACTATGATCAACTTAAAATGATATTTCTTCAGGAATTTGACATTCCTAAATTTGAGTAACAAAGTATTGTTGTGTTAAAATATATAAAGTAGGAGATCACTAAAAGTGTAAAAGAGTATGATGCATAGTTCAAAACACTTTTATCAAAGCTTTCAGTTGAGATTAATGTTTTTCATCATGCCCAATGGTTTATGGGAGGTTTACTGCTTCTTTTTAGATGAATGCTATCTCAAAGGACCTTTACCAGCTTGCACAAAGCCCTAGAAGCCACACTCCATGCTAAAGTTGTTGGTAGTATTGACATTAGAATCAGTCCTTTCATGGAATGCCAAATAGATTCAATGGCATCACAAATATAAACATTAACTACAAACAATACGTATGACAATCATAATGGTATTTGGTGTACCGATGAGTCTGAAGGTCATAATTGAAACAACTACCCATGCAAAAAAATCCATGTTATACTAAAATAGTTGTGTGAAATTTTTCATGAAGAGCACGATGTACACTTATGTCCTCTCTTAAAATAGGAAACACATTCTAAAGTGTCTGAATACTACAAAATATGTGATGCCTACACCCATGACACAAATGATTATTGACTAATTAGTGATATACATGAGGCATGCACGTGCTATACACGTGAAACCTATACTTACAATAATCAAGATAATGGTGGATATTGTGGATGAGGCCAAGGATGAGGATGAAAATGAGGAGGTGGTTATTTCCCACTAAGAACATGTTATAAGTGTGGATATCTAGATTATTATCAGTGAGATTGTCCTGTCTACCCAACATGTGCTTTTTGTTAAAAAGAGCATCGATTGGAAGAATGTTTTGACATATACATGGCCATCACTAAGGAATGAGATGAAAAAGGTGCATATATGATTTATATTGAGAAACCTCACTGGTGGCTATGCTCTAGCATCCCAAAAACTCAATAGGTTAATATCACCATGCATAACGATGGACAATCTCAGTCTACGTCTATTCCTCCTATTGAGAAGATACAATGTGAAGAGACTCATACAAGGAAGTATCATGATGCCAATTAATAGAAGGATGTGCTCCAATATATTATGACATTGGTATGGGAATTACAAGGAGAAATATGGTTTCTTAAAGACCAAGAAGCAACACAATGTGTTGATTTATAAAAGGCCATAAAACCTCAAAATGTGGTGCGAGATGATTTCAATAACTTTGCAAGCATATGTTAAATGAGGATAGTATTCCAAAGTTAAGTAATTAGCTTAAAAATTAGGTACAAACACCAATTAGCACTCAACCTCAATCGATTTGGCCAATTGAGGATTGTCAATTTAATCATGTTCGATGACAAGATACCTCTATTCCTCTTATCCTTCAAGAGGATAAGGAAATATTTGTGAATGCTGCCATCGATGGTTGGGTGATTTGGGATACCATGGTTGACATTGGGGTTGAGGTTAATGTCCTCACAAAGGATGCATGGTTAAAAATGACTAGTCCAACATTACAACCATCATCACATGTATTGTTTATGGCTAATAAAACTCATGCTCTACCAATTGGCATTCTTAAGAATGTAATAGTCGATATCCTTGGAGTACCTTTTAAATCTGATTTTGAAGTTCTAAAGTTAGCTGAAGTAGATGATTTTATAGATCTATTAGGGTGACTTTGGTGCTATACAAATAATACAAACTTAAGCTTCAAAAAGTGCTACATCAATTTTGAGAATACTGATCAACGCATTTTATTCCATTGGATCAAACACATGGGGCCAAGAACCTATTAATGTGTAAGAAGATATTAACCACATCTATAACATCACAACCAGAGATGGTGAGCATCATGATCCCACTCCTGATGGCATTTTCTTATGGATGGACACTTAGTCCCTCTCTGATACTATAAGTATTGCTTGTAAGTTTTGGGCCCATGGTTACTATGACCTCACTAGAAGAGTGTGCAGTGCAATTGGCATTGTGAGAACATTTTGTGATAGTATCATAAATGCCATAGATTTGTTTGCCTTGTTACTAGAAACATTATGAGAGGACCCATTATGGATGCACCATTAGAAATACTTGATGAAACTCCTCAATTTCATGGATAAATGGAAGTCCACGACTTGATCCAGTGCCTTGAAGACTTATATAACTTTGATAATGATCATATGTGATCATTGGATCACCTTTTTGATGGAAAAATTGCAAGGTGGTGGTGAACCCATAATGAGCAACTTCTACATTAGGATCAAATATGCTTTGCTTTGCATCAACAATTTTATCATGACAATTGAATCTAGGGTAAAATTGGCTATAGCAAAGTATGAGCACCAAAACCATACATAGAAGCTTGTGAATCCATGTGGAGGATTGAAGAGTCTTTCTTGCCACAATACCTATGGGTACATGATTTTTATATAATTTTATGAAATTGAGATAAAAACTGTTATGTTAATGAAGAAAGACATATGGGTATCCATTTTTGGCATCTGTTGAAAGAAATCATGAAATCAACATTATCTTACTCATCTCTGATAATGGATTTGCAACTCACACTCCAAAATATGCGTGAAGTAGTTTTTGGTGACCTTAATCCCATTGAATATCACTTGTGATATATACATGATGTACCAGTAGAAGGTTTAGTTCTCTTTAATGATCCATCTTAATAACCCATTCCCATGTTAGACCCTATCCTTGCTCAAGAATGTCATAAAGAGATTCACCTAGGGAAGCAAAAAATGGTGTTTCAAGTGGATGAAGGTGAAGGGTCTGAACCACCTGATCCATTGACAAACCATTTAGATATCCATACTGGTGCCTGAACTGTTTGTGATACTAGACCTAATGAGACCACCCATATTCAGAACCTCTTCAAGCTATCCAGTGCAACATTGACACAAAGGAAGAACCAAAAAAAGCTACTGTAGGTAACTACTAGACTGACACAAATGTTTTAAAAATATTTGGATTGTTAAAAGAATACCAAGATGTCTTTCCATTAAGTTATAGTGAGATGAAATTTGTTCATCCATCTCTAGGTAAAATGCATATCAAATTGGTTGATAGTGCTCAACTAGTCAGGAAAAGGCCATATCAGATGAATCTAAATTTACATGTGTGTGTGAATGAATAAATTGATAGTATTTTGTGCACAAGGGTGATAACCCCAATTGATGAATTTGAGTGGGTCAGTCCCATGGTCATAAGTATAAAAAAATATTGATATATTGGGATTTGCATTAATTACCATATACTTAATGCATCTTACGTTATTGACCCCTTCCTAATGCCATTCATAGAAGAAATCCATGAAGGCATCACTGGGTGTGAAATTTACTCTTTCATAGATGGATTCTGTAGGTACCATTAGGTCCAGATCATCAAAGAGGATCAAATTAACACTAAGTTTGCCATTGGATGGGGATCCTTCACAAATACCATCATGCCTTTTAGGTTGAATAATGCACATGTTATATTTTCCCATATATCTATTGAGACCTTTAAATACTTCATCCATAAATTATTTCAAGTTTACTTGGATGACTAGATAATTTATGGGTTGGTAAAAGAACATCATTCTAATTTATGACTCGTGATTGAGCATTGTCAAGTACTATAAATATCATTGAATTTAAAGATGTGTCTTTTTACCACACCTTTCGGTGTTCTTATAGGTCATATTATTTGCAAGGATGGAATTTTGGTAGATCCAACAAAGGTAGCTATCATTCTTTTCCTCCCAGTACCAAAGTCTCAGTGCAAAGTTCGTGCCTTTTTAGGACATACTAGGTATTATAAAAAATTCATCCAAGGTTATGCAAAGATTATTGTGCATTTAGAAGAACTCTTGAAACATAACAAACACTTCATTTGGACCCCTCTTGCCAATAATCCTTTGAGGCCTTAAAATAAAAACTGGTCACTACTCTAATTCTACAGTTCCTTGATTAGACAAAAGCATTACATGTCCATGTTGATGCCTTTAGAATGGCCATTGGTGTAGTCCTTGTACAACTAGGTTAAGGTCACCTTGATTACCCTATCTATTTTATGAGTATAAAACTTAATCCAACTGAGATGAATTACACCACTATGGAGCACGAAGCACTTTCAATGGTTTATGCTCTACAAAAATTTCAACAATACATTTTGGCCACTCCTTTTATATTCTATATAAACCATGAAGATTTAAAATATCTAGTAAATAAACCTATGTTGCATGGCTGCATAAGCTACTTGATAGTATTATTTCAAGTATTTTAGTTATTTTTCATATTCAAACATGGAAAAACTAATTTTGGCCCTAACCATCTTTCTCTAATTAATTCCAGAGAACCATCATTTACCATTGAAGATGATGTACATGATGTATAAATATTCCATGTTTCTCATGTTTGTAAGGAGTAAAAGATATTTCAGCTTTATTAACTACTGGTTCAACGCTCGATTGTCTAACTCCATAGGCTAAGAATTAACTTGTCATCTACGCCGCACCATTTCAACTCATTAGAGGTGACCTCTACAAGCTTGGATGAAATGAAATTATTTGATGTTGTATTATGAAACACGAGCATTATAAAGTACTCTAAGAAGTTCATGAAGGCATTACTATGGGACATTATGTTGGGGAGGCTACTATGCACAAGGTATGGCTAATCAGACTGTGGTGGCCTACCCTTTTTCAAGATACCAAAATGCATATTAGGCAATGTGATATTTTTCAACATGTCCAAAAATTGAATCACCGGGATGCCATGCCATTACATCCTATTCTATCTCAAGAACCATTTGAAAAGTGGGTCATTGATTTTTTTGTCACCATCAATCCAATTGGATGATGAACAGGTTCCCATTATATCATTACAATAACTTATTATCTCATGTACTGGGTTGCATCCATGCCTACAATAGATTATACTACTGCTACTACTATGCGATTCATATAGAAACATATCATAATCCATTTTAGTTTCCCATTAATTTTTCCTAGTGATAGCGGTACACATTTACTCAATGAAACTATCTATTTCATACTTGCTAAGTTCATGATTGCCCACCATAAAATAACACCGTATCATCCCAAGACCAATGGCACTGCCAAAGCATTCAATAAAATTTTAGATACAACACTTATAAATATTTGTAATATTGGTTGCATTGATTGGGATGATAGAGTGTCTGTAGTACTTTGGGCTTACTAAACAACTTATAATTATCTGAACAAGAGCACACCGTTCAATCTGGTGTACGGAATATAAGTAGTTCTTTAGGTTAAATTTTTGGTACCATCTCTATGTATTGAATGCGTTGGACATTAGATGGGGATTCATCATTAAAATCATGTTTGAATGCTTTTTTACAGTTGGATGAAGCCTGTTTACTTGCTCATTGGAGTCAATAAGTGGATAAACATAAACAAAAGGCATGACATGATCAACACATTAAGCACAAAACATTTACCCCTAGAATGAAAATCTTTCTCTACAACTCCATGTTTGTGTGATATTATGGGAAACTTCATATTCATTGGGATGGTCCTTTTATTGTTCATAACATTCACCCTACTAGTGTTTGCCATTTAAAAAGATTAAATGACCAATTTCTTTTTGGACACTACAATGGTAGCCAACTATAGTTGTATTTCTTTACTTAAAAGTATAATTTTTGTAAGAATAAGGCTTATTTCATTAGTTTAGGATTTCCTATTTTCAATAAAATCACTACCTTAGTTGCGTGTAATGTTTATTTAATAAAAGGTTTGTTTATTTTTGTACTTATAATTTCATGGAGGATCATGACACACTTTTAGAGTGGGGTAAGATGTAATACATGTGTTCATGTTAAAGTACTATAAGGATGCACGTGCAAGTTAAAATATCCTAAGATAAGAGATTACCACAAATAGTTTGAATATTCAAAATATTGAATACTTGGATTCCACTTCAAAGAAAAGTATGGGACAAGATGTTTCATTAATATGAAAGGAATAGTAGTTGTGATAAGTGTGCCAACATCATGACAAAACAATACCATTAAATGCATTTATGGTGAAAAGTGACGGTCGAATAATGATGTCCATTACAAATGAATTAATTATGAGAAGTGATGGTCAAAAATAAGGGGGGTAGTAAATACAAGTTACCCCCTCAAACCTATAAAAAGGAATTGAGAAATCATTTTAACTTTATGAATTTAAAATTTTTAATGCCTTAGACTCTACAAGGATATTTTAGTTGACCAACCTTCCATACTTTGGAAAACTTGTGGAAGTAGTTAAGTTTTGACTCTCACGCATCCATAAGGACTACCTCTACTTTGTTGGGCACAACATGAAGATTACACCTGAGAGAATAAGTAAGGCATCAGGACTACAATGCTCTAACATGGAAGTATAATTTGACTTGGAAGACTTAGAGGAAATAGGGAAAATAAAAATAACACACATGTACCTAAATTAGGGCCATGACATGCATGTCAAAAAGTTACAAGATCCTACCCTCCAAGTAGTCATGTGTATCATCATGAACAATATCAGTGGTATCGATCATTGGAAAGAGGTGGATATGGGTCACGTATACATGACTCACCAGGTGATTGAGGGCCTAAAATACAATTGGTAAATGTATTTTGACCACAAGATCATAGAGGATGCTGAGAGGACCCATTATATAATAGGCCATAGGTTTCTATGGGTGGTAATTTTATTATTAATAGTGATGAGATTAGTGTACCAAAATACACCTTAGGTGAACTAAAATGGGAATAACTACCTGAACACAATTCCTCTAATGAGTGCTATAAGGTATTCACATGCCCCAATCATATCACCCCTACATACAAGAATAAGATGAAGTTGTGGTATGACAACATGAAGGAGGCCTTTGGGAATGAATGATGTATTCTTAAAGACTTTCCCATCCAGGTTAGTGAGCAAGACAAATTTATAGTAAAATAACATTTCTCTCTGGGGTGAATCAAGATGGTCCCTTCTAGAGAACTTTCAGCTTGGTTGAAGGTGGCCTATGCCTTTACAATACAATACTTCATTGATTTGATGAATCACATTTTTGATGCACAACCTCTCACCTTGGAAGTAGACTGAATTGACTTGGATATTCACACTCTCTAAAAGATGTATGTCTATCCTAGCAAGAAGGCCTACAAAGAGAAGCAAGAGACTGATCAAACTGACATCAAAATCTAGTAAACCATGGTCAAAGAACAAGTGTATGATCTATTTTACATGTTTTAGCTAAAGAATAAATATTTAAAAGGTGCAGAGCATGTAAGGGAAAAAATTCCACCTATACCACATATTGTGAATAAAAATTGGGTTGGGCATGATGCCAACACAAGTTCATGGCCCGATCTTTCAAAATGGCAATGGATTGCCCAGGTGTCACCATCAAGAGCTTCACCTCCATAAGTTTCTCTACCAAGAGCTTTATTTCCATGGGCATATCCACTTAAGGCTTCACCTCCATGAGCTTCTCCACCTAAGGCTTCACCTCCAAGAAATTATCCACCAAGGGTATCACCATCAGGGGCTATCCTACAAAGTACACTAGAGAAAGAACCTAAGGGGTTAACACCATTACCCCCTATGAAACTAATGTAGGAAGAACTTGAAGGCCATAAGGAAGAAACATAGGAATATGACTCTAAAAAAACACCTTCCCTGGTAAAAGAGAGGAGACCACCTTTGATGACATCCAATTAGACATTGGGGGTCCATTAACGAAGAGAGGGATGGTTTTGATACTCATCAAATAAATAGAATGGACATTGGTAGCACTTCTTTGGCTCAGATATGGAGGTCAAAATCCTTGAGTGTGACCCCAACAAAGGAAAAGATCCTACCATTTTTGAAGTATAACCATCTTTGATTGATTCATCCACCAACCTGCATGCTTAATATCAAACAAGAATTCTAGATAGGATTCTCTATATATGGCTGCATTTCCTTCCCTAAGATGCAACCATTGATACAATATGACAAATATCCTTCCTTTTGGACATGTACAATGAATAGTAACATTTTGAGATTTCTCCAGATAGCCTCATGTTAGATTCTCAAGCACCAGTTCTACCAAATCCACTATGGGTTGATCCCCAGAAGATATCTCCTCTATAAGCTAGCGTCGCATTCTAAAAAATGGCTTTTGAAGTAGTGCACCAAAATATAATTTCAAAGTTTGACATGCATGATGCAGAAAAGAAATATGACCAAGTAATGGTAATGTATGAGAATAAGTTTCCACTCGAAAGGCACTTGAAGAAGAAGTGGCTATGCTAAAGCAATAAATGAAGTAAGCCACAAAGGCCAAAGTAAAAAATTTAAATTTGTGTAAATATATTTTGGGCCAAGAATTGGCATTAAAAGATGAAGTGCCTTTAGATGGAGAAGCTGTGAATAAATTGGAGACCCTAGTAAATATCCTTTTGAAATGTTATAAGGAATAACCCATTGATGAGAAATGAAGAATTATGGGAGGCTGAGCAGTTTATCAATGTTGTATAAGTCTATAAATGCACCCTTGAAAGAGTTGGGGAAGTGATCCCCATCTTGGATCAGATTTTTGAAAAATTGGCATGGCCTAACAAAATTTTAGAGGATCAACTCAATGAAGAGGAGTTTTAACGGCAGTAGTTTGTGGATGCTTCCCTCCTAATAAAAGATTGCACTGAGCATGCAAATGCATTTAAAGATGTTAAATCTATGGAGGAAATAGGTTATCATTGAGGTTGCTACACTTAAAGATGTTCAAAAGGATGCTATCACATCCCTCGACCAATTGGTTAATAAGGCCAACAAATGTTTTGACTAACCTAAGGTGTTGAATAAGTTAAAGGTAGACATAAAAGAGATAACGTCCAAGCTGCTTGACACTTTGTCACATTAGGACACTGCCAAGAAGTAGATTAAACAAATTGAGCTTGAGTTTTTGGTTGAGGTTGAGTCTGATACTTAATTCAAGATGGACTAAGAGCATAGTGTGGGATTATGTTGGACCCCAAATTTTGACTAAGTGTTTTAGATTTTTGGCATGAAACTAGCATGATGGGAGAGGAATATGGTGTAATAAGACCATGGCATGGAACTAGCATGGTTTAGAAAGAATGTGGTGTGAAACTAGTGAGGTGCGAGAGGATAAAGGCATAGAATATAATAAGTGTGAGAAGACCCAATCAAAGATGGAACAAAGCTACGAAGAACTTGAGAACATAAGAATCAGAATAACAATGAAAGACTTGGGGAGCACATGAGAAGTGGGAGATGATTGAGGATTGATTCTTAAGGACCATGTAAACTTTTATCATCATGAGTTTTGCACTGACCCATGAAAAGGAGGACATTTGGTAGTAAGGATATATCATCGAGTAAGAATATATGGGGCGCAAAGGCCTGGGTCCTTAGGAGAGAACAATTGAAAGAATGCCATGACTCTCAGTCTACTAAGAGATCATTGGCCAATCACCCAAATATCATTTATTATGTAACTAAGTGGTTAGGGTAAAACAAATATAAATACTATTGTGTGGAATCATGTAAGGTAACTGATAATAGATAGTATATTATGACTATGTAATATAGACTTATGAATATTACAATCAGTTTAGGTGTTGTGTGTTTTTGATAAATTGATATTTGAGCATGAATAGTGGGTTGAATTGACTAAATTGTTGCTTATATTTCATAATGGGATTTATAGAACATGCATTATATGATTTTACATAGACAACCCTTTGAACTTCATGGCATTTGTCTTTGTGTTCTTTGTTATTGTGATTAATGAGTCAAGGTCTACAATAGTGTATTTATTTTTATGTGTAATTTCTAATCAGATATATGAATAAACTCAAATATATAACTAGTGTGTTACTGAGCAACATAACCCACATGAACTGGTCTCTTGCTACATGCTTTGGATGAGCATGCAATAACTTAGTCTTGCATGAAAGGCCAACATGCAAGCTTTTTGGGGCTACTCTTTAGCCCTTAAAGAAAGCATGATTAAGAGAATAAAAACCCAACACCCTTGACATCACATATAGAGGAAGATTACAAGAAATAAAAATGGCCTATATAAGAATAAAGAGATATAATAGGGTAAGTGCATGTAGTTGGGGGATAATTCTATAGACATTTATTGTAACACATATGTGTTATATACATAACACATACGCATAATGTCCATAATGCATACACATTATTTCAAACTAGGATGAGGATCACCAAGCCTAAATGCATACACATTATGTTTTGTAAACATAACTTAGACGCATTACAATGCATACACATTATAGCATGTACACATTACCTTTACATTGTACAAAAAAATATATTGGAAGGGGTAGATGGTTTACTAAAATAAATGTTTTGTGTACTTATACTTTATATTTATTTTAGTAAATATAATAAATTAGGGTCACTCTGTATCTGATAGATTTGGTATCACAGCTGCATGCCTTATGATGTGGGAGATAAGTTTTCAAAATCTAATATGTTCAGTGCTTAGTCATTTTCAGGCTTAGTATTGAACCTAGGGATTTTAGGGCATAACTTTTACAATTGATGTCAATTTTTGGTAAGCATATAGTAATTTTTAAAGATTTTATGCCTTCTGAATTGTTTACTAGCATTTCTATGAGTCCTATGTTTGTCAACATTGAATTTTACAAACCAATCAATTTCAATTCAAGACAAAGTGGTGTGATTTGGACAACATAGGTCAAATTGATGACTTGCACATATCAAACAACCACTTTGTGTTAATTTCACTTGATCATTGTCCCTCCCTCATCCCTAATAACTTTTTCTTTATCCCTTATCATCCTTAATCACTGCTTCCTTGTCCCTCATCATCCATAATCACATCTTCATTGACCCTCACCACTCCTCATCATCTCTAATCACTCCCTCATCATCCCTAATCACTCCCTCATTGACCCTCACCATCCCTTATTATCCCTAATCACTACTTCATCATCCCTCATCATCCCTCATCATTCCCTCCTCATAACTAATAATACATAATCACTCCATCCTCATACCTAATCATCCATAACCACTCATTCATTGAACATCACCTTTCCTCATCATCGCTAATCACTCCCTCATTGTCCCTCATGATCCATAAACACTCTTTCATCATGCCTTATCGTACCTAATTACTCCCCCATCATCCCTCATAATTTATAATCAATCCATCCTCATAATCATTTATCCTCACCATACCTCATAGACAATAAGATAAACACATGGGCAAGTGCACAAAGTACATGATTTTTCTAAAATTTCATAAATCTAAACTTCTGTAGATAATTTGAGATATATACACTCTAAATTTGAAGATGTTGTAAGAAAATAAAATGTATCATTTCGAGTCTAGTTTCCAAAACACTATTTAAGAAAAAATGGTTAAGTATAACTAGGTTAAACATCTAAAATTTGAAGAGAACTCCTATTTTTTAAAAAAATAGATTAGATAGATGGTTGTGTGATGTACCATTTTTTAGTAGCGTTTAATATTGTTTGAAACCCTTTGGTGAATACTTAGATAAGATTTTCTAGTTTGTGACCTATATTTTTTTATATTTTTTCAATGAATATATTTTTTTAATGAATTTTGTAAGTAAATAGATCCTAACAACTGACAAAAAATGGATAGCCACCTGTGCAACGTGCTTAACTACCTCAAAAAAATGAAAATCAATTTTTTTTGAACGTGTGTAGAATTAGGCCTAGTTTGTGACCATATAAATTGTATTACACTTGGATCAATGGAAGATATATAGGCATGCATGTTTGTAGCATGTAGTGGCATAAAAAGCCTATAGTTAGAAATCAACATAGTTTGAAACCTTAAATTAGTCCAAAAATTATAAAAATCATATTTTTGGAAAGAGGAGAGTGTGCTCACCATGATGGTATTATATTTTTGAAATTTTTCATTGAAACTCATAGTGTATTTGGTGATTGAAGTTCAATTTTATTATTTTTTGTCAATACTCTTAGACTCAGTTGTAGATTGAGAGGTCCAATCCTTTGGTTCGAGAATCCAAGGCATTCCTGAGCAAAAAGGCTTAGTGTTTGAATTAAAATTAAAATAGCATGATCACGTTAGTAATGCAATCGTGTTATTTATGATAGAGTTGGTTGGATCTTTGACTTATGATGTTGCATCTTGGTTTTTGTTTACAATTTGTTAACTAGGTGATGAATTGCTTAACAACTTTTTATTTCTCCATATTGATCAATGGGGATGCTATCGATTTCTTCGGACCTGATAGAGGACTGAGGCAAGGTTATACTTTGTCTCCTTTACTCTTCCTTCTCATGGATAAAGGTTTGAGTAGTTTTATTATTGCAGCAAAAAATACTAGTAGTTTCAAGAGCATTAGGATGGGACTCTTTATTTTTGACTCACTTATTGTTTGTTGATGATATTTTGTTACTCTATGATGGATCGAGAAGGGACACATGCAAGTTAAAGGAAATTATGGATCTATATTTCTTGGCTACTAGAATGAATATTAACATTGACAAATCTATTGTATCTTTTTATGGTATTAGCAAGTTAGATAAGGGGTTTTTATCACAACTTTTTCCCTTTCAACAGGTGGATATTCAAATTAGTCTTAAGTATCTTGGGTTTTTTATTAAACCTAATTATTATGGTCAAAAGGATTGGCATTGGCTTATTCCCAAATTTGTGAAATGGTTATCTATGTGGTATTTTAGGTGGATTTCCAGGGGTGGAAGACTCACTTTGGTTAAAAATATTTTGGAAGCTATTTTGGTGTACTGGATGTCTCTGGATTTTATTCCTAAAGGGATTCTAGAGAAGCTCAAACAAATTAGTTTCAATTTCTTATGGTCAGGTAGTAAGGACAAGAAGGGTATACCCCTTGTGAAATCGGAACTGATTGCTTTAACTAAGGAAGATGGGGGGTGGGGTCTAAAAAATACACATATGTTTGCTAGTGATTTGGCAACAAAAAATGTATAGAGGCTCATTATTAGAAGAGGGATATGGTGTGAGGTTATCTAACAAAAATATATCAAACCTACTACTTTGATTGATTGGATTCATAATCTAGAAAATTACCACAAGAATGGCTCTATTATTTGGAAGGCTACGGTCTCTACTTTCCAAATTATAGGCAAGTGGTTAGCATGGAAAGTGGGTGACTGAGGGAAAATTAGAGTGGGGGAAGACCCCTAGGTTAGATGTGATGAGGCTTATAGACTTCCAAACATATTTATTAAACAACTTATAAGGAAGGGCATTTTCTACCTTTCTCAGGTAGTTGATACAAATCTCACAACTATATGGAGTCAAGAATGGAAATCAATTGAGTTGTTGGGTCTAGAAGATGTTGAGAAAGAGGCATGGACTGACTATATTAGAATCCTAAAAATCTTTCATGTTAGATTAAAAAATGTTCCTGATGAGATAATTTGGTTAAAAAATTAAATTAATGGCATATACACACCAAATTTGGGGTACAAATCTATTTTTAATGTTGATCAGGTGAATGTACATGTTTGGTGGTGGAAAATTTTATGGAAGCTGAGGTGCCCACTAAAAGGGCATATTTTCTTATGTCTAGTTCTCAATAATAAGATTCTAACTTGGGCAAACTTACAAAAGAGGGGATGAATTGGTCTAAATAGATTTCCTTTATGTAAGGTTTTTAATGAAAATGTCAATCACTTATTTCTCACATGTGATTATATTGGTCAAGTCTGGAGGGGGATAGGGGTTTTTACTGGTAAGCAAATTTTATGGAATGGTGATAACATAGTTGAAGCTCTCTTTAACTAGATGGGGAATCCTAATTATAAGGAGTTTAAAGCTTTACCTACCCTTGTTCTCTAGGGAGTTTGGCTATCTAAAAATGCCTACATTTTTAATGATAAGAGCATATCACCTTACCAGTCAGCTTCCCAAAGTTTTAATATCATTAAAATTTTTACTCAACTGAAGAGAGATAAAACTACTAGACATATATTTGAAGAGGTCATCGACAAAACATGGGCTTGGCTTTATTTTGATGCGGTGGCACAAGGTGAACCTCAAGTATGTGGTGTTAGAGGTATATTATTCTTCAAAGATGAACACTTGGTGAGGTTTAGAGTATAATTGGGGAGTGGTACAAACAACTATGTAGAACTTATGGCTATGAAATTATCTTTGATGCTTGCTACTAAGAGCAGTGTTACCTATTTTTAGGTGTTTAGTGACTCTCAATTTGTGATAAATTACATGAATGGCATGTTTTAGATGGACAATATACAACTCCATCCTATTTTAGAAGAGATTAAATCTTTAAAATCTCTTTGTACTAATGTGACCGTCCAACATATCTATAGAGAGAGAAATAGGGTAGCTGATGAATTATCTAAAGGTGGTATTCAGATAATACTTGGATGATGGTTGTTATCAAAACTTCATGATGGTCACATGGGTGATTATGAACACACACCTTTCTTCTAAATTTATCTACTCACTTTGGTGGTTTGTTTTTATGTTTTCTCGATCTTTTGGTTACTTCTATTGTTGTGGTTTTTTTCTGTACAATGTGGATATTATTTAACTACATTGGTTTCTCTGGGCTCGCTTGAGTTATTATTGTTGTACTTTCTTTATTTAGACATTTTTATGGAATGATTTTGTCTACATTTACAAAATGTAATCTCATTTTATTAATTAATTACAATATATTTTTCTTCTTAATAAAATACAATTATGTTAGTTAATAACACGATCACATTAATAACATGATCACATTATATCTTCATAACACCCAAAAATGTAAATTTTCTCGAGCTCAAATTTTATAAATGTTCTTATATGTTCTTGAGCTCCCTAATAATGGTGTTATTTCATGTGATATGGGAAAGGTCCCTAACCTTGGATATCACATTAGACTTCAAAAAAATTATGGGAATTTTAATATGCTGACTTGAATAATTATAATTAATTGGTTTTAAGGTGTAACTCATTATACATTTTATGATATAACTAATTTTATCATGAGATGTCATAAAATGCATTTTTTAAACATATGGCCAAAACTTAGCCTTTTGAGTACCAATCTAGCTGTGCATTTGAAGTAGATTGGGGCTATTTCAAGCCCCTTCAACCTAATTGCATGACTATAAAATGTGATTTGGGGGTTGATCGAATCCAATTTCATTAACTCAATTGAAGCAAAGAAACATAATTTATTTATGCAAGTTTTACATGTCTAGAATGTGGTTTTGAGCTCAATAAACTTGAATGTCATCAGTTAATGAATGCAAATGTTGATTAGTTCAATTATGGAGGTAATTAGGGTCAAAATGAGCCACATGACCATATTTTAAATTATATATGATGTGATTTGGAGTGAAATTAACCATAATGTCATGTCATATATAATTAAGCAAAGAGTTGACTCATTTTATTAAGAAGGCATTTGAGGCCAATTTAAACCCCTTCAAGAGCAAGATATGATTTGGGGTAAAATTAAGTTTTATTCTATCATTAATTTATCTAATTAGTCAATTTTTACAATTAAGGGCATTATTTGAACAAAATTGAGCCCCTAAACCAAATTTATGGCTCAATCGATTGTATAATGTATGTAACATGTATGGCTTAACTGACCATACTTTTATCAAAAATGCAAACATGAAGGAAATTGTCAAAAATAGGTGAATAAGCAGCCCAAATTTTATTTAATTACCTTATTGACTGGACCCTATATCTGATATCATAAACCTAAACCTTGTACCATTTACCTTAAACCCTAAACCCTGTACCATTTACCTTAAACTCTAAACCATAAGCCCTGAACCCAAAACCCTTTAAATTATAGACCCTAAACCCTAAAACAATAAATTTATCCCCAATTAACATCCTTTATATCCTAAGAATTAGGTTCACAAGGATTAACTTGGTCAAAATCACATCACTCATTACCATAATTGACTTAATTGGCTCAATCTATGATGATGTGTGGGATAATTGAGCCCAAAATCACATTCTTTGTTGGGGATCAACCAACAATGTTGATTACAATGTGAAAGCAATAAATGCATAATTAAACCAAAAAGATAAGTAACTAGAATCAGATAATAGCAAACAATAAGAGATACAAGAAACCACCCTGAAAACTTGTATTAAACTCTTTACAGAAGGAATACAATTGAAGAAACTTCTTTTCTTCCACACCTCTCTCAGATGTACAGATCTCTTACCAGATCTCTTTCCCTCAAGAGCTCTCTCTCTCAATTACAATCAACTCCAACAACCTGGAATGATTCACATATACAATACTGTATTGTTCAACACTCTACACACACATACAATAAGCTATGAAGAATTATCCCTATTATATAGAATTAGGGATCATGAGCAATGCAATTACAACCAACAGATGCACCTCCTAATCAAGGGCTCTAAACAGTCTTACTAATAATAGAGATGCAGACTTAAGACTAACACTTAATCCTAACATGCAAACACTCTGTTCTGTCCACGAAAATAGCATTCTGGACGCACAGGTAACCGACATCAGTTCCTCCCTGTTTGCTTGTGACTGACGTCGGCCGATCCATGATCGATGCCGGCATCTCCTGGTCTGCTCTTGACCGACGTCGGTCGCTCCTGACCGATGCCGGTGACTGTGTAACATTAGCAACCTACAAAATACTCATTTGGTGAAGCTTTTAGCTCCACACCTTAACAATCTCCCACTTGGAGATAAACAGCTGCACTAGTACTTGTACAACAACATCTTCTAGCTCCTCCATCTTCAACTCAATCATGAAGACCAACAAAATTTGAATGAAGATTCAACTTCTCCTTTGTTACCGGCTTGGTTAACATATCAGTAGGGTTCTTATTTGTATGGATCTTCTCCAGCTTCAATTCACCATCCTCCAATACCTGTCTAATGAAGTGGTACCTAAGCTGTATATGCTTTTTTCTTGAATGAAAGGCTGAATTATTAGCCAAATGAATTGCACTCTGACTATCACTGTATAATCTGCAACTCTCTTGCTCCTTTCCTAGCTCTTCCCTGAATTGTGTCATCCATATCATCTCTTTGCTAGCCTCTATGACTGCAATATACTCTGCTTCTGTAGTTGACAAGGCAACAACCTTCTGCAACTTTGATATCCAACTAACCGTCGTTCCACCAACAGTGAAAACATATCCTGTGGTGCTTCTTCTGCCATCCAAATCACCTGTCATATCTGAATCTACATAACCATGTAGAGAAGTATTTGAACCTCCATAGCACAAATGCCTATTGCTGGTCCCTCTCAGATATCTAAGGATCCACTGAACTACTTTCTAGTGCTCCTTCCCTAGATTGGCCATATACTTACTTACAACTCCCACTGCTTGGGCAATATCCGGTCTAGTACAAACCATTGCATACATTAAGCTCCCTATTGCGGAAGCATATGGAACTCTACTCATGTAATCTACCTCATCATGTGAATTAGGACACTATTCTTTACTCAATTAAAAATGTCCAGCCAAAGGTGTGCTTACCAGTTTTGCATCTTGCATATTGAACCGTTTCAACACCTTGTTCACATAATCCTCTTGAGACAAAATCAACCTATGATTTTCCATGTCTCTCTTAATGCTCATGCCAAGGATTTTATTTACTTCTCCCAAATCCTTCATGGCAAATGTGTGAGCTAATTTCACCTTAAGCTCAGAGATATATTGCATGTGTGATCCTGCAACCAGCATATCATCTACATACAACAACAGAATAATAGATCTACCATTATCCAATCTCTTAAAATACACACAATGGTCAAATTGACACCTATTGTAGCCATGCTTAGTCATAAATCTGTCAAATCTAAGATACCACTGTCTAGGAGCTTGCTTGAGGCCATACAAGCTTTTCTTCAATCTGCACACGAGCTTCTCCTTACCTTTGACCTCAAATCCTTTCGGCTGATCCATATATATTTCTTCATCCAAATCTCCATGAAGAAACACTATCTTAACATCAAGCTGCTCAAGATGCAAATCCTCAATAACAACTAAAGACAATACAGTCTGTATAGAAGTCATTTTAACAATAGGAGAAAAAATCTCACCAAAATCAATACCTAGTTTTTGTGCAAATCCTTTCACTACCAACCTAGCCTTATATCTCATCTATCTATTCTCACCTTCTTTCAATCTATAGATCCACCTGTTATTTAGTGTCTTCTTCCCTGCTGGCAACTCAACCAAATCCGATGTTTGGTTCTCTCTCAAGGAATCAATCTCCTCATTCATGCCTAGCTCCCACTGATTCTTGGATTCCACATGTATTACTTCATCAAAACTCTCTGGTTCTCCACCATCAATAAGCAATAAATAGAATAATGAAGGGGAATATTGAATTGGAGGTTTACTTACCCTTTTTGACCTCCTGATGGGCGTCTGAGACTCATTCACAACACGCTGTCCACCCAAATTCTCTGACAGTGATCGACCTCGATCACTTCCAGGCCTGTTACTAGCTGACATCGGTTCTCCCTGACCAACGTTGGTTCCTTCCTGGCCGATGTCAGTCACTGTATGATCGACATCAGTTCCTGTATTGCCGACGTCGGTTCCTGCCTGACTGACATCGGTCTCTGTGTTTTCTTGTTTGTGATTAATTTTTCTCGCGAGCTCATTTTAGACCGTCACCTCGTCCAATTCTCCATTGCTCTGCCCAGATTGATTCAACTTCTTGAGCTGATCACTATACATCACTTTTTCATTGAAAACAACATCACGGCTCCTAATTATCTTGTTAGTTCCTAGATTCCAAAACCTGAATCTAAAATCATCAGAGCCATAGCCAATAAATGTGCACCTCATAGACTTAGCATCCAACTTCTTTCTATTTTCCTTATCAACATGCACAAAGGCTTCACAACTAAAAACTTTAAGAAATGAGAGATCTACCTTTTTACCTATCCATGCCTCTTCTAGAATTCCACCATCCAGAGCTGTAGAGGGTCCTCTGTTAATCAGGTACACTGTAGTATCCACAGCTTCTGCCCAAAACTCTAAGGGCAAACCATCATGCAATCTCATACACCTTGCACGCTTCATTACTATTCTGTTCATCCTTTCAACAACTCCATTTTGCTGAGGTGTCCTTGGAACCGTCTTTTGCCTACATATTCCATGCATATACAATACCAGTTGAACTTATAACTGTAGAACTCACCACCATTGTCAGATCTCAGGCACTTCAATCTTCTGCCTGTTTCATTCTCAACCATATCTTTCCAAATCTTAAACGTGTCAAATACATCAGATTTCTTCTTAATAAAATAGACCCATACCTTTCTTGTAGCATCATCTATGAAAGAGACAAAGTACTGTGATCCTCCAATAGAAGAAACCTGAGCTGGTCCCCACACGTCTGCATGAACAAGCTACAATTTGTGCTTCTTCTTTGTTGATCCAGTCTTGAGAAAACTCACTCTCTTCTATTTCCCAAAAACACAGTGCTCACAAAAATCTAGATCTATGCTTTTCAAATCTGAAAGCTTACCTTTTGACTTAAGAATGGACATTCCCTTCTCACTCATGTGGCCGAGCCTAGAGTGCCACAACTTTGCATCCACATCTAAAGTAGATAATATAGAAGGAGAAATATCAGTAATACAATTACATAAATAGAGAGTACCTACTCTCTTACTTATAGCCAATACAAGTGCACCCTTGGTCACCTTCCAAGATTCAACTGTGAGAGTTACTGTACAACCCTCATCCCCTAACTTTTCTGTAGAAATCAAATTCCTCTTCAAGCTGGGAACATGCATGACGTCTCTCAACACCCGTGTGTTGCCATTCTGCATTTTCAACTGCACTTTTCCTTTGCCAACAATTTTACAAGGCTCATCATCCCCTAAATACACTATTCCAAAATCTCCATGGACATAGTCACTAAAATATTCTCTATTAGGGGTAGCATGAAAAGAGGCACCAGAATCTAAAACCCAAGATTCTATATTATTATGCAAAGAGAATATAAGAGCATCTTGTGCAATACCTACAACTTTTGCTTCTTCCTTATCTTCATGCTGATTGTCCTCCTTAGGTTTTGACCATCAATATTTGCTTATGTGCCCTATCTTTCCATAATTCCAGCATTGTGGCTTCCTGCCATTTTTGGATTTGGATCTACCTCTCATCTTTGACTTAGACCTTGATCTCCCTTTCTTGCTCTTCTCTTTTTGCCTTCCCCTGCTCTCAAAACTTAAAGCGTTCCCTAATGTTTCCTCTGTGCTTTTCCTGCAAATTTCTTCATTCAAGATTACACTAACAACATCCTCTACTTTTAAAATATTTGAAGCAGATGCAGTATTACTAACTGCCATTACCAAGCTATGCCAGCTTTCAGGCAAAGAACATAATATTAAAAGAGCTTTAATTTCATCATCAAACACAATTTTGACTGAATTTAATTGATTTACAATTCCATGGAAATCATTTAGATGATTAGATACAGATCCACCTTCCTGCATTTGCAAATTAAATAACTGCTTCATAAGATATACCTTATTTGAAGCTGAGGGTTTTTCATATAAATTTGCTAAAGTAGTCATCAACTCTACCGTTGTCTTTTCCTGTGATAAATTAGATATCACAGTAGATGCAAGACTCAGTCTTATAGATCCAAGAGCCTTTCTATCAAGAACTTCCCATTCTTCATCATCCATGTCTTTGGGCTTCTTTAAAGCCCCACCTAACGGTAAGTATAGATCTTTCTGATACAGATAATCCTCTATCTGCATTCTTCAATGTTGATAATTATTGCCATTAAACTTCTCCATTCTCAGTTTACTTTCTTCTGCCATTGCTTTTCCCACTCAAACAAAAATCTCTGTGAGTAACCTGTAATCAATACACACTAACCAGATCTGAAACACTTGTTAGTCAACCTGAGCTCTGATACCACTTGTTGGGGATCAACCAACAATGTTGGTTATAATGTGAAAGTAATAAATGCGAAATTAAACCAGAAAGATAAGTAACTAGAATCAGATAATAGCAAACAATAAGAGATACAAGAAACCACCCTGAAAAATTTGTATTAAACTCTTTACAGAAGGAATACAATTGAAGAAACTTCTTTTCTTCCACACCTCTCTCAAATGTACAGATCTCTTACCAGATCTCTTTCCCTCAAGATCTCTCTCTCTCAATTACAATCAACTCCAACAACCTGGAATGATTCACATATATAATACTGTACTGTTCAACACTCTACACACACATACAATAAGCTATGAAGAATTATCCCTATTATATAGAATTAGGGATCATGAGCAATGCAATTACAACCAACCGATGCACCTCCCAATCAAGGGCTCTAAACAGTCTTACTAATAATAGAGATGCAGACTTAAGACTAACACTTAATCCTAACATGCAAACACTATGTTCTGTCCACGGAAATAGCATTCTGGACACACAGATAACCGACATCGGTTCCTGCCTATTTTCCTGTGATCAATGTCGGGCGATCCATGACCGACGCCGGCATCTCCTGGTTTGCTCCTGACCGACGTCGGTCGCTCCTGACCGACGCCAGTGACTGTGTAACATCAACAACCTACAAAATACTCATTTGGTGAAGCTTTTAGCTCTACACCTTGACATTCTTAATCATAGATATAGGTTCAAGGAGCTCAAATTTACCCCAATTACCTTCATGACTGTACCTTATATACCCTAATCCCTAATTCCTAAAGTTACTAATCCCTAAACTCTAAACCATAAATATAAACTCCTTAAACCCTAAACCAATAATTTTAGCCAAAATTAACATCATTTAAACTAAGAATTAATTTCACAAGACTCAATTTGGCCTAAAACACATGATTGATTACCACATTTGACTAATTCACTCAATCTGTATGATGACATGGGGTATAATGACAACCCAAAAGCACATTCTATAGTCATAAATAGGTCTAAGTGATTCCAATGATCCTCAATTATCTTTGTGATTGGACCCTAATTACCTTAAAGCTTAAACCTTATAGGTCTTAAACCCCACGCCCTAAACCATAAAATCTATATCCTATATTCTAAACCCTAAAAAAATTGGCTTAACACTAATTAACATCATTTACATAAATAATTAGGTGTATACATTACTTAATTTGGCATGAATCACATTAATCATTATCCCAATTGACTAATTAGCTCAATTTGTGATGATGTGGGGGCTAATTGAGCCCAAAAACATAGTGGACCCTATGTACACCCTAAACCATATATACATTAAAACCTAAGCCCTAAACCATAAACCCTAAACACTATACCCTAAATTGTAAACCATAAACTTTCTTTATTTACCAATCGATTTAGCCCTAATTAACATAATTTTTAGGAAGAATTAGGTTCACATGGCATAGAGTGATTAGACCTTATATTCAACCTTAAACCTAAACCTTATGCCCTAATCCCTAAAACCTAAAACATAAATTGTAAGCCATATACCCTAATTCCTTAATCCCTAAACCCTATGCATTAATGTCATGATCCCTAATCCCTAATTAGGGTCAAAATGAGCCACATGAACCTATTTTAAATTATATATGATGTAATTTGGAGTGAAATTAACCATAATTTCATGTCACACATAATTAACCAAAGAGTTGATTGATTTAATCAAGGAGGCATTTGAGGCCAATTTAAATCTCTTCAAGAGCAAGATATGATTTGGGTTAAAATGAAGTTAGATCCTATCATGAATTGATCTAATTAGTCAATTTATTCAATTAGGGTCATAATTTGGGAAAAATTGAGCCCCTAAATCAAATTTAGGGCTTAATCAATTGTATAATGTATGCAACATGTATGGCTTAACTAACCCTAATTTTATTAGAAATGCAAACATGTAGGCAATTGTTACAAATAGGTCAAAAAATAACTCAAATTTTCTTCAGTTACCTCACTAATTGGACCCTAGATCCTATAATTTAAATGATAAACCCTGTACCATTTACCTTAAACCCTAAACCATAAGCCCTAAATCCTAAACCCTTTAAATTGTAGACCATAAACCCTAAACTAATCAATTTAGCCCCATTTAACATCTTTTAGAGTAAAAATTAGGTTCACATGGATCAACTTGGTCAAAATTGCATCACTCATTACCATAATTGACTTAATTGGCTCAATTTGTGATGATGTGGGGGATAATTGAGCCCAAAATTACATTCTTTACTCACAAATATTTTTTGAAAGAGATCAAACTTACCCCAATCGCCTTCATGATTGTACCTTATATACCCTAAAACTTATAACCTAATACCTAATCCCTAAAATTCATAATCCCTAAACTCTTAATCATAAATATAAACTCTTTAAACCATAAAACAATCATTTTAGACTAAATTAACATCATTTAGACTAAGGATTATGTTCTTAGGGCTCAATTTGTCCTAAATCACATGACTGATTACCCTATTTAACTAATTCACTCAATCTACATGATGACATGGGGTATAATGATAACCCAAAAACACATTCTATAGTCACAAATAGGTCTAATTGATTCAAATTATCCTCAATTACCTTTACAATTGGACCATGTGTACCCTAAACCCTAAACCCTAAACCTTATAGGTCTTAAAACCCAAGCCCCAAACCATATACCCTATATTTTAAACCCTAAACCAATTGGTTTAGCACTAATTAACATCATCTATATTAATAATTAGGTATATACGTTACTTAATTTGGCTTGAATTGCATTACTCATTACCCCAAATGACTAATTAGTTCAATCTATGATGATGTAGGGGCTGATTGAGCCCAAAAACATAGTGGACCCTATGTACACCCTAAACCATAATCACATTAAACCCTAAGCCCTAAACCATAAACCATAAACACTATAACCTAAATTGTAAACCATAAACTTTCCCTATTTATCAATTGATTTATCCGTAATTGACCTCCTTTGTAGTAATAATTAGGTTCACATGGCATAGAGCGATTAGACCTTATATATACCCTTAAGCCTAATCCCTAATCCCTAAACGCTATACACTAATGCCCTGATCCCTAATCCCTAATCTATATTAATAATAACATAATCACATTATTATTAATATAGACAAAACTCACTTTTCAACATTTATTTTTAACCCAAATCGAGTATTAAGAATAGCGTGATTGTATTATTTAATAACATGATGATGTTATTCTTAATATAGACAAAACTCACTTTTTAATGTCCATTTTAAACCCAAATTGAGAATTTTGTCCTCACAAACATTCTTTATGTACTTTTGTAGGACACGTGAGACTTGTGTATTTCTTTTGACCCCACCTTTGAAAATCTATCAATTATCCTTGATGGGTGATAGATCACGTTCGAGGAAGAGGAAGACGTTGAAAGATAAAATGTATGAAATAGAAAATGCAAAGTATCTATAAATCAATCCTAGCTCAGAGAAGATAAATCCTAATTACACTTCTGATTATGGATACATTAGATATTTAGGTCATGACCAAGATGGATCTGCTAAACCTAGCCAAGGGATTTATTACCATAATAAAATCACTAGGGAGGGTTCCAAAGCCTCCAATCAAGAAAAACTATGAAACAACCCTAACTCGGTCCTATGTTTTCATATTCACTAAACTAATAACAAGTAAAGTCTAATCTAGTGTTCACCAAATCTTATGGCATAAAGTTAAGGTAATAAACATTAGAATTAAATATGGATAGAATACATATACTCACATTAATGTATATGAAATCCTAATGTATGGGAGAGAAGTAGAAATGCATATTTATCTATTCTTACAAAGGAGTAACAAATTTAGGAATACTTACCTTTGAAGAAAAACTCATCGAGCCTCAATCTCTCCCTTGGCAAAGGTTATTCATAATAGGTTGTTATGGTATGTAAGGATAACAAAGATAAAAAAATCTAGGGTACACAACCTATTAATGCATCCAAAATAATTCTCCACAATACAAGATCTATATCTCCAAGAAAAGTATAAAACCCTAAGCTATGCTCCTCAAGTAGAATGGTAGATAATCAGATGCACAATATATATATATATATATATATATATATATATATATATATCTTCTTCTTTTCTTTTAAATGATGAAATGGATGTGTTTATTTAGACAAATCTAACCTCAGTGCTTTTCAAAAGTTTAGGCTGATAAGGTCAACCTAATCGACCTTGTATCATTATTGACAAAAACAAATTAGGTCTTAATCTAGGTCAGCGAGGGGCTGACCTAGACCCTATATGAGTTTTATCAATTAGAGTACAAGGTATATGGGGCTAACAGTGTAACACAAACCATCAAATATGATTTTAGGCTAGGGAAGGGCTAATGAAGGTGGAAAATTACTAGAGGAGGGTGCAAAAGAGGAGACAAAGCTTAAGGAAATGTTTGTAGGATATGGGTATGTAGATAACAACTAGTAATAAGGGGACACCAAAATTATGAAGTAACAATGATTTTCCCACCCATTTTATAGTGTATTCCTTAAGGTATGCACTAAGAGAGATTGAGACTTGATGGGTTTCTATAAGATAAAAAGCATTAATAATTAAAAAAATTTGAAAATATTATGTATATACATGTGCCTCACTCAAAGCTCATCATGTGTCATGTATGTGTAATAAGGGATGGTGATTCGGGAAAAGAACATAGAAACACACAATGTTGAAGTTGAATAAAGTGTAATAAGGAGAAAATAAGATAAATGAAAGGACATAATTGAAAAACACATACCTTTACTTACCTTAGTGCTACGGATAAAGAATGATATGTACGAAATATGAATTTGTCTAATGTAGGGAATATTAGGTGAATCTGTAGAGGTTAGAAAAAAATTAAAATTTTTGCAATATAGACATATAATAGGTGAAAAGATCCTATATGATGTTAGGATTCCATAATATTTTACAATTTGTAAAAAAAGCTAGTAGAGACAAAGATATGATCAAAATAAGGAATCTGATGGTAAACATTTGAAAGGTAAATAATTATGAATAATAAATATAAATAGGGTGAAAAGTAGTTCGTTTTTCATTTTTATTATTCTGTAAAAATAGAGCTATGAGAGACCTAATCAGAGACTAGAGAGCCATCATGGTGAGGAGATGACAACTGAGATGGGGAGGATGCATAGCGGCCATAATGAGTGCAACATAGGTAACCAACTAGAATTTTCATTTTTTAAATATTTTGATTTGAAATTAAGCTAAATATAGAAAAGTGATTTGTAGGTGAAATCTAGGCACTAAAATGAACCCTAGGAAAATTTTAGGTACACTAAAGGTAAAACAAGGTATGGGGTAGGAAAGAGGTTGACCAATAAATGCCAAAGGCATTTATGGTAAATGGTCAAAAAGTCATCTATATGGATGAACAGAGTCAACTAGGTCATCTTAGTCTACAAGGTGAGGGAGAAGAAAAAGGTTGATTGCATAGTAGTGGGTTGATTTAGTTTGCTAAAAGGGGGGTTGACTGCATATCAGTGGGATGACATAGCTATTTTGAAATGGTCAATGTATTATTGTTGATAAAGGCTGACTGTGTGCAATAAGGATGATATAGTATTGTAAATCAAGAAGGTGGCTGATCTAGCATTGTATAAGCTGATTTAATAGGAATTTGATAGGGCTAATTTAGTATCCCAAATGTAGCACATGGCCAATTTAGTATTGAATAGGCTAATTTTGTAATAAATTGAAAAACTAAGTCAAACCAGATAATTTTTGTGAAATTTTAAGAATGTATTTTATTTATGAATGACATGGAGATCTGATACATCCTTTATTATTTGATATTTTCGGATACACTAGAGATATTGGTAAGTGATCAATGCATCATGGCTACCATATTTGATGGAGTGGTTGATAGACATGGATAGAGTGTGATTAGTTACATTAGACTTGGGAGGTATTATGGAGATGACGTGCATCCTGTTGAGTGTTGATCTCATTATCATGGTCCTTGGAGCATGGGAATGATTGACCAACACTTTTTGATGGGTGGTGGATGAGGATATAATAGAGTTGGGTATCACACTAGAGGATATCCAAACATTTCTTGGGCTACCGATAAGAGGGATATCAGTGATCAAAAGGACACCGGATGATCTTGAGGAGAGACAAACACTATCCAAGTGGGTGATGTGCTCAGATAAGATATAACTAGGTTTTTAGGTCAGTATTTTTGATGTGTATATCATGTATATTCTAGACATTTAGAAGGCTATGATTGGACTTATGACAACATGAGTGTTGTGTCACAAATTAGACGTCAAGGTATTGCTATATATGTGATAGCCTTGTGTCAGTCCATTTTGGATCAAGGGTGTTATATGATTTTGGGTCTATCATCTAGGTCCATCTCATGCATGATATGTATGGGATGTTGTCTAAAGGGAAGAAGACCCTGGGATTGGTGTTTTTTTTTAGTGATTGGATATACGAGAGTTTACCTATGTATTGATGAACTAGGTTACCCCATGTGGTTGATGATAGGTTACCTCGAGTGACTAGATGGTGGCAAGACTAGGTAACACAAGTCATACCCCATGTGTCAAATTTATAGATGATCACACAAGGGAAGATTGTGTGGTAGCCTTACACACACATTGCTACTATTTGGCTTAGTTGGTTGACCTTAAAAATAGGGTTGACTCGGGTGTGGATCACAAGACACTATACCTAGTAGGTAGAGCCATAACTAATGGTATGCTTTCCAAAGTAGTTTGGACTCCCACACCCAATGGTTTCTCTATTTGTGCATACTTTTTGGGCACAACATGATAGAGAGCCGAAGGGGAGAGGAGGAGCACTAGTCGAGATATCGATGATCAAGATGAAACATATGAGACGATGGACTAGTTGAGCATGACAATAAGAGGATGGAAGAGGAGTGGATATGGATGTGGATACAAGGGTGAAATGAATACCATTACAGTCACTACAATAGGATTAGCAATGACCACTTTGACCATGTCATAGATGGAGGAACCAACATCAAGAATAGACATAGGTGAGGGTAGCTATATAAGATGACCCTATAGTTGGTCTAAGATAGAGCTGGTTGATAAACACACCTCTTAGGAGAGGTTCATGATGTGCTCAAGTGGTGACTCTAGGATTTTTATTGGTGTGGTGGTGATGGACAAAGGAAGTGCTCAGGGGATGAGCAAACAGAGCGATGATGGTGAGATATGTTGTAATTTTTATTTTAAGCTTGGATATAAAATACTCATTACATGTGATTTTAATATATATATATATATATATATATATATATATATATATATATATATATGTGATCTAATATCTATTTGGTTTTGATTTTGTAGATCTTATGACAAAGGAGGTTAGATGGGGATCCTTGGTCATGGTTGCATACCATGACATTTTGGATGGGGTGTTGGCACCATACAACCCCACCACATTGGATGATCCTATGGTACCATCTTCCCCAGCTTAGGTAGGATCATTTAGATTGGTGGGGAGGATGTGAGGTAGTTTTATACACATGAGGATGGATTGCATCCACTGATATGGGTGGGAGTGGGAGAGGCACATGCCTGATAAGAATTGGCTTAGGAGAGAGTAACACACATGGATACCATGGTCTGGTTTGGACAAGTATAGGCCCAGGTGGCCAATCTACAAGGACAGATAGTAGGATTGAGATCCTAGACTACCTCATTATAGTGTATCATGCAGAAGGGACAGTCCCAAGCATCTATGGATAGTGTGTCTAGGCCATAGGATATGCATGATGGAGCCTAGCCATATAACTGGAGCTATGCATTTTGTATTTTGTACCTTTGTATTATATAAAACACATGATATATATAGATATTGATTCTAATAGTTGGATTTGATCTCATGAGTTGTATTTGGTTGTGGATGTTGATGCATGGATATATTTATTTCTAACACATGAATTTTGATTTTGCTATATATGTTATAAGAAATATACATGGAGTGTTTTATTTTCTAACATTATGTGATACACATACATGATTAAAAAGAAAAGGGAAAAAATGACTCAAAATATTATAATTAATAACAAATAAATATACTACACATCATATCACGGTGGGAAATTTGTAATAACAAAAGATGACTAATTATAATAAATCAAAGATGGTAAAAAGGATAAAAAAATGTTTTCAAACCATGAAAAATATTTGCACCAAATTAAAACAAGTAAAATCAAACTATATCATGTTGGGAAGTATGAAAATATTGTAATAAAATGGAAGGCACATAAAAGATCAAATGGTATAAAAACAAAACAATTAATTTAATCAATCATACTAAATCATGTGGGGAAGTATAAAAGAGAAATAAAATAGGAAAAATGAACTTAAATTGATCACACACTAATTCAAGTAGGGAAGTATGGAAAAATTAATAAAAATGGTTATATTCTTACATGCAATTTGAAAATAAAAAGATAAAAGTGAAAAATCAATAGAGTAGGAATAAAACATGCTATAACAAGTTGGGAAGCATGCCCATGATGTGTAGCTCATGATGAAGCATGACTTATCTCAAATTTAACACATGTCATTTCATTATGACTTGGGTATTTTAAAATTTTATGAGAAAGCCCAGGTCCTATCCATGGTCTTACACTATAACTCATAAAGGGAACACCAATAAGGTGGAAATAATGGGAAAATATGTTAAATGGTATGTTTGGAATGGTAATTTGTGAGGAAGGCCTGGTCTTATCCATGGTCTTACACTTCAACTCACAAATGGAATCCTTAAGAAGAAGTGATTAGTGAAAAAAATAATATTTATTAAGGGAAAATACTAGGATTGTGGAAAATGAAAGAGGGAATG
Source organism: Torreya grandis (assembly GCA_037957365.1). Lineage (NCBI taxonomy): Eukaryota > Viridiplantae > Streptophyta > Pinopsida > Cupressales > Taxaceae > Torreya > Torreya grandis. The sequence goes on along the minus strand of JARHVA010000926.1, from coordinate 2,667,384 downwards.
TAAAAATCACAAAGGCATCTATGGGAAAACCTTATGAAACATGAGGCACACTAAGGACATAGAAAAACACTAAGTGACTAGTGACCATAAATATACAAAGGACACCCATTCATAGTAAACACAAAGTTGTATATGAAAATAAGTGAGATACTAAGATTGACTCATGTTGGTTATTTGAACAAGAAAAGTAAAATGGACCTACCTTCCCACAATGTGTTCCCCATTCCTCAGGACCTCTTACAGAGTTGTCAGTGTAATGTGAAGATTGGGTACTTGTGTGATAAATTAGGTAGCACTAAAAGATTTTTTTATTATCCTTTCCTAATATATTGGCCTACCACATCCTAATGTACCTTGAATCTATTATGAGTTAAAATGTGGACTTTGAGATTTGATTAGAAAAAAGAGATGTGTTTTGCTCACATCTTTTAGTCTAATTTGACTTTTGAAATTTTAATGTTGCCTTTTGTATCATTGCCATTTGTTAAAATTATTTTATTTTTGAATTTTTATGTCTTTTAATATTCCTCCTTCATATGGATTTGGAATGACCAATCATGAGAGACAAAGTGATACACATGAATGAGTTTTAGACTTTGGCTAAAGGAAGCTAAGTATCCAAATATATGACTGACTAAAACACTTAGACTTACCTATGAACCAACATCTTATCTCAAGTTTAAACCATGTGTATAATTAGTTTGTGAAAGGAAATAAGGGGAATAAATGGAGATCCAATATGGATTAGTAAAATGAGATTATAATGAGATGACTTGTTTGCTAACTGATAACATGGTAAATAAGGAATGACTAAGGGGAGTAAGGTTTGTATAACTAAGTCACAATAATGATTATCTGTGTTATAGAGATAAGGTAGAAAAAATCATGAGAAATAAAAAAGATATACATAAAAAATTATTGGAAGTTTTTCAATGATGTCTCCAAAGTGACCAAGGATGTTGATGATGTGTCATGTGTGTTAGAGTGACAATGACAAAGTGTGCATCAATGATATTACATGCTTCTTTAGTGGTTGACTTAATGAGGCATTTCATGGATGACATTGATGGTATGAACATGTTTTATAGACCCTATGTATTGTTATGAGTTCTTGGAGTTCTTTTTTAAGTGAAATGAATTCATCAAAGCAGTCATATGAAGGTCTAGGTTTAAGTAGTCATCTTGACAGATAAGGCTAAATAATTAGATTGATGACATTAGCATTCCCATGTGTGAAGTTTTCAATATCAGATTGAGTTATGGATGGATTCCCATATGATATTAGATCATGTTTTCCAAGTTTTAGGTCATTAAGATATGTGTGGAAAAAGTTATTAACGTGCAAAGTTGGCTTCTCAGATAGAGTTCATTAAGTTCCCATACTTAGCCAATTTTATGATATCAAAGATCTATGATGAGCATTTAATAGGGTAATGCATATATATGGTGAGTGATTACTATATAAAAATAAGGTTCTAATAGAAATATTTATGCTTGTTAGACAGATATCAATGGTGATCATAAAGTCTATTAGTCAAGGATCCTAAGAATGAACACGATGAAGACAAGTGTCACATTCACGGAGTTTAAGCAGTAGGTGAATATTGACAAAGCACATTCAAATGTGTATAGGAAGATAAATGGTTTGAATTAGTCAATAATTTAATATAATTCTTAGTAAGAACACAAGGATTCCAAGTGGTGGAAGTTCATTGGAGATTGATTACAGGGCACATAGAGGACATGTAGCACTGCCAAGTGGCTTGATATCAGAAGCGAGGATATAAGATCAATAGTGACGTGTCTGTAGATGATTTTGCATTAACCAGTGACCGTTGGCATTTGTATTAATAAAAGGATAAACCAGTGCTCAGTATTTTGCTTATATCTTTTGATCTAGGATGAATTTATTTATGGTGTAAAAGGAAAAGTTTAAGAGGAATTTAAGGTGCATCTAGATACATTGGTTATAAGGTTTGAATATATATACAATCAAATAAATTAAGCTCCAAATTTGACTATGTGTTTGACTATGTTCTGCAAGTAACTCGAGAAAGGTAATTGAAGATTTATTGATGGTATTTTGATGTTTCAAGATGAGATAACTATTAAAGAGTGTTATAAACTCTATTAGGACCATATTTTTATATTATAAAGGTTTTAACAATCTATATTCAGTATTAAAAAAGGCTCAGGAGTTGACTATGTTTATTGAATACACTGGCAGTTTGAGTGACTACCTTGCAGAGGTAAGTTGAAGGTGTTTTGAGCAGAGTTGAGGAAACATATGAATATTAAGATGTCAAGTAAGTATAAAATTTTCATGAGAAGGTATTATAGATTTTATTTTTTCCATATTCATTTGTGGAGAGTCAAAATATCTTGACTTTATATGACCAATTTGAGTAGTCATTTTAAGAGATTTGATTTGAGTGCTTAGAGCCTTTGTTGGAATGTATAAATCACATGAAGGTGTTACAAATATATTGAAGGTTTCACCCATGTGATATAATAATATGGATATGTGAAATATTTGAGTTATTAATTCATAAGTTTGAGACTATTTTTTTTATGTTTGAAGGCATAAAGGGCGAGGAGATTTAATTGGTAGGTTTAAGTGTTGAGTTGGTGTTCCATGTGGAATGAACCCATGAGGGAGTTAGAAAGGGTTTATTAGAGATATGTTTGATGTTTTTTAAGCTTTGGTATAAGATAAAAGTGGCCTAAGGATTTGAAGTTGTAATGTATGAGTATGAAGGCCTAATTGTCTTATGTCTCACCAAGACCTAATGGTGGTTTTGGGATAATGAGGTATTGGCTGACCTAAGGAGTGTGTGGTTCTTATATTTAATGTGTATGAGGACCTATTTCAAAGCTATAACAAGTATGGTAAGCATCTTGGTCAACCAAGATGGGTTATACTAAGAGGGTGGTATAAATACAAGGCAACATTGGCCAGTGTTAAGAGTGTGTGGCACTAAGTGAAGGAGAGAACCTTTAAAAGAGAAGGTACATGTCATTGAAGACCATAAAATATCAAATATTATAAATAATGTTTATATGATCAAGTTGATGTAGGAGGACACACAGGTCATTGCACCTAATGAGCCTAGAAGAGGCAGATTGAGCAAGTGTGTAGATGAGAAAAAGATTTGTGAAAGTTGTGAGAGCTATGATAAAAGATCAAATATGATCAAGTTGATGTAGGAGGACACACTGGTCATTGCACCTAATGAGCTTAGAAGAGGTAGATTGACGAAGTGTGTAGATGATAAAAAGATTTGTGAAGGTTGTGAGAGCCATGTGGATGTCTTGAGAGGCAGAGCAGAGTGTGGATTGCTTGTATGACCTTGTTTTCATAATTCTAATTTGAATTTATAGGTTTGATGCATCAAAACAAGTGGATGTGTGTATATTGATTTAAAAGGTGGTTTTGGATGCCTTGTGTGTGAAGGTTTGAATGAGTGAAGAGGATTGAAGGAGGTTGTTTTGAAGGGTTTCTCCATCAAATTGAGAAGTAATAAGAGTTTTTAAGTTGTTCGTTTCATATATTTTGTGTTGGTGATCAACATCTTAGGCAAGTTGGTGGTTGTCATCTTTAGGGGTTGGTGCTCCTTGTGAAGTGGGTACTTCACTAAATTCTCATGTTAGTAATCATCTTATAGGATAAGTAGTCCATGTGTTTGTAGGCTTAAGAGTGGGTTTTCTCCCCCAAGAGGGTTTTCCACATAGATATTGTGTTATCTTTCTTATCTTTAATGTTCATTATTATGAGTTGGTTATTTGCTTCTTGATTTATTATGGTTTATGACTAAATTGAAAATTTGAAATATCTTGATTCACTGATTCACTCCCCCTCAATGATTTTACCTCAAATAATTAGTTTCAGAGCAAGACTTATGTACAAGTTTAACCAATTGAAGGTAATCTTAGGCACGATAATAAGTTCTCAAGGTTTCTATATTAAACAAGCTCTGTTGTTTAATGGATCCAATTATGCTTTTTGGAGTGAAGGAATGAAGACTTACATCATGTCCTTAGGGTTTGACACTTGGAAATTTATTTTGGATGGTTATTCCATGCCACCTACTCCTCCAACTAGTGCTACAGATAAAAATTTGAGTAAGAACAATTGCAAAGCTATGAATGACATCATTTGTGGTCTTTTAGAGGCTAAGTTCACCAAGTTAATCCATTGCAAGTTTGCCAAGGAGTTTTGGGAAAAATTTCAGCTCATCTATGAATGAGATTCAAAAGTCAATTTGGCCAAACTACAAACCTACCTAAGGAAATTTGAAATTCTTAAAATGAAGGAAGAGGATGTTGTGGCTTCTTATCTTCTAAGAGTTGATGAGGTAGTGAACATGATCAAAGGCATGGGATAGGTTATTGAATAAGGCATTGTGGTGAGAAATGTATTAAGGTCTCTCACTTTCAAATTGGATTCAAAAGTTTATGCTATATAAGAAAGTCATGATCTCACCAAAATGAATATGGATGAATTGCATGGCATTATTTTTGCCTATGAGATGAGAGTTAATGAGGACAAACCACCAAATAAAAAAGCAAATTTAAATGTAGAAAAGAAGCTAAAGAATAAGTTCCAAGGGAAGAAGGTCAAGGATGATGAGATTTTTGATATTGATGATGACGAACTAATAGCTCTATTAAAAGGAAAACTGAAAATAGGTTCAAGCAAGTTTAAGGGTAAACTTCCCATAAAATGTTTCAATTGTGTAGAGATAGGTTACTTTGCCAACAAGTTTCCTCATAAGCATAAGGGAAATGATAACGAATAATATGAATAATATCATGATAATGACAAAAAGAAATCTAGGCGTGATATGAGCAAGAATAGTTTCAAAAGGCATAATGGCCAAAAGAAGTTTTACAAGGACAAGAGGAGTCCCTACACCAAGGGATATTGCAGCTCAGCTGATGAGAATGATGGAAGTGATTCTGAGAATGATCATGAAGATGATGGTCCTGATAAATATGAAGATTTCTTCATTGCTAAAGAAGGTAGTTTCTCATATTAAGAAGAATATACATGGTTTAGATGTGGTTTAGGTGATACAGATGATGAAGAATACAAGGTAACATGTGAGACTGAGATGATGAATGCCCTTGAAGATTGAAAGATTGAGAAGAAGAAAATCAAGAATTTGAAGTCTCAAATAAATTACTATGAGGTGAAATTCAGTGTGGTTTGAGGCAAAAATAGATGAAGACTTCAAAGAGTATAAAAATTTAGTCAAGCTTCTTAATGATCAGTTAGAGACTGTGAATGCAAACTTGAAGGCCAAAGAAGTTGAATGTTAAAGGTATGTAGCAAAGATTTATTCTTTAAGATATGAATTGAAAAAGATTTCAATTCAAGTGAAGTCATTTATGAATTTTGAAAAGGGATCAATTGATCTATAACATTCTAAGTAGTCAAAAATATGAAAGTGATATAATTGATCTTGGATACATAGAAGAATAAAATAATAATACTCATGATGAATTGAAGAATTTTGTGAACAATAATTATCAAAATTTAAAGATCAATAATCAGACAAGAAATAAAGTTGCTAATAGAAGGAAGACAAATAAAATTAGACAACCAAATCCAATGAGGTATGTAAACTTTAATGGTTACTGCTACACTTGTAATCAATTCGATCAAAAGGCTAGAGAGTGTGGAAGACCTTCCAGGAATGAATTTTCTTGGAACTATGAATGGAATCATCAATCAAGTGTTGTGAGTCAAAGTGAGTGCTATAGTTTTCATGAAATAAGACACATTACAAGATTTTATCCTAACAAGGTAAGATAATCTATGTTTCCATCAAGAAAAGTGGTTTTCTACAATTGTCCGAGATTTGATCACATTGATAAGGACATCATGTTAGAATAAGTCATTTTAGGCTCCTAGAGTGTAAGGTAGAAGGTAAGTTAAAATATGGAAACCAAAAGAGGAAAGTATGCGACATGATCCATCTGCAAGTCCAAGTGGACTATTTACCATGGTACAAGATGCTACACATGTTGAAGAATGCCAAGGGTACTCATTATCTGCTCATGTTAAGAATAAAGAGACAAAGCTCACTAAAGAGACCAAGGTATTTGAAACTTGTCCTACGATATCTGTAAACTTAAGTAAATAAATTGATGTTGTTGAGCAGGTTTCCTATAAAAAATATTAGTTGACAATGTCAAGTGTTGATGCTTTGAAATGTGAGACTAATAATTCACGTGAAAAGGTATGCCAAGAATCTTTATTTTCTCCATGTATTGTCAATACCATCTTAGAAGAAAAGGAAAGTGATAAATAATATAAACAAATTGATTTAGTCAAGAAAAAGAAGAAGAAGAAGAATCACCAGTTCAAGTTATCTAAGAAGGAGAGAGAATATGAGTTGTGGGCAACTCCTAGTTTCACATTGTTCTAGGACATTGTGGGTTAGGGGTGTTTCTCTCTAGGCTTCAAGGAGACACTTGTCAGCAAAAGGAAACATAATTGATGCTAGTTGATTTTTGGTCCATATTTCAAGACAAGAAAGGTCATGAGAATATGTGCTTGGTTAAGGGGGAGCAATGAGTTTATGTAACTACTTCAAAGTGTTATGATGGTGAGTTTTTAATAAAATTGTGTTGATTTTATTCTATTATGCTCAAGGTGTGTTCAAGGTTTTTGGTTATGAAGGTAAGAACTTGTCAATTTATGTTACTTAAACTGATTGGTCAAAATGATGAAGACTGAAGGCAAGGTTGGTCTAAAGTATGAGGATAATGTGTTGTCATAATGTTGGTATCATGAAGAAGGTATAAGAGTTATGTATATGACAAGTTGTGTCTATCATGGAGTTTACAGTGTTCTGAGGATGAGATAGTTCCATGAGAGTGCTTTGAAAAAGATTCTAAACCATGATGGCTTGTAGATGATAAAGGGAAATTGTTTTGAGATCCATATGTGAGTTATTCATGTCTACTTTAGTTTTTTAAGTTGATCTAATAAATATATGAGATCTATTTTCGGTTTTATAAGGATATTGATTGATTGTGAATAGTGTTGAAGAGTTGTTGCTAGACCTAGTTCATTGAGAAGACTTGTTAAAGATGATTTTCAAATAGCACATGGAGTTAGGGGGAGCTGACTTAGATAGTTAGAGAGGCTTGAATAGGTGTGCATAATGTAAGGGGGAGTCCCTCTTAATTTTTTCAAGGTTATTTCAAGTAGTTTTTGTTGCTCTTATATGTTTTATCTTCATAGAACAGAGTTTGATCAAAGAAGAGTGTAGTCATGGAGCATGTTTGAGACGATCAAGGTAAGAAGAGGTATGCACAATGTTAGGGGGAGTCTGTATCATCTATCAGATGTGTTCCTTTCCAATTACTATTCCTTGAAGTCTTTTCAGATCCGTAGGATCAGGAGTTGAGCCCACTTTATCATTATGTCAAAGAGGGAAAAAGTGATTGAAGAGAGATAGAGTCTAAGCATAAGATTTGTATTAGTGTTTTTCACCAATGAGAAAGGGGGATATTTTTATAGGTTTGTCAATGATGTATCCAAGGTGACCAATGATGTTGATGAGGTGTCATGTGTGTTAGAATGACAATGACAAAGTGTGCTTTAGTGTTCTTGTATGGTTATTCAATGGTTGACTTAGTGAGGCAATTGATGTATGATATTTATGGTATGGACATGTTTTAGAGACCCTACAGTGTGTTATGAGTTCTTTGAAATATTTTTAAAGTTAAATGAATTCATCAAATAAGTCATATGAAGGTCTAGATTCAAGTAGTTGTCTTGACATATAAGGCTAGATAAGTATATTTATGACATCAAAATTCACACATGTGAAGGTTGAAAGATCAAATTGATATATGGATGGATTAATATATGAGAGGAGATCATGTGGTATAAGTTTGAGGTCATGAGGATATGTGTGGCAAAATTTATTAAGGTGCAAAGTTGGCTTCTTAGACAAAGTTCACTAAGTTCCCATACTTAGCATATTTTGTGATATCAAAGATCTATAGTGAGTGTTTAATCAAGAAATAAATATATATACTGAGAGATTAATCTAAGTATATAAGGATATAATGGTGAGATTTATACTTTTCAGATAGAGATCAATGGCGATCATGAAGTCTATTAGTCAAATATCTTGAGAATAAATGCGATGAAGACATGTGTCACATTCATAGAGTTTGAGCATTAGTTCAAGATCGATGAAGCACATTCAATCATGTATAGGAATATAAATAGTGTATGTTATTAAATAAGTTAATATAATTATCAATAGGCACACAAAGATGCCAAGTGGAACAATTTCATTAGAGACTAACTACAAGGTACACAAAGGGCACGCGGGGCTGCCAAGTGGCTTGATCTCAAAAGCAAGGATATAAGATCGATGGTGAGTGATTAAAATTAAAGTCATGAGGCTTTAAATTATATATATGGATTGAATTTTATAAATATTTATGAGGACATGAGATCAATACATGTGTTTGCAGATGATTTTGCATTAACCAGTGATTGTTGGCATTTGTATTAGCAAAATGATAAACAAGTGCTCAATATTTTGCTTATATATTTTGATCTAAGATGAATTTATTGATGGTGTAAAATGAAAATTTGAAGATTAATTCAATTTTCATCCATAGACATTGGTTATACGGTTTGACTATCTATACAATCAAATATATTTAGCTCCAAAGTTGACTATGTGTTTGACCATGTTCTGCAAGTAACCCGAGAAGGGTATTTGAAGATTTATTGATGGTATTTTGATGTTTCAAGATGATTTAATTATTTAAGAGTGTTATAGGATATATGAGTACCATGTGTGTGGATTATTGAGGTTTGAACAATCCATATTCAGTATGAAAAAAGTCTTAGAAGTTGACTGTGTTTATTGAATACACTCAAAGTTTGTGTGACCATCTTGCAGAGGTAAGTTGAATGTGTTCTGAGAAAATTTGAGGAAAAAAATGAATATTAATATGTCAATGAAGTCTCAAAGGTTCATGATAAGATATTGGATATCTTATGTTACCCATATTCGGTTGTGGAGAGTCAAAATAGCTTGACTATATTTTGACTGTATATGACCAGTTTGAGTGGTCATTTTGAGAGAGCCGATTTGAGTGCTTGGAACTTATGTTGGAATGTATAAATCACATGAAGGTGTTGAAAATGTCCTGAAGGTTTCACCCATGTTATCTACTCATATGGATATGTGAAATATTTGAGTTGTTACTTTAGAATTTTGAGATTGTGTTTTTTGTGTTTGAAGGCCTGAAGAGTGAGGAGACCCAATTGGTAGGTTCAAGTGTTGAGTTGGTGTTATAAGTGGAATGGACCCATGAGGGAGTTATAAAGGGTCTATTTGAGAAATTTTTTATGTGTTTTAATCTTTGGTAGAACTTGAAAGTAGCCCAAGGAGTTGAAGTTGTAACATATGAGTATGAAGGCCTAGTTATTTTAGGTCTCACCAAGACTTACTGGTGGTTTGGGCCTAATGAGGTATTGGCCAACCTAATGAGTGTGTGGTTCTTACATTTAAAATATATTAGGACCTATTTAAAATGTATAAAAATTATGGTAATCATCTTGGTCGACCAAGATGGGTTATACCAAGAGAGTGGTATAAATACAAAGCATTATTGGCCTATGTTGAGAGTGTGTGGTGCTAAGCAAAGGAGAGAACCTTTAAAAGAGAAGGTACATGTCATTGAGGACCATAAAAGATAAAAGAGGATCATTAATGTTTATTTTATTAAGTTGATGTAGGAGTACACATAGGTCATTAGACTTAATGAGCTTAGAAGAGGCAAATTGAGCAAGTGTGTAGATGAGAAAATGATTTGTGAAGGTTGTGAGAGCCATGTGGATGTCTTGAGAGGAAAATGAGAGTGTGGATTTCACGCATGACCTTTTGGTCATAATTCTAATTTTGAATTTATAGGTTTGATGAATGAGAACAAGCAAAGGTGTGTAGATTGATCCAAAAGGTGGTTTTGGATGCCTTACTTGTGTGTGAAGTTTTGAATGAGTGAAGAGGATTGAAGGAGGTTGTTTTATAGGGATTATCCATTAGATTGAGAATTAGTTAGAGTTATAAATTTTTTCATTTCATAGATGTTGTGTTGGTGCTCAACATCTTAGGCAATGTGGTGTATGTCATCTTTAGGGGTTGATGCTCCTTGTGAAGTGGGTAGTTCACCAAAATTGCATATTAGTAATCATCTTAGAGAACAATTAGTACATGTGTTTACAAGATTAAGAGTGATTTTTCTCCCCCAAGAGGGTTTCCCACATAGATCTTGTGTTATCTTTCTTATCTTTTATGTTCATTGTTATGAGTGGGTTATTTGATTCTTGATTAATTATGGTGTATGACTAAGGGTTTGACGGATTTAGATTGAAGTTTTGAAATATCTTGATCATTGATTCACCCCCCCTTAGTGATTGTACCTCTAAAAAAAATGAACCCATAAAGAGAAAAATCATGTAATCACGAAAAGAATCCATAAGATAACATAAGGAAGGAAATGACACCATAGACAACATGTAGTGCAAAATATAAATAACCATATACGATAGATAAGACTTTGACACAATGTAAAATGATATAAGATAGATAAATGTAAATTTGGAGCACACGTCCAATCCAAAATGAAGAAAGAAATGAAGCAATACCATGTTATGTTAATAAATACTAGTATATTTTTCCAAAAACACTATCCATGACATCTGATAAATCTTTGTGAAGTTGGACTCTAACTATAATGAGGGTCTCATCGATATTCAGAGAAGATGGGAAAATACCTCCCATCCAATCTACTTGACATAAAATGTAGACATGCCTGAAGGATCATGCTCATGAGGGCCATTATGAATGGGATAATTAGGAGAATAAATAGGAGTGGAATCTATAGGACATGAAAGAGTCATTTATGGTGAAGGAGGATCCATGGGTGAAGGAACCACGGGGGAAGAAGGGGGAGCCTTATTGTACGGATGACATATGGAAAGAGGGATAATAGTCACAATAATGGTCATAAGGTGATCCTGGAGATGATATTGAAGGATGCGATAATGATCAGTGTGATGGGTATGGCATTGGTGCCACAAACAATATACCTCTCCATATTTAGGAATATACTCAAGTAATAATTTTAGGGGATGTATAGCCTTGTCTGTAGGCTAAGGAAGAGTAAGACACAATGAGTCTATATATTGTCAAATATTAGGACAATGAGTGGAGGAATGATTATCTATGTTGTGGAAGCAAAAAATATGCTTGTTAATAGACTTTGTGGGTGTACTAATAAAGGGAGTGAAAGCAAAATCTAGGGAAGGCTAGTATAATTTACAATCTCTAGTCTAATGACTGATAACTCTATGAATATCACATTACATTTGATTAACCCATTGAGTGGGCAAAGGAGAAATATAATGTAAAGGGAGAAAAATATCACCAAGGGTAGGTGGGGTTGGTGGAGAGATTGCATTAGGCTCAGCTAAAGGAGAAACATGATCAAAAGTAAGAAGAGACTCAACTAGAGGGAGAGTGGGAATAAGATCTAGATTAGGCTTAGTTGAGGGAGTGGAGGGATACATATAGGGTTGAAGGATGGTAGTAAGCATCTTAGGGGTGATCTGGCTATAGGAGTATTAATATCTAGCAAAGAAATATGGATTAGTCATAACATGCTCCTAAGAGGTTCTTCGAAAGCTGGAGATGTGCGCATAATCTCTACCCTAGGAAAAAGAGGAATAATGTTAAAATTAGGAACTATATAAGATATAATGTGATAATATAAATGGAAATACTAAAACAAATAATAATGATAACGAATGATCTCAACATCTTGAGCTTAAAAAATACCTCCTAAAAATGGGTCATCTAAGGTATAACCATCATCATAGTTGGTATATGAAGATCAATAATGTAAGTAGGGATGACCTTCTCATCGGAGGTGGTGTGATAAATAGAGTGTTGAGTCTTAGTTAAGATTATGGGTATATATTCATTAGGTGGTTGATGGGAACATAGATTTAAAGAGGGTGGAAGTTGGGAAATGAGATGAGGAGAGAGATTAGAAGTTTTTATTTTTAGGTTGTTCTTGTTAGGATCATTATCATTGAAATATAAGAGGTCAGGTGGTATATTCCTAATGAGTTCATGGTGACCATGGTAACCTTTCTTAGATTTGATAGGGAAATTAAACAGTTGAGATTCTTGGGATGGAACAATCAATAGGGGTTCAATGGCTAAAATTTTGAATACACCAAAATCTTAGAATTGTGCAAAATTCCAAGGGTTACTGTCACCTTGAATCCTATAGATTACCCATTTTTAGGTAACTTGACATGTTGACATCCAGAAGAGGAAACAACCCTTATGTGATGAGTCCATGGCCTGCCAAGCAAGATGTTATAGGAGAGAGGAAAATTGAAGATCATAAGCTTCACTCGAACAATGATAGGCGGGATAGTGATAAGGATCCACACACAACCTAATGGAAGCATTTTACATTGATCATAGCCTTGAAATGTGTTATATCTGGACTTAAGATTACATTCAGAGTATCTAAGGGTTTTAATAAAGTTGAGAAAGGCAAAAAAAGTACTTGAACCTCAAGGCATGCTTGACTTGGGTGTCACCGATTTGAACTCTTATAAAGAGGGGAGGATCATTCGCATGAAGTATAATCTCATTGGGAATCATATAATTAATGGAAATTTTGAGAAAGAGAGAGAGAGAAGTGTCTATTATTTCATCAAAATGTATGGACATCTTCGTACTATTTTAAAATGCTATCTTTAGATCCAGACAAGGTAGCTTCACATCCTACTAGGTGAGGATGAGGGATTTTAATTTTGAAAATGAGTTGCATAAGGTGGTTATGATGACATGGAGAGGTCTGCATGAGTTTGATAAATGGAATTTGAGATGGGATATTAATAAGTTCCAATGTAAGATCCCATTCATCATAACCCATGAGTGGATTGTTAGATAGAGGTGCATAGTGTTGGAGGAGTTCCTTGAAAGGAGGGGTAGAGGTGCATGTAAATTTGTGTTGATATGATGTAGGAGGTTTAATTAGGGAATGCATTGATTGATTTTCATAAGACAAGGTAGTTAATGCAGGTTTGGTTATGATATATTTGAATAATTAGTGTGATAAGGTTGAATATCATTAGTGATGGGTAAAGAGGTTGGAAAAATTATAGAAATGGTATGATATGTGTTATCTAGTGGAGGTCATATAAGTGGTTCATCAAAATAGATAAGGTCTTCTTACCCTAAATATTTTAGGTGGGTGGGGGAATAATCTTAGATAACACCAAAATAATGAGATAATTAGTCAGTGTGGGTGGAATGAGAATTAATGAAGGAAACTACCCTTCGCATATTAGTCATGTTGACCACATTCTCTTTAAGGGTTGGGTCTAGAATATTTTTAATGTTATTGGAGGAAGGGTTAGGCTTATCATTAGTATCTTGATGGTTTGGAAGAGAGTCTTTATAGATGGCTAGGTGAACATCAGCCTAGTTCAAAGCTTGAGTTTTTCTTTGTGTTTCATGAGCTTTGAAGGCAATGTCATAGGCTTGTTAACATTTATGAATGAGAGAATCATGCTCAAAATTGGGACCAAGGAGGAAATCCATAACTAAGTTACACAATTACTTACAAGTCTCATGAGAGTGACCCCAACGAGCATGAAACCAACAAAATTTATTTGGATTGTACCATGATTTCATGGGGTGAGTGGGATCAAGATCTCATGAAAGCCTTTTAGATGTTTTTGTAATTTCACTAAAGATAAAGGCTTATGAACATTGATGTTACTTGTTGGAAAAAATTGAGGATTAAGGATGTGGTTTAGAGGGGAAGATTGTTCCAAAGCATGGATAGGACCAATAGCTTGAATATTATGAATTTTATAATAAGAATCAATGACACCATCATTAGTATCATGATGATTTTTATTTTTGATGAGCATACGAGTGCCCATAAGAGGTTGGGATGGCTCAAACTAATACATGAGGAAATATTGGCACTTAGCTTGGTTGATGGCCTCTTCCAAAGTTCATTGAGAAATAGTCTAGACCCAATATTACAACTTAGGATAGAGAACGTTGGTGAATAGATGAAAGAGGTTATCATTTTCCATGTTGTGTTCACACTTTTCAGATAAGATCTTCTATTTTTTGATGAAAGCTTATGTAGTTATGTCTCAATTTGCTTGTAATTAATAAAATGAGCCAACGTATTTTTAGGGAGGTTACTAGTTTGAAACTCTTGTACTAGAGCATTCACTAGATCTTCCAATCTAGTGATCGAATGAGATTTGAGTTGGTTATACCAATATAAAACATCTCTAGAGAGATTTTTTGCTAAGAGTTTAGTAGTGGCAAAATTGTTTAGCTTGACCCAATTTTTATATAGATTTCTAAATGTTTTTAAGTGTACCCATTATAGATAATGGTATGGGTGATACCTCCTATATCGATGTTAGCAATTTGAGGTGTAAGAGGTTCATTTTGAAGGTGTTTGTTTGTTTTGTTAACAAGAGGAGGTTTAGGGATAAGAATACCATGGTAATCCCTAATAGGGGGTGGGGATGGCCATTTTGGTTGTGCACTCCCCATGGACCCTATTGAGGGTGATTTTGGAGATGAATAAGGTGATTCTACATTTGAATCATTTGATTGGCATTATTAATTTGGAAAATGTTCTTTTGGTTAAGAGTTTACAAAAAAAAATTATGGGTTTGAGTGAGGTTATTCACAACATGCAAAGCACTAGCATTGGCATTAGTGGATTGGGTACCATTATGAGTAGTGGCATGTGTGATATTAGTAACTTGAGAGGTTTTGTTAGAAAAAGAGGCATTAGTATCATGATTTAATTGTGTTACAAAATATTCACTAGTAGAAGGATTAGAAGAAGAAGTGATAGTGGCATGATTACCATGGGTATAAAATGATGCACTAATGGAGGAATTGAGAAGAGTCAGTCTTGGAAAATGCCCACTAGATGTGGAACCTACCATGTTAGTAGAGATATTGAGCATGGAGGTTGAGGAAATTAAGGAAGAAGGGGTCATACTATGATAAGGGCTCAAAAGAGAAGGAAGAGGTTGAGAGACAAAGAAGCTATTACCTCCAAATCCATGTGATAATGTGGGAGAAATTTAATGGGGTTATTTTGTTTGATCACTTATCATAAGGTGATAAATAGTAGAAGGGTCTTTTCCTCAATGTTGAGGAAATTCATTAATGAAGAAAAGCATTTTTGGAGTATACTCTAATTCATGCTAATATTCTAAGGAGAAAATAAGTTGGCAAACTGAAGATGCATGAGGATGGGTCCCATAGTTTGTAGTACAAGTGGCCACATGCACATTACTTTCATCTAGAGTAGGATCCACAAGTTGTTTATAGGAAAACCTATTGGGTTTAGTAAAGATCATATCTATTGAGTTCAAATCTATGTTATCTTCAAACAAAAATTTCATGATGAGAGAGAAAGGTTATGAAGGAAAAATATTATGCAAATACAAAGTGAGAAAAAAAGATACAGAGTCGTGCATGTCAACTATGTGTTGTAACCTATCAGGTAGAGAAGAATACATAGTCATGCATATTTACTCTATATTATAGATAGGGGGATAAAATAGGTTGATAATGATACACAATCATGTAGGTCGACTATAAACTGCTAGATAGATACCTAAAAAGGGAGAAATAAGAAGACACAATCGTACAGGTCGACTATGTACTATTGGAAGGAGGAAAAATTTAGTCAATAAGAGATTGTATCAACCAGAATGAAAGTATTCTAAAATAGGAGAAATTTTTTATAAGATAATTTAATCAAGAATGAAATAAAACACACAAACAATTAGGCCAATGTGAGTGATCCAATTGGGGCACACAACACAAAACCTTGCACCAACGCTAACCAATGCAAATATTTACAATACAACGCATAGTGATTAGAGAGAAAGCAATCAGATGAAAAGTAAATGCTAAATAAGTGGTCATCCTAAGTGTTATTAGATTATTAGAAATTTTTTATTTAAATGTGATAAGAGAGTTGGATGAAAATAGGGAACTAGAAAGGCAATTTATAGACGGTTTTAAGATGTTTGGGCTGAAAGGGATCTGTGTTGGTAATGGTACTAGCTTGGTATTGAGGCCTACCCTTTCACTTCACAATATTGTAGTGATAAGGGTGTTGAGTGCTTTGCTAATATATTCTATTAACCACGTATTTATACTTGGACATAAAACCAAATTGGCTTCTCCCTTGGTGATGAAATCCAAATAGGTAGGCCTTGGAAAGCAAGTGTTTAAATACATTTTGAATATTATGTGGTGTGGTAGTATGTGAAAAAGAGTAAAATAGTGTAAATATAATGGTAATTTGAAAAAACACCTATTTAGATTATATGAGTTACTCTAAGCATTCAAACAGTTGAAAAAGAAATGTGAATTAATTACTAGTAAATAGTTGTTAATTCCTTTATTAAAAATAGTACAGAGTCAACTTATGTGACACTATATGCAAATAGTATATAATAGAGTCGACTGGGATGCTACTACTTTGTATAAGTAAGGTCTTTAATAACAAAGTTGAACAAGTTGACTATGTCTCTCAGATAGAAGGTAGACTATATAACTATGTTGACCAGGTCGACCTAGTTAGCTCTAGGGTTACCATTTGAAGACTACTAACTTGTGAAAAATAGAACTTAAAGAAATACTAAAATGATGGAGAGAGGAAAGAGAGGAACATTGATGGGATTGAAGATGGTTAAGATTACAAATTTTATGTTGTAATGTTTTAATTGCTTCTTTCAAATTCTACAAATTGGGTCAACTAGTTTGACCAAGTTATGCAAAACCATGTATGTTGAATAAGAATAAATAATATGGCCGATCTGTTTGATTGTATTTTTTGACCTATATGCTGGCAAAAAGAATTTAGAAGACAAAGTTGACCTATTTGACATTGTATGCTAACATGGAACTGAAGAAGAATACTATGTCAAGTTATTTGATCCAATAACCTATAGCTGATGAAAACCTCCACAAATAGAACAAAGTTATTTTGAAGCTATTGTGTGTTAAACCTATGCACAAAGAGTTAGAACTATACTGAATGGTTTGATATAATACTACAAATATGGAAAAGTATAATAAAATGATAAAAATGATATTGTGAAATAAAATCTGCAAGGGCTAGATTCACATTGACTTCACCAGAATGTATGCAATGGGAAATGCAATAGACCTATAAATTAATCCTAGCTTAGAGAAGATAAATCTTACTTACACTTCTGATTTTGGATATATTAGATATTTGAGGTCATGACCAAGATGGATCTGCTAGATCCAGCCAAGGGATCTCTTACCATAACAAAATCACTAGGGAGGGTTTTAAAGCCTCTAGTAGGATAAAACTATGCAATAACCCTAACTAGGTCCTATATTTTCATATTAACTAAAATAATAACAAGTAAATTAAATTCTAATCTAGTGCTCACCAAAGCTTGTGGCACAAAGTGAGGGTAATAAACATTAAAATTAAACATACATAGAAGACATATACTCACATCAATGTATACATAATTCTAATGCGTGGGAGAGAAGTAAAAATGCATATCTATCTACTCTTACAAAGGAGGAACAAAGCTAAGAACACTTACCTTTGAAGATGAACCTACCAATAATTAATCTCTCCCTTGGCCAAGGCACTTCGCAAGAGTTTGTTGTGGTATATAAGGATGACAAAGATAAATCAGCTCTAGGCTACACAACCCATCAATGCATCCAAAAGTCTTTTCCATAAGATAAGATTTATATCTTCAAAGAAAGTATAAAACCCTAATCTATGTTTCTCAAGTAGAATGGTGGATAAGTAGATGAATAATATATATTTCTTCTTCTTCTCTTCTAAATGATGAAATGGATGTGTCTATATATATGGATCTAACCCTAGTCCTTTTCAAAAGTTTAGGCCAACAAGGCCAACCCAATCGACCTTATGTTATTATTGACAAAAAAATGTTAGGTCTCAGTCTAGGTTGGATAGGGCCAACCTAGACTCTAAATGAGTTTTATCAATTAGAGTACAAGGTCATGGGGCCAACAGTGTAACATAAACCATCAAAAAGGATTATAGGCTAGGGAAGGACTAATGAAGGTGAAAAATGAATAGTGGTGTGTGTAAAAGAAGAAGAAAATCTTAGGGAAATGTTTTTAGGAGATGGGTGTGTAGATAGAAATTGGTAATAAGGGGGAAAAAATCTTATAAATCATGAATGGTCTGTCCACCCCTTTCCCAGTGTACCCCTTAAGGCATGTACTTAAAGAGATTGAAACTTGATGTGTTCCTATAAAATAGAAAGCATCAATAATTGATAAAGTTTGAAAATATTATATGTATACATAAAACACCAGAGGAATTAGAAGTGTTGAGAGAGAAACACAAGATACGAATGTAAAATTTTTATGGTAGACAAGGTACAAACCCTAATCTTGATGAACCAAATGCCAAAGATAATGAACTAATTGACAATAATAAATTAAACAATGATGAAATTAATCATAATAAATTAGAAAATGATGAATTGACAATAATGAAATGAATAATACTGAATTTGACAATAATGAATTGGATAATGTTGAAAGTTTAAGTAACATCCCCACTGAGATTTATTAAAATAACATAATATTTTATTTTTTGAAATTAATTTCAATGTATTCTTTCATTAGATTACACCATAAGAATCTAATTATTGACCCTAGTATAACACACTAAGTATGTTAACCATAAAATAAACATATAACATCTATTAGTTGCTGATCACTAGTATCATATGAAACAAAACATAGCTAAATATGAAAAGTACTTACATTTTTTCAATCATGATTGGTACAATAATACATCCACTATTGTCAATGTAAAATGAATAATTAATTAAATTTTAAACTAGGATAATGTTTCAATAATAAATACAATACAAAATACAAGGCTCCATAGAGCATGAGTCTCACAAACTCTAGTATTTATTATAATCTCAAGTGTAGTCTCCAAATAAATACTATTGTGGGGAGAAAGAGCATCATCCGAGCATTTTTCCACACCAACCACATACCATTTGATTCCTCGACACAATCCTCCAATTAGGGAATGACCCTTCTTTCAAAGATAGGTAGATAGTGATGGTGTGAGAATCCAAAGAGACAAGCTAGTACTCGTGTCTTGTAAGATTTCTAATAAATGATGTGTACCATAAAAAATATATGTTCTAACATAATATTGCACAAACATGTAAATCATACATATGAAATGACAATGTTTAACTAAACATTAATTTGGTTAAAGTTTTAAAATAGTTATTGATCTCTAAGATCAATCAAATTCATACACACCACTTGATCGAATTACCTTCATCTAAAATTCATGATGTTAAGTAAGCTAGTGAAATTTGTCTCACTACTTATTTGGTTACAACAATGCGATATTTAGTTAATATAATATATAACCAACAGATTCAAACATATTACTTCCTACTAGTAGGTACAAAACATGCAAAATACATGAATAATCAATAATACATATATTTATTCTATCAAATGTATGTAATGAATCTCCTCTATATTATTCATCACATAAATAATCAACATAAACCAGTACAATCTATACCATCTAGGTATAATTTATACTAAGGCTGATTTTATTTAATTTTTGTAAGTAAATTAAAATATTGTACATTCTATGACAACAATAATATCATAGTCTATTATTTTTATGTAGACATTACTCAATTACAAAAGCCAATCATAATAATTTCAGAGATGAAATATCGCATAAACAAAGTCTTTTCTCACATGAAACTTAATCTTTCATTTATACAACTTGTACTTTTGGGAGGCTGTATGCATATAATGATAGAATCCTATCCCTCAAGATTCTATGACTTAATTTAATAGTCAATAAATTATAATTATATGCACACATCCCAACATACACATATATATTATATATGTTTATGAGTACCTAAGTCTTTATAAATATATATTTCATATATTTATGCACCTTATCAATTAGATGCATAATATATACTACATAATATATTTTTTCATATACACAAATATTGTTATGTCATACTAACAATAATTTATATTTTTTATATAGAACTTCATATGATTCTAAAAACCCATTATAATTTAACTATTCATGAAATAACAAACAAGATCTAACAATGGGTCTCAACATTTTCAAAACCCCTATTTTTCTTCAAAAAGTCAATATCTAGTTATGGTAAAAATAATTCAAATCTTTTACCTTATTTTCCCCAATCGGGTCATTAAACTATATAACATTCCTAAATTGTTGATAAATAGAGTGCTATACTCAATAGTCTATTCACATCGATATTCTGCTTTATTTACCTACCAAAGGATTTTATACCTTTTTGATTTTCACAAGTGTCAAACAAATCAAGTCGACATCTAATTATACAACAAAAAAACCTTTACATAGTTTAAATACATATTCAAACCCTACAATAGTCAATGTAATCAATTCACATATATTATTACAAGTTTGACTTTGTCAACTTGTATACAAAAACCCATATGCTTAGAGACTCCAAACATGATACATGTTTCGTAATAGAACTTGATCCTAATATCCATTCATATCAATGAAATATAAATCATATAATCTGTATATATATGTATGCGAGACCTTGGTTACACTAAATTCAAATTCGATGTCAATATCCCCTATGGAATGTCCAATTGGTTATAACAGTCACCTCACATGACCTCATTTTCAATAACTTAAAACTCAGAGTCGAGATAGGATTTAAGCTCTCCATCTATTCACTCTAGGATAGCTTTTACATAGATATAGTCTTTCAAAATATGATTTATAAGAGTTTAAACATAGTGCATACCCATATCTATTCCCATGATTTTGTATAATAAATATACACACAGTCCATATATATATATATATATTCTCACTGTTCAAAATGACATAAATACATAGTTCATATACATAAATACACAATCCTCTTTATAGTTATATCAAACTCTAAATGAAATTCAATAACAAACAATACACAAAACATTTATTTCAATCCATTCATTCATCTAATTAAGACTTTGCATTTTTTTACCCCACCCAATAAATTCAATGTATATACACACAGTCATGTGTATTATATATATTTATAGTCATCATATATATATATATATATATATATATATATGAGTGTGTGTGTGTTTCAAGGGTTTCAAAACCAAAAATTCAATCATAGTAAATACTAAAACCATCAACTAAAGCCTATTGATCTTTATCTTGGGAATATTTCCATAATATCAATACAAATCATTTTAATCCTATAGGTTTACACACATACTATTCTAGTTCTCATTCATAGGGATTTAGAGGATATTGGTTTAGTTTTGTGGATGACCAAGCCATCAATAGGGCTAAACTTGTATCCATAATAAAATCCAAATCATTTTTTTAAACCCTAGGAGACAAATATATACTTAAAATTTTCTTGATTCTCTACAAAAATTAAATAATATCACAAACCTTTAATGGCATCTAGATGAACTACTTGAACCAAATTAGTTCTCTTTCCTTCACTATGTTCCTACTTCTCTTCCTCATGTCATGTCCTCTCTTGCCCTTCATCATGTCCCCTCTTATTATTATTTTTCTATCAATCTTTGTCATTCATGATTCAATGATATTGTTAAAAAGAAGCTCATAGCTTACCATTAATCCATCATGCATAACCCAAATTATTCATCCAAAACTGTAACTAGTCCAAGTTAACTCCCTATTGACTCAACCAAGAAAGCCCTACTTCTCTCGAGCTTTCCCCTAATTATTCAATCATTATTTTATTTCTTTATTTCCGACATGATATTTTTGACTTGTATGACATTTTTGACTTACATGCTTGCATGTCAACTTTATAAAATTCCACTGTTAACATAATTACCAAAGATAACTAACACTTCGAACATCACCTTGTCTATGCATTCAAATGTTGACTAGGTTTAGTCTATAGGTTAACTAGGATAACAATTTAATCTTTGTAATAACTTAACAAAAATTACACAGTCATTATGACTTTGAAATAATAAAGTGACTGGTATAAGGTCAATTATATTATTTTAACTGAAATGGTAAATCACACAACTACTAGACCAAAACATAATAGTATTATAACAACGTAGTCATTGTTATCTCTACTTTATATAGACTATCAAATGTCTTTAGTTATCTTTTATATATTATAAGGCGTTAAGATTAATAGTGATATTTCTCGAGTATCATAATGATAACCAACTAATTTTCTAAAACATTTTAAAGACATTCTTGGTTATTTTATAGATAGTAGTAAATAGATACTAACAAACAAATTTACCAAATCATTACAAAATTATTCTTCATAATCATGGATTCATTAACATGATATTATAAAAAAGTAACATTGAACACTAAATCAACATATAAAAACCACAATACAATCATATAATATTAATTCCACATAAGCATTAAACTAAACTAAATCACAACTAACACACATAATCAATTATCTAAATGTAGAGACATCAAAGACGTACTAAAACTAACAACTCAAACAATGCATATAATGAGTGATATCTATCATGGTGTGTACATGGGTTCTAGTCATTTGTTTATCATCCCATAACACCTCCATCTATACCATCCTTTCCGATGATGCTCTCCCTCCATCATGCTCTAAGGGATTAATCTCTCCTGCATCCAACTCATGACAAGAAGGTAGTTATCCCATAAAATCATGATATATATCATAAAATATTATTGTACCAACTGATCATAACGTAAATAATATATAATACAATAACTCATAGTAATGTAATCATGTAATCAAATCAACATACAACTATCCCATAACATCATATGATTTACAACTTAGTTAAATAGTAATTAATCAATTTAACAACCATAATAATTCATGGATAATCAGGTAAATTAGCTTAGTGAAAAATTTGGATATGACATCCTGTTGGGTGAATATTTTGTCGTCAACTAACTGAAGACAAAATGGGTATATCAACCACAGCATATGGAGATTTACACCACGAAAAGTATGGGTTTACCAGATCTGGACGAAGTAAATCTCTCCTCTCATCAAGGGGAGGTTCCCTACAAATATTTATACGCTATATGTATGTATATAATTAAGCATAAAATAACACATGGGGTGGTATAACAACATCTACCTCTCTTTTTTCAGAAGTAATGGATAAAGAACATAAAGAAGGATATTCTGAGCCTTAGCTAACAACACTCCTCTTCTTTCAGGAATGGTATTAAATAGGAATCAGAAGATCAACTGAAGTGACTAGGTCCATAAGAACACTCACGTAAGCACAAAGTCTTCCGTAGCTTCTTTCACCGATCTAGAACAAACTTGACGGTAGAGTGAAATGAAGCACAAAGTCTTCATCTGAAACTACAAAAAATAACTGAAATTGAAAGATAAAAGTAGCTCAAAGTCTATCCTCTACCTTTTAGAAACGCTCTTAGATAATATTAACACACCCACTTTGCTTATTAAATCAGATAAACAAGATATTATCAGGAAAGAGAACATAAGAAATTGTTTCCTAGACAACACAGATAACTTCAACACAAAGTCTGAAATAAACCTGCTTCTCATTCATTTAACAAAATATGATTTACAAGTTTGAGCACAAAGTCTCAAAAATTGCTTCAATTTCAGCAGAGTGTTTGCTCTCTATTTTTCCAAGAAGATTTACAAATGAGGTCTCCACTATATATAGGGAAAAAATCCTCAAAAACTAGAAAATAATAAAATATAAAAATATCTCAGTCAAAGATGACTCATCTTTGACTTTGAGATATTTTTCCGAAATATTTACATGTAATTACATTTTACAAAATTGCATGCACTTTTCACAAAACAAAAGTGCATAAGGAAAGAAGAAGAAAGAAGAGGAAGAATTCAGGTCTTGCTGCCAGATTTATTCATATGGGCATCGTACATAGTGATGGATGCCTGAATTTCTACGCTGTCTGGCGCAACCGTATTCTTGGAGACGATTCTGGATCTGATTAATGCATCCTTCAATGCTGTGATGGCCTTAGCATGACCAGTTAACCTGGGTTTTAGATTTTCCAAAGTTAACTGAGCGTCTAGAATACTGTCCACAGAAGACATTGAGAAGAATTTTTCTTCAAAATCTCTCCAAATCATCTCTTTGAAACTCTGAATCATTTCTTCCGCCGGGAGGAACTGATTGTCCTTAGAGGTTAGATCGCAAGGCAGCTCTTCTAGTTTATTTAGCAGGCTTAGGTCGCTCTTCTCACTAGCCTCCTTGAAAGCTTTGAGATCATCAATTAAATCTTTGAGCACCTGGATCCTGAAAATTAGTGACTTCTTGATCTCAACATAAGAGTCCTTGCTGGGGATGACGCTGATAGATATTAAGGTGCTTTTCTTCAGATCCCTCATCTCCTTCCATTTGCTAAGATCCTTTTCTGAATTATCAATCTCCTGAGAGATAAGAGAGACAAAGTCATCTAACTCTGCTCTAACCTTTCTCATCTTACCCATCCTTTATGTAACCTCTGATAGCAAAGAGACTCCCTTAGTATGCATTCTTTCAATATAATCCTCCAGGACTTTTCCCTTCAAGTAAGTCTTCTCTGCTTTTTAAATGACTGGGTCATCTACGGAGAAGGCCTCTAGAGTTGCTGCTTCAGGGGGAAGAGTGAACTTTCTTATTACTATCGTTAGCTGCTCTGTCTTGGCCTTGTAATAATCTTTCATCTCCTTCTCTCAGTCAAATTTCTGGACCATGATGTCCATAGCAGACTGAAGGTTGCTTTTTGCACCTTCGTGAATAACTTTGCCAAGTTCAACACGAGAGATGGAATAGCTGCTAATTTCAAAACCCTCAAGGGTTGTGTCCTATGGAGGCTTAGCAATTTTCAAAAAAATTTGCCATTTTTCCTCGACCAATTTCGAGAGGATCCTTGGCCTCTTAGGAGCTTTGGCTTTCACCGGCACTATTTTGCCAAAGTCAAAGTCATCTGGAGAGATGGCCCAATTCTTTCTTTTGGGGGTGAAAGCTGTCATCCAAGGCAGGAGAGAAGTACCTATTGTGGCAATGGTTGTCTCAGTCGATGTTACTGTAGCAGCTTCTACACTGCTAGTGGTGACAGTAGTCGCAGTTGGAGTAACCGTCAAAACTGCACTAACTACTGATTCTGGCTCTTGTGTAGGGCTTGCTGCCAAGTTGAAGGAAGGAGATGATAAACTTGAAATAGACCCAAAAGAGCGGGGAGAACCTCCAGAAGCACCCTGAGGATTGCTGAATATGACTTTGGAAGGAGAGGCGGCTCCAGAAGAGGGAACACTGATCAGAGAGATAGGAGTAGAGGGTACCATAGGAGACTGAGGGGGAGAACGAGAGATGCCCTTGAGCGGCTATGCTTTTTTTTGTGAGAGTGGAGATCCAGTGCTTGGGTGCCATGACGGTTGATCATTTATTTCCATTGGCTAGGCTGCTTGTGTCTGAGGGCTCTGTTCCTCGGTTCCTTTTGTTACCGCTTCAGGCTCTTCAACAGTCTTTGGTTTCTTAGATACAAAGATGATTCTAGGCTTGTGAGGCCTAAAAGGGGAAGGTACATCACCTTTGTTTTTTGTTCTATTCTCTGCCTTTTTCTTCATCTCTGCTTGATATTCAGCCTCTAATCTCATGATGAATTCTCTTAGGATGATCCCTTTAGCTGCTAACCAATCATTGGTGTTAGACAATATTGGCTCGAATCTTTTTCTCATAGAAGTCAGTTCCTTCTGAGACCACTAAGTTGGAGGAAGAGGGGAACCAGCAACCTTTTCGGCCAGGTATCTGCTATTGATAATATTTTTGTCATCGATCAGACTAGAGGGGATCTCTGCAAGCCCCAGATATTTGATCTGCTCTAGGGTCAGATTACAAAAGTCTATTTTCTTGATTTCTTCGGTCGTCCTCAGGTCGATCCAGATATCCTCAATCATGGGCTCATGGAACTGAGTCTTCCTCTTGATCTCGTCCTTGACTCCCCTGTAGTCAAATTTTTCTCTTCTCTTGAATATTTTGAGTGACCATTTGCATTTTAGTTTCCATGACTTTGGCTTTGGCTGCTATTGCAATGGAATATCTACCAATTTTGATTGGAAATTAAAAACCTAGCTTTTTCAGCTCTATTTGTCTAGTATGCACGACAATCAATTGTCGACAAAGCTCCACTAAAACCAGCTTGTCAAAAGGGAATCTGAGGAGCATATAGGGGTAGCCTTGGAAAAATCCAACCTAAAGATAGCAGAAGGTGGGGAATTGCAAGAACATGCACCCGTAATCGTTGATGACTGCCTAAGCCTCGTTTAATACTCTTTTTTGCTCAAGCTTAGGGTCAAAGAGACATAGAAACATGGAGAAGAAGGTGTCATTTATCTTTTTGAAATGATGGGTTGACCCTTGCAGAGTCAGTTGAGGGTAATATGAGTACACTGGGGTCGTCTTTCTATCCCCCTCTATGGTTAAGCTCAAAAAAGTTCGCATGGTGGCAGCTATGTACACAAGGTACGAAGTCATATAAAACTTGTAAGAAGTATGTACCTTGGTTAGCTACTCATGGAGGGCATTGCTAATCTGCTCTCCCCAAAAGATGACCTGTTTGCCTTGGAGGATGAATTTAATGAATGGGTACATCCATTCATGGAACAGTGAAGAAGATGGGAGGCCTCGTACTCTACTAAGAAGGGTGATCAAGTCACCAACCTCCTCAATAAAGTCACTCCTTAGAAAGTTATGTGGCCATCTTGATAAGTTGGTCCTGGGGGTCTTCAACCATTTGTAATTCATTACTTTCTTTGCCCTCTTAGGGTCTTTGTTGTATTCCTTCTGAGCATCCACGAAGTCAATCTTAGTTACTTCAGTGGCTGGAGGGCACATGAAAACTTTATCGATGAATTTGGGATCCAACCCAATCACCATGTTGCCGCTGGCATCAGAGACTGACCTGGTCTCTTTGTTGTAGAAGCGGTCACATTGGAGAATGAACTCTGTATGATGCGCTGCTACTGGAAAAGCTGCCACCAGGTGGATGTTGCTCTCGACAATCTTTTTCATCCTGGTGCTTGGATTCATCACCTTCGTTCGTGCTATGAATTTGGCCATGTCCACGTGGCCAATTTTTGTGTCCCAAATGTCATCGACATTTGAGGAGATCGGCGTGAGTGGGAAGATGCCCTGATATTTGTATTTCATGGTCTTCACCTTTTTTAGAGACGCTTCAGACATGGGAACTGGTTTTGGTCAGACGGGTGTCGATGAGCAAGAGTTCTCTGAAGATATTATAGACATGATTACGAGATTAGAGGAAAGTGGATGAATGGAAAAAATATAATTTAAGTGATCATAGTCAACAGAGGTCACTTAAAAAGGCCGAGTTGGAAAAAATACATAAAAATGAGGAAGAAAGGGAAAGAAAAAGTTAACACAAAAAATCTTCCAGAGTTAGGAAAATATGGAGGAGGGATGCACGGGCGGCAAAATTTGCCGCCCCTGCAGGTTGATGTGACTTTTGTGCAAGGGCAGCGAAATTCGTCACCCATGCAGGGTCGGCCTGCATAAGTGGCAAATTTCACCACCCTTACAGCTCAGGTGGGAAAAGGTAGGGGCGACAAAAATCGCTGCCCCTCCAGTTCAAAAAAGTGAGGGTAAGGGAGGCAAATTTTGCTGCCCCTACATGCTAGATATGCCTCGGCGGTGAAATTTTCCGCCGATGCATGTAGGTGGTGAAATTCGCCGCCCGTGAAGGTGAAAAAAAAAGGTGGGGGGGAACAAGACACATGGGCGGTGAAACTCGCCACCCTTGCGGGGTTTTGGGATGAAACCCGCGGGGGGCACGAGTGGCAAAATTTGTCGTCCGTGCGGTTTTGAACAAAATCACGGGGAAATGGAGAGGGACGGCATTTTTAGCCGTCCCAATAGAAAGAAAGAATTTACAAAAAATGATAAAGAAATTGATGAAGAAAAATAAAAACAAACGCAAAAAATGAGACCGACCTGGAAAGCCGCATGCGCCACAAGCTCGAATTCGTAAAAACGTGCTTTAAATCGCTCGTCAGATGGTCCAGACGCAGAAGGTAGAAGGAGAGGAGGAAGCAATGAGAAGAAATAGGGTTCAAATTGGTTTATAAGGGGTGAAAAACAACTCCAACAACTTGTCGCATGTGGCAATAAATGTTGTGCACAGAAATCGAGGCACACTTGGGTGGCAAAATTTACCACCCTTGCATGTTTGGGTGAATCGAATGCAAGGGCGGCAAAATTTTCTGCCCTTACAGGTCAAGATGTAGGGGTGGCAAATTGCAAGAAAAATGTAGGGGCGGAAAAAATTGCCGCCCTTGCTTTCCAAGGGTCAAAATGAACTGGCGGCAATTTTTGCCACCTGTGCACAAAAAAAAAGAAAACACCAACTCTAGAAGAGGCAGTCCAGAGAGGGAAACTCTTGGTCACAAAGAGATCGTGATCACTCTCACCTTCTTAGGCCAAGCTGAGAACGAATTCAAAACTCATCTCAAAAACAAACTTAGAGAGACAAAAGATGAAACAGACAAGTTTTGTAGGGAGTTGTTCCAAAAAATGGGATAATTCAATTTTGAAAATAAAAACTGGCTCCTATTGGGGAACTTCCATTAATCAAAATGATTAGCGGGAGTAGAAACCAGTCTCTAAGTGCCTTCATCCAAGCCATTAGGCTACGGAGTCAGGCAAAAAATGAAAGACAAACAGACAAAACATAAAAATTGTACATATATACAAATGGGCTTCTCCAAGCCTCAAAGATTGAACAGCTTTAGATGCTATTCGCTGTGAGGTAGTGCAAATGGTGTTCCATCTTGGTACTCTAGCAAGAAGCTAGCCTCACCACAGAGCTATCGAATGGTGAATGGGCCTCTCCACAGGGAGTCGAATTTGCCATGCATCCCTTTTGGTTCTCACCTCTTGTCCCACAACAAGACTTGATCTCCGACTTGGAATTCACAAACTTTAGCTTTTTTATCAAAGAGTGCCTTCACCCGATTTTGATGTTCCTTGATCTGATCCACTACCATAGCTCGACGCTCATTCAACTCTTTTAAACACATGATTCTTTTGTCGATCAAACTTTTGAAGGTTGAGTCTTCGACTGCTTTAGTTAACCTGAGCGCTGGTAGTTCAAGGGTGATGGAGATTTCTGCATTTAAACCATAAAGAAGTTGGAAAGGGGACATACCTATAGCCCTTTTGGGTTTTATTCTATCTGCCCATAAAACATCATACAATGCTTTGTGCCACGTTCTTTGATTATCATCCACCAACTTTCTGATAATAGTGACCAGGTTCTTGTTACTCGATTCTGCTTGGCCATTTCTTTGAGGGAAATAATCTAAAGTATGGGATAAGGTAATCCCATAATAAAAATAGAATTGATTAATTTCATGTGATGAAAAACAAGCTGCATTATCTGTTATAATCTTTAGTGGGACCCCAAACTTGGAGATGATATTTTCTTTGAGAAAGTTGCATACCACTTCAGACATAGCATGCTTGGTTGGGATGGCCTCCACCCACTTAGTAAAATAATATGTTGCCGTGAGGACATAATCATGTCTGGCACTTGAAGATGGGTTGACTACCCCAATGAAGTCAATACCCCACTGCTGAAATGGTTCCTTGATCACTACCAGCTTGAGAGGCAATGCAGGAAGCTTAGGCTTCCCAATGAATTGTTGGCACAATTCACATCTACGCACCCATTTGTAGGCATCCTAGAAAAGTGTGGGCCAATAATACCTTGCTCGTAAAATTTTGTGCGCTGTCACCAGTGCAAAAAAATGTCCCCCATAGGCCAGATTGTGGAAAGATTCTAAGAGTCTTTCTTGTTGCGCCTTGTCAACACAACGAAGAAATGATCCATCCAGGTTTCTCTTGTAAAGACCATTGTCTCAAAAGATGTAACCAACTACTTTTAGCTTAACATTTCATTTCTCTTTAAAAGAAAGATGAGCGGGACACTCACCATATGTCAAAAAATGAGCAATGTCAGAATACCACTCGTCAGTAGTTGTAACAAAGAGGACCGTAGGAATGCTTTCGATCTCTACTTCTTCACTTTCTGCTTCTCTTGGAATGTTGTTGGAAATCAAATGGCAAAGACCCTTTATCCGTACGAGCTTGGTTGGTTTTATGTCCAGATCAAACTCCTGAGTCTTGGCAATCTAGTTACTTCTCTTCGTACCGAACTCCTACTGAGTCAAAATAGATTTTATTGTTGTGTCTGGTACAAAAACTTCGGTGTGAGAGTTCAAGATATAAAACCTGAAATGCTTGACCGCTTTGACCACAACGTATGCATGCTTCTCCATAAGGTAATATTTTAGCTCATGATCTTTAAGGGGACAACTCATGAAAGAGATAGGAGATTCTACACCTTCTATATTTTGCTGGACCAAAATGGCCGATAGTGTATGTTTGGAGGCATAACTATATATTTTGAAACTTTTAGTATAATTTAGACAGACCAAGACTGGTGCACGGGTGATTGCTTCTTTAATTTCTTTGAACACTGATTTACCCTCAGTAGTCCACCTAAATGTAGCATTTCCCTTCATCATGTTGACAATATGACAAGTTTTCTCAGCAAACTCAGGAATAAACCTCCAGAGAAAATTCACCTTTCCAAAGACAGAGTGAACTGTGGTCTTGCTGGTAGGCAGAGTAAGTTCTTGAATGAATTTGACTCTTTTTGAATCAATTTTAATACCTTCTTGGGACACGATGTGTCCAAGAAGTTTCCCTTCAGTTACTCTGAAGATAGATTTCTTTGGGTTTAAAGAGATACCGTTCTGACGACAGCATTCCAATATCTTTTGCAAATGGTGAACATGCTCAAAATGATATTTTGAAAACACTGTCAGATCATCCAAGTATACTACAATGAATTTTCTCATTTCATCTTCAAAATCAAGATCCATCACCCTTTGAAAAGTGGCACTGGCATTTATCAGACCAAAAGGCATTCTTCAATAAGCGAATGTGCCCCAAGGTGTGGTGAACACTGTTTTGTGCTGATCTGCTTTTCTGACTTCGACCTGATTGTACCTCAAAAAACCATCTAGCATTGATAACATTTTTGAATGTGTTACCATCTGCAGAACTTGATCCATGATGGGAAGAGGGTAGTTATGTTTTAAAGACAACTGATTTAAGTTTTTGAAATCCACACAGATTCAAATTTTGCCATTCTTTTTTTTTATAGGCACTATGTTGGCAATCCATGTTGAGTGATGGATTGAAAAGATTATCTGAGCATCAAGCATCTTTTGTATCTCAGCTAAAATAGTACCTGAGATTTTTGGATTATATTGCCTAGATTTTTACTTGTAAGGTACAGAGTTGGCTTTCAGGAGAATGTCGTGACGGATGTCATTTGGCCTGAGTAATTTTAGGTCATCATAGGAATAGGCCAATACATCTATATATTGGCGGAGTAGACTAGCAAGCTCAAATCTTTCCTTGGGAGTGAAACATTTCTCAATGTTTACCATCTTAGGATTGCGCTGGGTTCCTAAGTTGACCTAATCAAAATCTTAGGAAGAATTCAAATCTGATCACTGTTGTTTAATAAATCTGTCATGGTTATCAAACAACTTCTCTAGAAAAACTAGACCTTTGGGAATCTTATTCTCCCTGAGCTGTAAGAAATCCTCACCTGTGTTCGCATTTGGCTCAGGAGTTGCTTCACATCCTCAGAGTTCACTACCTTCAAAATGCAGTTGTTCAAAACTATCCTTTTGCTCCAATAAGGCGATGATTTAATCATCATTGTTAAATACTTGCCAGTGGTTGGCATTATCAGGTACACTTGGTCGAAAGACCAGCTCAATAGTGTACCTATCTCCCTTAAAGTCTGGGTGAGGGACTAGAAGGGTGGCAGAGATAGCCAATGCATCTGCCCAGTCATTGAATTCCCTTGGAATGGCATAGATGTTGAAAGCATCAAAATTTTCAATCTGATCCCAGACCAGGTTGCGATAGTGGCGCAACCTTTCATTTTTTATATGATAGAGGTTCCTCACCTAGCAGACTATCAACTCAGCATCCCCTTTAACATGGAGTAGCCTAATGCCCCTTTCTATGGCAGTCTGTAGTCCGAGCAATAGGGATTCATACTCAGCTATGTTGTTGGTATTGTTGAACTGCAATTTGTAAGACAAATGAATAATATCTCCTTGAGGAGATACCAACACAACCCCGGCTCTTGAACCAGTAGAGGAGCAACTACCATCAAATTCTAAGGTCCATACCTCGTTAGACGCTGCCTTTTCTTTGAAAACTCCATTGTTTGGGGAAAGAGGCTCTTCCATGTGTTCATTTTGATTTATCGATTTTCTCGCTGCACCAGCTGAACACAATCTCAAGTCATTACCCATAAGAGTTTTATCAGATGTCTCATGGGTTTCGTCTGTAGATAAGAAGTAGTTGCCCATGCCCAAGGACTCAAATAAAATTTGAGCTTCTGGTGCTGACGATCGAGTAACTACATACCTTGCTTCTTTTTTAGGAAGCAATTTCTTCATGACACCTTGAACTAGAATCCTTGCTTCCGACAAGTCCATATTTAGCTCGCCTCCAACATCTTTGCAGAAATTCCGCTCAAGCAAGATGCCGTAAGATGCTGGAACATCGGCCACTAAAATCATCATTTTTATCTGCTTTTTTGGAAAATCTGCGAAGGCATATTAAGCATCTTTTATTTGACCAAGGAGAGGGACTTGCTTATTTTCCATAGAAAAACACCTCTCAAAAGTTTTGGTCAAATTCAGGCTAAGAGAATCCGTCACTTTTGTGGGCATAACATTATCTGAAGCTCCAGAGTCTATAATACAATTACTCAATTTATAACCATTTATAAGTAGGGAAACGTAGAAAGGTTCTATTTTCCTGGGAGCGACAGGAGGAGTCACAACAAGATTGTTTTGGGCTGGTTTATCTTTAGGGGGATCATGAACGGCCTTCAAAGAATCTTGTCCTACGGGGACGGCTTTGTTTTTTATATATTCTGCTAACCTATCAAACTGTTTTGGGTTAGCCCTCAAATATTCAACCTTTGTCATTTGAATTTTAGTTTTTTTAGTATGATCAATTATATCAAATAATTGAAAAGAACTTGAGACAGAGGAAGAGAGTCCATCATCTGGAGTTTTAGTAGGTAGGACACTGGTCTGAGCAACAAAAGTGGAAGGGATGGTGTGGTTGGAGGAACCTACTTTTTTATGAATTGCCTAATCTTTTGATTGCGGAGGCAATGGAGTCCCACGTTTAGCAATAGAAACCGCTGACCGGGGTTCCTCCTCTGCCTTTTTTTTGTCAGCCTGTGAAGCTGATTGATTTTGAGATCTGGTGAAAATAGCGTAAGATCCATCTAAACCTTCCCCTTTACTTCCAGCTTCATCCTGGTAATCCAAGAAATTGATATTGGAGTCACCAGCTAATTTATCTCTATTCATCGAAGAGATTAGCATTTTTTTATCAGTCCAACTGAGGTTGGAACGAGTTGTCGTGCTCAGCCTCCAAGTAACTGATCACTGAATTGGTAGGTGCTACTTCAATGGCCAATCTCCCTAGAGGGGGAGGTAGGCAATTAGATTGCCCTTGGTTCCTGGTAGCATTACCTTGATATGGCTAATTCTGGAACGTTCTCTTGGGCACATCTCAATAGGTAGGAGCAGACGTACCTTGGGCTATTTGCCTCTTCAAGGCTATTAGTTCATTCATCAATTTGTGTACCATAGGATCTGTAGTACCTGAAGAATTTCAGTAGATGAAGAGAATTTATTTTTACTAGAGTCTTTTCTAATTTTACCTGCCAGGATAAGATCATCCTCAATCTCAGTAGCCAAACTTTGAGCCAAGGCTAGATCCATAGGGCCAACTCACCTCAACAGGAAACTTACTTCGAGAAGTTATGAATTGATAAAAAACATTTGAGATTTTTCGGCGTGGGTTGAGCCACAGTTGGAATCTGGATTCTCAACTTGTTGAATTTAGCTATAAAATTCCTCATGAGTTCTTGGGATTCTTTTTTCAATTGTGTTAGCTGAGCCAACAAAGCGTGTGCATCTTCAGCAGGTTTAAATCTAGCTTCAAATTTGGACTTGAGCGTATCCCAGTCTGTTACTGACCCGGCCTGCAGGTGATAGAACCAATCCGCGGTAGCTCCTTGCAAAGTTTCCACAAAAAGTCTAACTAATACATCTTCAAATTCCACGCCGATCACGCCACATGCTATGAAAAAAGCGGCAATACGCTCGTCGGGATGAACCTTTCTATCACCAAAAAACTTAGGAAAATTTTCCCTAAAACTATGAGGTAGCTCATGCAAAGGTGCAGTCAAATTGAGAGGACCAAAGGAATTACCCCACGAACCTTGAGCCATTATGTTAGGATGATTAAATGGTGGGATAATAAACCTTGGTGGGATATTTATAGGCAAGGCGCGATTGACGGCAGGAAAATATGCTCTTCCTTGCGAGGGTGATCCGATAAGGTCAGGAGGAAGACTTCTACATCGTTGGAGGAAAGGCGGTGGAGAAAATAGGTCAAAATTGCTCTGTTGTGCCAACTCAAACACAGAGTCAAAAACACTCTTAGATCTCTGCTTCTGGTGTAGCATGGAGTCGCCAAATTTTAAATGGAAAAGGGACTGAAACTGCTTCAAGTTGGAGCTTGAGGCTTTAAAATGCACATTCGTGTCTCCAGCGGAGTCGACAAAAAGATGTTGGGTGAATATTTTGTCGTCAACTAACTGAAGACAAAATAGGTATATCAACCACAACATAGGGAGATTTACACCACAAAAAGTATGGATTTACCAGATATGGATGAAGTAAATCTCTCCTCTCATCAAGGGGAGGTTCCCTACAAATATTTATACGCTATATGTATGTATATAATTAAGCAGAAAATAACACATGGGGTGGTATAATAGCATCTACCTCTCTTTTTTCAGAAGTAATGGATAAAGAACGGAAAGAAGGATATCCTGATCCTTAGCTAACAACACTCTTCTTCTTTCAAGAATGGTATTAAACAGGAAGTAGAAGATCAACTGAAGTGACTAGGTCCACAAGAACACTCACGTAAGCACAAATTATTCCGTAGCTTCTTTCACCGATCCGGAACAAACGTGACCGTAGAGTGAAATGAAGCACAAAGTCTTCATCTGAAACTACAAAAGATAACTGAAACTAAAAGATAAAAGTAGCTCAAAGTCTATCCTCTACCTTTTAGAAGCACTCTTAGATAATATTAACACACCCACTTTGCTTATTAAATCAGATAAACAAGATATTATCAGGAAAGAGAACATAAGAAACTGTTTCCTAGACAACACAAATAACTTCAACACAAAGTTTGAAATAAACCTACTTCTCATTCATTTAACAAAATATGATTTACAAGTTTGAGCACAAAGTCTCAAAAATTGCTTCAATTTCAGTAGAGTGTTTGCTCTCTATTTTTCTAAGAAGATTTACAAATGAGGTCTCCACTATATATAGGGAGAAAATCCTCAAAAACTAGAAAATAATAAAATATAAAAATATCTCAGTCAAAGATGACTCATCTTTGACTTTGAGATATTTTTTTGAAATATTTACATGTAATTACATTTTACAAAATTGCATGTACTTTTCACAAAACAAAAGTGCATAAGGAAAGAAGAAGAAAGAAGAGGGAGAATTCAGTTCTTGCTGCCAGATTTCTTCATATGGGCATCATACATAGTGATGGATGCCTGAATTTATACGCTGTCTGGCGCAACCGTATTCTTGGAGATGATTCTCGCTCTGATTAATGCGTCTTTCAATGCTGTGATGGCTTTAGCATGACCAGTTAACTTGGATTTTAGATTTTCCAAAGTTAACTGAGCATCTAGAATACTGTCCACAGAAGACATTGAGAAGGATTTTTCTTCAAAATCTCTCTGAATCATCTCTTTGAAACTCTGAATCATTTCTTCCGCCGGGAGGAACTGATTGTCCTTAGAGGTTAGGTCACAAGGCAGATCTTCTAGTTTATTTAGCAGGCTTAGGTCGCTCTTCTCACTAGCCTCCTTGAAAGCTTTGAGATCATCAATTAAATCTTTGAGCACCTGGATCTTAAAAATCAGTGACTCCTTGATCTCAACATAAGAGTCCTTGCTGGAGATGACGTCGATAGATATTAAGGTGCTTTTATTCAGATCCCTCATCTCCTTTCATTTGCTAAGATCCTTTTCTGAATTATCAATCTCCTGAGAGATAAGAGAGACAAAGTCATCTAACTCTGCTCTTACCTTTCTCATCTTACCCGTCTTTTCTGCAACCTCTGATAGCAAAGAAACTCCCTAAGTATGCATTCTTTCAATATAATCCTCCAAGACTTTTCCCTTCAAGTAAGTCTTCTCTACTTTTTGAATGACTGGGTCATCTACGGAGAAGGCCTCTAGTGTTGTTGCTTCAGGGGGAAGAGTGAACTTTCTTATTACTGTCATTAGTTGCTCTGTCTTGGCCTTGTAATAATCTTTCATCTCCTTCTCTCGATCAAATTTTTGGACCATGATGTCCATAGCAGACTGAAGGTCGCTTTTCGCACCTTCGTGAGTAACTTTGCCAAGTTTAACATGAGAAATGGAGAATAGCTGCTAATTTCAAAACCCTCAAGGGTTGCGACTTGTGGAGGCTTAGCAATTTCTAGAAATTTTTGCCCTTTTTCCTCGACCAATTTCGAGAGGATCCTTGGCCTCTTAGGAGCTTTGGCTTTCACCGGCACTATTTTGTCAAAGTCGAAGTCATCTGGAGAGATGGCCAACTTCTTTCTTTTGGGGGTGAAAGCTGTCATCCAAGACAAGAGAGAAGTACCTATTGTGGCAATGGTTGTCTCAATCGGTGTTACTATAGCAGCTTCTACACTGCTAGTGGTGACAGTAGTCGCAGTTGGAGTAACCAACGAAACTGCACCAACTACTGATTTTGGCCCTTGTGTAGGGCTTACTGCCAAGTTGAAGGAAGGAGATGATAAACTTAGAATGGGCCCAAAAGAGTGGGGAGAACCTCCAGAAGTGCCCTGAAGATCGCCGAATATGACTTTGGAAGGAGAGGCGGCTCCAGAAGAGGGAACACTAATTGGAGAGATAGGAGAAGAGGGTACCACAAGAGACTGAGGGGGAGAAGGAGAGATGCCCTTGAGTGGTTGTGCTTCTTTTTGTGAGAGTAGAGGTCCAGTGCTTGGGTGCCCTGACGGTTGATCATCTATTTCTATTGGCTGGGTTGCCTGTGTCTGAGGGCTCTGTTCCTCGGTTCTTTTTGCTGCCGCTTCAGGCTCTTCAGTAGTCTTTGGTTTCTTAGATACAAAGATGATTCTAGGCTTGTGAGGCCTAGAAGGGGAAGGTACATCACCTTTATTTTTGGTTCTATTCTCTACCTTTTTCTTCATCTTTGCTTGATATTCAGCCTCTGATCTCGTGATGAATTCTCTTAGGATGATCCCTTTGGCTGCTAACCAATCATTGGTGTTAGCCAATATTGGTTCAAATATTTTTCTTAGAGAAGTCAGTTCTTTCTGAGACCACTGAGTTGGAGGAAGAGGGGAACCAGCAACCTTTTCAGCCAGGTATCTGCTATTGATTATATTTTTGTCATCGATCAGACCAGAGGGGATCTCTGCAAGCCCTAGATATTTGATCTGCTCTAGGGTCAGCCTGCAAAAGTCCATTTTCTTGATTTCTTCAGCCATCCTCAGGTTGATCCAGATATCCTCAATCATGGGCTCATGGAACTGAGTCTTCCTCTTGATCTTGTCCTTGACTCCCCTGTAGTCAAATTTTTCTCTTCTCTTGAATGTTTTTAGAGTGACTATCTGCATTTCAGTTTCCATGACTTTGGCTTTGGCTGTTGTTGTAATGGAATATCTACCAATTTTGATTGGAAATTGGAAACCTGGCTTTTTCAGCTCCATTTGTCTGGTATGCATGATAATCAGTTGTCGACAAAGCTCCATTAGAACCAGCTTGTCAGAAGGGATCCTGGGGAGCATATAGGGGTAGCCTTGGAAAAAGCCAACCCGAAGATAACAGAAAGTGGGGAATTACAGGAACATGCACCCGTAATCATTGACGACTGCCCAAGCCTCATTTGATACTCTTTTTTGCTCAAGCTGAGGGTCAAAGAGACATAGAAACACGATAAAGAAGGCATCATTTATCCTTTTGAAATGATGGGTTGACCCTTGCAGAGTCATCTGAGGGTAATATGAGTACACTGGGGTCGTCTGTCTATCCCCCTCTGTGGTTAAGCCCAAAAATTTTTGCATGGCAGCAGCTATGTACACAAGGTACGAAGTCATATAAAACTTATAAGAAGTTTGTACCTTGGTTAGCTGCTCATGGAGGGCATTACTGATCTGTTCTCCCCAAAAGATGACCTATTTACCTTGGAGAATGATTTTAATGAATGGGTACATCCATTCATGGAACAGTGAAGAAGACGGGAGGCCTCGTACTCTGCTGAGAAGGGTGATCAAGTCACCAACCTCTTCAATAAAGTCACTCCTCAGAAAGTTTCATGGCTATCTTGATAAGTTGGTCCTGGGGGTCTTCAACCATTTGTAATTCATTACTTTCATTGCCCTCTCAGGTCTTTGTCATATTCCTTCTAGGTGTCCACGAAGTCAATCTTGGTTACTTTGGTGGCTGGAGGGCACATGAAAACTTTATCGATGAATTCGAGATCTAGCCAAATCACCATGTTATCGCTGGCATCAGAGACTGACCTGGTCTATTTATTGTAGAAGCGGGCACATTAGAGAACGAACTCTATATGATGCGCTGCTACTAGAAAAGCTACCAACAGGTGGATGTTGCTCTCGATGATCTTTTTCATCCCAGTGCTTGGATTTGTCGCCTTCGTTCATGCTATGAATATGGCCATGTCCAAGTGGCCAATTTTTGTGTCCTAGATGTCGTCAACATTTGAGGAGACTGACGTGAGTGGGAAGATGCCCTGATATTTGTATTTCATGGTCTTCACCTTTTTCGAAGACGCTTCATACATGGGAACTGGTTTTGGTCAGACAGGTGTCGATGAGTAAGAGTTCTTTGAAGTTATTACAGACATGATTACGAGATTAGAGGAAAGTGGACGAATGGAGAAAATGCAATTTAAGTGATCATAGTCAACGGAGGTCACTTAAAAAAGTCGAGTTGAAAAAAGGACTGAAAAATGAGGAAGAAAGGGAAAGAAAAAGTAAACACAAGAAATCCTCCAGAGTTAGTAAAATCCAGAGGAATGCACGGGTGGCAAAATTTACTGCCCCTGTAGGTTGATGTGACTTTTGTGCAAGGGCGACAAAATTCACCACCCATGCAGGGTCGACCTGCATAAGCGGAAAATTTCATCACCCTTACAGGTCGGGTGGGAAAAGGTAGGGGTAGTGAAAATCACTGCCCCTCCAGTTCAGAAAAGTGAAGGTAGGGGAGGAAAATTTTGCTGCCCCTGCATGTTAGACATGTCTCAACGGTGAAATTTGTCGTCGATGCGTGTCGGGTAAGGAGCGTGGGTGAGCGGCAAATTTCGCCACTCATGCATGAAAAGAGTGAGTGCGGGTGGTGAAATTCACCGCCCGCAAAGGTGAAGAAAAAAGGTCGGGGGGAACAAGACACACGGGAGGCGAAACTCGCTGCCCTTGTGGGGTTTTGGGACGAAACTCACAGGGGGTACGAGCGGCAAAATTTTCCATCCGTGTGGTTTTGAAAAAAACCACAGGGAAATGGAGAGGGATGACTTTTTTAGCCGTCCCAACAGAAATAAATAATTCACAAAAAATGATAAAGAAATTGATGAAGAAAAAGAAAAACAAACGCAAAAAATGAGATCGACCTGGAAAGCCGCGTGCGCCACAAGCTCGAATCCATGAAAACATGCTTCAAATCGCTCGTCAGATGGTCCAGACGTAGAAGGCAGGAGGAGAGGAGGAAGCAATGAGAAGAAATGGGGTTCAAATCAGTTTATATGGGGTGAAAAACAACCCCAACAACCCGCCGCATGTGGCAATAAATGCCGCACATGGAAATCGAGACATGTTTGGGCGACAAAATTTGCCGCTTTTGCATGTTTGGGTGAATCGAATGCAAGGGCGGCAAAATTTTTTGCCCTTGCAAGAAAAATGCAGGGGCAGCAAAAATTGCCGCCTTTGCTTTCTAAGGGTCAAAATGCACTGGCGGCAATTTTTGCCGCCCGTGAACAAAAAGAAGAAAACACCAACTCTAGAAGAGGCAGTCAAGAGAGGGAAAATCTTGGTCACAAAGAGATCGTGATCACTCTCACCTTCTTAGGCCAAGCCGAGAATGAATTCAAAACTCGTCTCAAAAACAAACTTAGAGAGACAAAAGATGAAACGGACAAGTTTCGTAGGGGGTTGTTCCCAAAAATGGGCTAATCCGATTTTGGAAACAACACATCCTTCCTCTAAAGATGGTCATCGTCTCAATGACATTTATTTAGGTACTAGTTCTGAATAAAAAATATTATTCAATAGAAAAATAACATAGTATGGAACATCAAATCAAGCAAACAAGTATAGAAATACCCTGTAGAACTCATCATAGTCCTCTCAAGTAGCATTACCCTCAGAGTATTGGTCCCACAAGACCTTGCACTATGACATTTCTCTATTATATAAATATATTTTTTGGGTGTCAATTACTCTGATTGGTTCTACCATGATCACTTTGGGGTCTAGACCTACAAAATATTTCAATCCAACACATGTGAATGATCAACTATATAATTTTTAAGATAAGATACATGGAAGACATTATATAATAGAGTTAAGGATGGTGGTAATATAACCTTATATGATACAATATTGGCCACTTATAAAAATTTGAAGGGTCTCACATATCTTGGTAAAATTTTTATTGACTTCCTAAATTTAATCAAACTTTTCTACGGTCTAACCTGCAAGAACACTTTATCACATACTAAAAATTGCCTAGTTGTTCTCTTCAGATCAACATAACTATTTTTCCTATCATTGGTCTCAGCCAATCTATACTTGATTGATCTTAATTGATCTTTCATTTTTTAAAGCATTTCAAGTCTAAATACTACCTTGTCTTCCAACCTGTTCTAACTGATTGGTGTCTTGCACCTGCTTCCACACAATGCTTCAAATGATGTCATATTCAAAGATGATTGGTATAAGTTATTGTAAAAAAATTTAACTAATGTAATATATTATTCCTACTTGTATTTTTGATCCATGCAATACATATGAAGGATATCCTCTAACACATGATTGACTCACTCAGTTTGACTGTTAATCTATGGGTGCTATGCAATGTTGAAGTTTAGTTGTGTATCAAAATTTGAATTCAAAGTTAACCAAAACCTAGTGTTCATCATCAGATCATGATCTAAAATGATCTTTTCTAGAAATTCATATAACCAATATACTTTTTTTACAAATATCTTTTCAAGATTAGGTGCATCATCTATCTAATTTTCTGGTATAAAATGAGCTACCTTGGTTAGTTTGTCAACTAGAACTAAGATCATGTCATGAATGTTTCATGATAACTGTAAACCTTAGAAAAATTCCATACTAACCATCTAACACTTCTATTTTGGTATGTCATATGGATACAACAATCCAACTGGATGCACATGTTCAACTTTCACATGTTGACATTCTAGACAATGTGACACAAAGTCCTATGCATCTTTCTTAATTCCCTTCTAGAAATAGAGTGGTCTAAGTTTTGCCATAAGCTTGGTTATTCCTAGATGTCTTGAATATAGGGAATTTTGTAGTTCTTTTAGCATTGTGCTCCTTAGTTTCTCTTTATTTGATACATACATCCTTTCATTATATCATAAAAGGCTATCGTTCTCTATTCTAAAT
Organism: Torreya grandis; assembly: GCA_037957365.1. Lineage (NCBI taxonomy): Eukaryota > Viridiplantae > Streptophyta > Pinopsida > Cupressales > Taxaceae > Torreya > Torreya grandis. Next base: position 2,625,280 of record JARHVA010000926.1, on the reverse strand, counting down.
CCTTTTTACCTAGGCTTTTGAGCATTCTTAGATAACACTTTCATGACCTGATCATAGAGTTCATCTCTTGGAGAAAATTTGATCACTTGATCACTACAAGTAGTCTTGATAGTAGCCATGACTGCTATGTAACTCCTCCAACTTAGGGTATCAACTACTCTATTTTCTTTGCCTTTGATATAGTTGATATCAAAATTGTAATCAAACAAGAACTCTAACCAACATCTTTGACAAGCATTCAGATTCAGTTGGATAAAGATGTACTTGAGTTTCAAGCTATCAATCTTGAACTCAAACAATTTTCTCAACAAATAGTGCCTCCAAACTTACAAAGCATGCACAATTGTTGTAGGTTCTAGGTCATGAGAGGCATAGTTCATCTCATAAGGTTTCAACTTCCTTGACTTGTAGGCTATCACTACACCATCATGCATAAAAACTCCTCCAAGTCCATCTCTAGATGCATATGTGATCTCTAAAAATTGACCATTGGGATTAGTAAATCTCATTATTGGTGCTAAATTAAACCTCTTTTTCAAATCTTGAAAAGCTAATTCACACTTATCTGACCAGATAAAAATTTGGTTCTTACGCTGCAGAGAGGTAATCAGATTAGTTATCTTAGAAAAATTCAAAATGAATTTCTTATAATATCCCACTAATACCATGAAACTCTTTACCTCAGGGACATTCTTTGGTGTTGGCCACTATATAATGGCCCTTTTTTTGTTGGATATACTTAAATACCATCCATAAAGATAATATGTCCTAGATATTGCACAATTTTTTGGAAAAATATGCACTTGGACAACTTACCATATAACTTGTGCTTCTATAACCATTATAAAATTAGTTATAAATATTGAAGATGCTCTTCTTCATCCTTAGAATATATAACAATGTCATCTAAAAAGACCAAAATAAAATTATGTAGATAATCTTTGAACACACTATTCATGAGATTTATGAACACTATAGGAGTATTTATCAACCCAAATGGTAACATTGTAAACTCAGAGTTCCCATAATGAGTTATAAATGCCATTTTTATAATATACTCATCTTTTATCCTCAATTGATGATATCCTTCTTTAAGATCTATCTTAGAAAAGACTATTGCCCCTTGCATTTGATTGAAAAGATAATCTATTCAAGGTAGCAGATATATATTGTTGATAGTCACTTTATTCAACATTCTATAATCAATATAAAGCTAAAGAGTACCATCCTTATTCTTGACAAATACATATGGTGCACCCCATGGTGACACACTTAGTATGATCAACCCTTTTGATAAAAACTCTTGGAGTTGAGCCTTTAATTCAACCAATTTAGAGGTTGTCATTCTATATGGTACTTTAGACTGAGGTTCTGATCTAAGTATGATATCAATAGAGAAATCAAATTCACATTTATGAGGCAATCTTGGCAATTTATATGGAAACACATCATGAAAATTCATAAGAAAAGGGTAATATTTAAGGGATGGTTCCTTAGATTCCTCCATTTCATTTATCTTGACAATAAATGGTTGACACCCTTTTCCTTGAGCCTTCTTAAGTTACATTAAAAAAATATGCCCAAGCCTCAATTCTCTTTTCTCACCTTGAATTAGTGTTTGATTTCCAAAATCGTCTAGACACTTAACTTTCTTTAGGTATCAGTCAACCTTGGATTTATGCTTTGCAAGCCAATTGAATCCTAGGATCACATCATATGACCCTATTGGTGTTGCATAAAGATCCATTATTATTCTGAATTCAAGAAACCTAATCTTAGGTTCAACTAAACACATAACAACTTTGAATTTTGACTCGTTCTCATATTATATCAACCATGCATTTGCCATTACTCTAGCTTTTTTAGTTAACTTATTTATTATTCCAGGAGATATAAAACATTATGTATCCCCTGTATCTATCAAAATGGAAACTGGATGTCCAAACAAAATACCTAATAGTTATATGGGTGCAACTTGGAATTAGACTTGTTGATTATCAACTAACACATGAATATGTTGTTGAAATGTTCCTTGCTTAGGAGTAGAACCCTTATTCCTCAATTTATCCTAGGTACACTCACATGTAAAATAGTCACCTCTACAAATGAAGCAACCCCCAAGTGTTCCCTTCCTGTCAAACTATTGGTTTCCCTTGAAACTACCTTTGACATCATTACTTACTTTTCTATTACTTGAAACACTATTGAATCTAGTGTTTAAAATCTTGAACTGACTCTTGGAGTCTCCACTCGTCTACATCTAGTTCTTCTTTTTGAAAGTTGGTTTAGAACTTCCAAACTTTTTTTTAAATCTATCTCTAACTTGAGCAAGATATTTTAACTTATATTCCTATTTGACTGCCTTCTCGAAGACTTGGTCTAGGGTACATGGCCCATGAACTTCCATCTCTCCACCAGTTTTGGATTTTAAACCCATGATGAAATTTTTAATTTTGAACCTCTCATCAATCTGATATTGAGGTACATACTTCAAAATTTGGATGAACTATTCCCAATATTCATTCACTAATAGATCTCCTTAATTTAGATTCTAAAAATCCATAATATTTTGGTGAAAGTATAACTGTGGAAGCCACTGTGATGTGTACAGTGTCACAAACTACTCCCAAGTAGTGGTGGTCGAGTTTAGATTCATTTCCAACTTTTTGATAGCCTACCACATAGTTGCTTCACCACCCAATTGGTAAGATCCCCAAACTACTTTGGTGACTTCAAAGTATTTTTGAATCTTAAAATACTTCTCCATCTTAGTCAACCATGCTTCAGCTCTATCTCTCATAACGGTTCCATCAAACTTAGGTGGATTCATCTTTTTCATATCTCTAGCCAATTTTTCAGCTACGTATGCTCTCATATCCTAAGGCACTTCCTCATGTCTTTACTCTTGAGGGATTTATTAGTCAGTAGGATGATCTTTAGGCACATTGTAATGGTCCTCCTCCTCATGTTCATGAATTTCCCGTTCTAGGGATACAATTTGGTCCCTAATTTCATTCATGGATGTAAAAATCTAATCCAAATTTGTTGCTTACTCAGCATTAAATTAGTTAGGATCAAATAGAGGGTTATTGTCACTAACATTTGAAGGACCCTCACCAAATGCTCTAACTTGTACCATTATCCTTTCTGTTAACATAAAGATATGAAAATATTTGCAAACTCATTAAGTCCTAGAGTTTGAACCTAAATATGATACCATAGTGTAACATCCACACTAGGATTTACTAAAATAATATAATAATTTTATTTTTGAAATTAATTTCCACATATTTTTTCATTAAATTACACTATGATAATATAATTAGTGACCCTAGTATAACACACTAAGTATGTTAACCATAAAATAAATATGTAACATCTATTAGTTATTGATCACTAGTATCATATGAAACAAAATATAGTTGCATATAGAAAGTAATTACATATTTCCAACCATTTGGTATAATAATACCAGCCACTGATGTCAATGTACAATGATTAATTAATTACATTTCCAACTGGTAGAATGTTTCAATAAAAATATAATACAAGATAAAAGTGTCTACAGAGCATGAGTCTCAAAAACTCTAGTATATATGATAATCTCATGTGTAGTCTCCAAATAAAAACTATCATGGGGATGGAGAGAATCATATGAATGCTTTTCTAAACCAACCATGGACCATTGATTCCTTGCATAATTCTTCAATCAGGTAATGTCCCTCCCTTTACAAATGGGTAGATAGTGATGGCATAAGAATCCAAAGAGTAAGCTAGTACCCGTGTGCTAGAATATTTCTAATACATTATGTGTACCATAAATAAAATACATTCTAAAATGATATCGCACAAACATGTAAATCATACATATGAAATGATAATGTTTAAATAAACATTACTTTGGTCAAAGTTTTCAAATTTTTATTGATCGCTAGGATCAATCAAATTCATACACATCACTTGATTGGATTACTTTCATATGATAGTAGTGATGTTAAGTAAGCTAGTGAAGTCTATCTCATTACTTATTTAGTACCAACAATGTGAGATTTGGTTAACATAATATATAACCAATAGATTCAAATAGATCACTTCCTACTAGCAAGTATAAAACATGATAAATATAAGAATAATCAATAATACATACATCTAGTCCATCAAATGTATGTAATGAATCTCCACTATACTATTTATAACATAAATAATAAACATAAACAAGTACAATCTATACTAGCTAGGTATAATTTTTACTTAGACTATGTGTTTATAATTTATGCAAGTAAATTCAAATGTAGTATATTCTGTGACAACAACAATATCATAGTCTATTATTTTTATGTACACAATACTCAATTACAAATAGCTAGTCATAATAATTTTAGAGATCAAATATCACATAAACAAAGTCTTTTATCACATGAAACTTAATATTTCATTTATAGAACTTCTTGTACTTTTGAGAAGTTGTATGCACATAATGATAGTATCATATCCTTCATGATTTTATGACTTAATTTAATAGTCAATAAACTATAATTATAGGCACATATCCCAATGTACAAATATATGTTATATATGTGTATGAGTACCTAAGTCCTCATAAATATATATTTCATATATTTATGCACCTTATCAATTACAAGCATAATATGTACTACATAATATATTTGTTCACATACACAGATATTATTCTGTCATACTAATAATAGTTTATATTTTTCCTATAACTTTATATGATTCTAACAACCCATTATAATTTAACTATTCCATAAATAACAAACAAGATCTAACATAGGGTCTCAAAATTTCTAAAATCCCTATTTTTATTCAAAATGTCAATATCCAGTTATGTTAAAAATAATTCAAATCTTTTACCCTATTTTCTCCAGTTGAGTCTTTAAACTGTATAACCTTCTTGAATTGTTGATAAACAGAGTGTTACTCGATACTATATTCACATAGAAATTATGATTCATTTAGCTACTGAAGGACTTTATACTTTTATGAGTTTCACAAGTGTCAAATAAATAAAGTCGACATCCAATCGTATAACAAACAAACCTTTACATAGTCTAAATACATATTCAAACCTTACAATAGTCAATGCAATTAGTTCACATATATCATTACAAGTTTCACTCTGTCAACTTCCTTGTATATAAAACCTCATATGCTTAAAGACTTCAAACATGCTACAAGTTTCATAATAGAACTTGCTCTTAATATCTATTCAGATAAATGAAATACAAATTATATATATATATGCAAGATCTTGGTTACACTAAAATCCAATTTGACATCAATATCACCTATGAAATATACTAACAAATTTCAAATTGGTTATAACAGTCACCTTACATAACCCCATTTTCAATAATTTAAAACTCAGAGTCAAGATATGATTTAAGTTTTCCTTATATTCACTCTAGGATAGATTTTACATAGACTTAGTCTTTCAAAATAAGATTTATAAGAGTTTAAACACACAGTTCATACCCATATCTATTCCCATAATTTTTTATAATAAATATACACACAGTCCATATATATATATATATATATATATATATATATTCTCACTATTTAGAATGATAGAAACACACATACACACACATTATCCTTATTTTTAATAACATAAATATGCAATCCTCTTTATGGGTATATCAAAATCTAAATGAACTTCAATAACAAGCAATAGACAAAAAATTTATTTCAATTCGTTCATTCTTCTAATTAAGTCCGACTTCATATTTTTTATATCCCATCCGATAAATTCCAAGTATAAACACACAGTCGTGTGTGTGTATGTGTGTTTGTGTGTGTGTGCGTTTGTATAACGTATATATATATATATATATATATATATATCAAGGGTCTCAAAACCAAAAACTCAGTAATAGTATATATTAAAACCATCGACTAAAGCCTATTGATATTTAACTTGGGCACATTGCCATCATAGCAAGAAAAATACTTTTAATCCTATGGTTTTACACACATATTATTCTAGTTTGCATTCATAGGGATTTAAAGGATATTGGTTTAGTTTTGTGGATGGTCGAGCCATCCATAGGGATAAACTTGTATCCTTAATAAAATGCTATATATATATATATGGACTGTGTGTATATTTATTTTAGAAAATTATGGGAATAGATATGGGTATGAACTGTGTGTTTAAACTCTTATAAATCTTATTTTGAAAGACTAAGTCTATGTAAAATCTATCCTAGAGTGAATATAAGGAAAACTTAAATCATATCTCGACTTTGAGTTTTAAATTATTGAAAATGGGGTTATGTAAGGTGACTGTTATAACCAATTTGAAATTTGTTAGTATATTTCATAGGTGTTTGAGTTTTAAATTATTGAAAATTTTTCAATAATTTAAAACTCAGAGTCGAGATATGATTTAAGTTCTCCTTATATTCACTCGAGGATAGATTTTACATAGACTTAGTATTTCAAAATAAGATTTATAAGAGTTTAAACACGCAATTCATACCCATATCTATTCCCATAATTTTTTATAATAAATATACACACAGTCCATATATATATATATATATATTCTCACTGTTTAGAATGATAGAAACACACACACACATATTATCCTTGTTTTCAATAACATAAATACACCGTCCTCTTTATGGGTATATCAAACTCTAAATGAACTTCAAGAACAAGCAATACACAAAACTTTTATTTCAATTCGTTCATTCATATAATTAACTCCGACTTCATATTTTTTCTATCCCATTTGATTTATAAGAGTTTAAACACATAGTTCATACCCATATCTATTCCCATAAATTTTTATAATAAATATACACACAGTCCATATATATATATATATATATATATATATATATATATATATATTCTCACTGTTTAGAATGATAGAAACACACATACACACATATTATCCTTGTTTTTAATAACATAAATACACTGTCCTCTTTATGGGTATATCAAACTCTAAATGAACTTCAATAACAAGCAATACACAAAACTTTTATTTCAATTCATTCATTCATCTAATTAACTCCGACTTCATATTTTTTCTATCCCATCTGATAAATTCCAAGTATAAACACACAGTCGTGTGTGTGTATGTGTGCATTTGTATAACCTATCTGAGTATATATATATATATATATATATATATATATATATATATATATATATATATATATATATATATATATATATATATATATATATATATATATATATATATCAAGGGTCTCAAAACCAAAAACTCAGTCATAGTATATATTAAAACCATCGACTAAAGCCTATTGATATTTAACTTGGGCACATTGCCATCATAGCAAGAAAAATAATTTTAATCCTATGGTTTTACACACATATTATTCTAGTTTGCATTCATAGGGATTTAAAGGATATTGGTTTAGTTTTGTGGATGGTCGAGCCATCCATAGGGCTAAACTTGTATCCATAATAAAATGCAAATCATTTCTGTAAACCCTAAGAGACAAATATACACTCAAAATTTTCTTGATTCCACACAAAAATTAAATAACATCACCAACCTTTAATGAAGTCTAAATGAAATGCTTGAACTATAATAGTTCTCTTTCTTTTACTATACTCTTACTTCTCTTCCTCGTGTCGTGTCCTCTCTTGCCCTTCATCATGTCCCCTCTTATTATTATTATTAAATTATCAATCTTTCTCATTCATTCTTGCATGTAACTACTAACATGAATTTCATAGTTCACCATTATTCCATCATACATAAACCAAATTATTCACCCAAAACTATAACTAATCTAAGTTAACCCCCTATTGACTCAACCAAGGAAGCCCTAATTCTCTCAAACTTCCCCCAAATTCTTTAATCATTAATTTATTCCTTTATTTTCTGCATGACCTTTTTGACTTACATGCCTGTATATTAACTTCATAAAATTCCACTATTAACATAATTACCAAATATAACTAACACTTTGAACATCACCTTGTCTATGCATTCAAATGTTGACTAGGTTTAGTGCATAGGTTAACTAGGATAATAATTTAATCTTTGTAATAACTTAAAAAAAGTAACACGGTCATTATGACTTTGAAATAATAAAGTGACTAGTATAAGATCAATTATATTCTTTTAACTGAAATAGTAAATCACACAACTACTATACCAAAACATAATGGTATTATAACAACGTAGTCATTGTTATCTCTATTTTATATAGACTATCCAATGTCTTTAGTTATCTTTTATATTTTAAGATGTTAAGTCAAATAATGATATTTCCTGAATATCATAATGATAAAAGGATAATATTCGAAAACACTATTAAAACATTCTTGGTTAGTCTATAAATAGTAGTAAATATAAAATAATAAATAGATTTACCAAATCATTAAAATAATATTTTTTGTAATCATGGATTCATTAACATGATATAATACAAAAGCAACATTATACACTAAATATATGTATAACAACTACAATTCAATCACACAATATTAATTTCACATAAGCATTAAATTGAACTAAATCAAAACTAACATACATAATCAATTATCTAAATATAGATAACATCAAAGATTTACTAAAACTAACAACTCAAACAATGCATATAATGAGTGTTATCTATCATGGTGTATGCATGGGTTCTAGTTGTTCCTAAGTCATCCTCCAACACCTACATCTATACCATCCTCTTTGATGATGCTCTTCCTCCATCATGCTTTGAGATATGAATCTCTCATGTATACAACTCATGATAATAAGGTAGTTAGCCCACAAAGTCATGAAATATATCATAAAATACTACTGTAAAAACTGATCAACATAATCATAATGTAAATAATATATAATATAGCTAACTCATAGCAATGTAATCGTGTAATCTAAGAAATATACAACTATATCATAACAACATATGACTTACAACTTAGTTAAGTAGTAACTCATCAATTTAACAACAATAATAATCCATGGATAATAAGGTAAATTAGCTTGGTAAAAAATTGTGATGTGATAGTTTACATTCAAAGTTCCAATTTTTTTATTTTATTGATGATGAATCTATGTATGATGATTCACCCCCCATGAAGGAAAAAAATTTGATGAAAATAAAAAATGATGAAATTAACAATCAATAAAATTTTATGGAAACATATAGTGAAGAAATAAATAATGAATAAAATGTCATCCCACCTCTAAAAAATGAAAGTAATAATGATTTTAAAACACCCTTTCAATAAATTCTCCCATTAATAACACCTCTAAGAATTGTGCATAAAAAAGGCAAGTACTTAATTGAAGTCAATGAAAATATTTTAGAACCAATGCATAAAAAAATGTTTGATTGCCATTTAAGATGATTGGCTCAACAAAGTTGGGATAGTTTCTTTTATAATTTGGATTATGATAGTCAACGATGTCAATTATTTGTTTCATGATAAAATTGATTAAGATGAGACATATAATGTACACATTAGGACGAAGAACATCTAACATAGATGTTGAAAATAATGAAATTGTTGAAAATATACATGATGCATATCATACTATAGGCCCAAATTCACGCACCTAAGATTGTAATATTTCTCGACATATACTTACAACTTGTGGAGTAAGTGGCCAAACATAGAAAAATTTATTGCTTTCAAAAATAAGTTGAACACTTAATATAAACAGAAAAACATAAATGAAAGCAATTAAAAGACGTGAAAGACTTAATGAACCTAATACCAATGAGGTCTGGGTATTGTCTAGTAAACTTATATGAAAGGAAAAGGTTATAGCCGATGCTCTCAAAGAGTTACTTGCTCATTTTTTTAAAGATAATATAAGATTTTCACCCAATGCAAGATATGTAGTGAAAAAAAGAGTTGGTTATTGTAACCGTGAACCACATCTGAAACATTTATTGGATATGACTTAAACACAATTATACTCTAAGTTTTTGGAAAAACGCCCTCAAATTTCTATTTATCAAATATATTTTGAGATGGCCAAACTTTTTTATGTAAAAATAAATCACACATGCACCACTTGTTGTTGTAGGCAATATGTTAATTTTTTCAATGCACTATGGTGTTTTTTTCATATTCATTGTACTTTGGATATTAACAACATTTTTCAGAAGTGTGGCATTGCATTTCCATCAAAATCAGCTAGGAAATTTATTCCAACTATTTTTTACAAAAGATTGGATGGACAATTATTTTATAATAAATTATGTTTAGATAGAAATTGTCACATTTATGGTGGATTGCCAAAATTAAAAAAATGTATCCATGAGGTGAATACAAGTGCAACTAGATAGGAATTAGCTGGTTTAAGAAAATATAAAATTGTGACTCATCAAGTAAAATATGACAAAGAATCTAAAAGGTGTGAGTTTATTATAAAAAAGATCCTTGTTTTCAAAAAAATTATCAAATTTAAGAAAAATATTATTTATGAGTATGCAAGGCACACATAAAAGGTTAGATGGTTGGATGAACATTTCAAGATAAGGAAGGATACATTCCCACTTGGTTTGATTGTTTCAGTAATTGACTTTGCTAAACATTACACATTCAAAACCCAAATGAAATTTCAATCGTAGTATTATAACTCATCATAAGTTACCATATTCATGCATATAACATTCATGCATACACCTAATAGTATAAATCAACAACATAAAATATTAATGCAGTTCCATTTATATATCAATGATGATTGATCATATTGTTCAAAGTATACATAAGGTTGTTTTCATAAGTTATATGAATAAATGAGTCAAAATAACATTACTTTCAATCAAAATTACATTTGGTCAGACAATTGCACATCACAATTCAAAAATGCATGGATATTTTATTAGTTGAGAAAGATACATGTTACCATTAATGTAAAACACATTTAGAGTTTCATTGAGGCTAGCCATGGAAAAATGGAGCATGGTGGTGTTGGAGCATGTGTAAAAAGAGTTGTTGTAAGGGAGGAATTGAAATTTGAAGAGGATGTTGATTTGACAGATGCAAAAACTGTGGTTAAATTGTGTAATGAGAATATGTGTCTGATGCTTAACCAAATTTTACTATTCATAGATATTTTTGGTTAATGGAGGATTAATACTTATCAAAGTATGAAGATTGTATGACTCTAATAGGTTCAAGTGAGATCCACTCATTTTGTAGCTCAAATACAAGTTATTGGATTATTCATAAAAGACACTTGGCATGTTTCTGTTATGCATGCATGAACTTTGTTTGGAATGAGTGTGAGTCACAAGAGTGGGTGGATGACTAGAGTTCCAAACCTCTAATTACAATCAACACATATTATGTTCTAACATCATTACAACTTACATATATGACATTATCAAATGAATTTAACCATGTATCTAATCTAGTACAACCAGGTAGAATATTTTTCATTATGTAAAATTTATTCTCATTATATATATTCATAGTGTCATTAAAAATATTTTTTTATGATACAAGGCATGTTTTTGTAGTTATTATAGATGAAGACAATGAAGAGGGCACATATTAATACTTATGTCAGTTTGTAGAGAGAAATAAAAAATTGACTTCCCTAATTATAGATGGAGAAAACATTGACTATCCCACTACATCACTCACTAAAACTTGGTTTCGATGATATCCTATAATTTTTTACATCAATGGTTGTTTGAAGAGTTTGAACACATGGGAAGATAATTCATAATTATAATTTGATTCTTGCACGAATATTCAATTACAAAAATATCATGAGAGGCCATTAAACAAGAAACTATGGAAAGTTCGAGGGTCAGACCATGAAGCTATTCTTGATACTATCAAGGTTAAAGCAGATCCTAGTAGTTCATTGGATTGAAATACACAAGTATGCTGAATTTTCAAATGTAGATGTTTAATTACCAAATATTTTTTTATTTTATAGGTAATACGTATGAATTTATTTTTTAATCACTTACTAACAATTTTTTGTAGGTTAGTGGTGCTAGATAAGCTTTCACCTTCATGTGGTTGGTACTATTAGTAAAGAGTTTCATATTCTTGAAGCTAAAAGATTTTTTCTAAAAATACTTAACATTTGTCTTTGAAATGAGTTTGCCTTAAATGAAGGAAGACATAAAAGGAGCATCATGGATATTTGAAGTATTTGATGTGGCCAAATGCCTTCATGAGTTGACCTATATTTAGGGATGGTGGTATCCTTGATTCCATTTTGATCTTAAATCACCATGTCCTTTCCTTCAATTTTTCACTTATATCTCAACCAAGTTGTTTTCAACTCCCATGAAGTAGTTCCATTATTCTAGGGTAGTTTGAAAGACCTTCAATGCTTATTTGACTCCATCAAATGACTATTTGCTTACTCAAGGCATAGGGGTGGCATGATTGACATTATAAACATCCTATTTCATAAGAAATCATGGTCTAACTATCTCCCCATTTAGCATTTATTCCTTCTTACATGCATGTAACTGATTGCCAACTCTCAAATTGCCACTCTCTCATTACATTCACTAGCATCTTCATGATATTGCATGATTTAAAATGTAAGATACCTAATTATGGACATTCCTCCACCTTAATCATGGAAATTAAGTGTATGAATATTTTTAAGTATTATTACATCTCAAAATATGATAAAAAACATCAAATTAGAGACATTTTTCCTTGGAGAGGAAAACTAGCTCCTCTTGATTCTTGACTACACCAATCCACCTCGTTAGTGTAGCCAAGGTGGATAGTGTATAGATAAATATTATATTGATTCTTTAACTTCATATGGTTGGCATTGTCATTATATAATTTCATAATCTTCAAGCTAAGAGAAGCTAACTCTTTAAGTACTTAGTGTTTCTATGCACTTGAATGGTAGTGAAAATGCAATTCCAAATGGATTTAAACATTTTGGTAATGTGATCATGTGTAATTTGCATATATAAATATGATCAAAGTGATAGATTATCAATTGGAGGTCCTAGAGGTATAAATGGTAGTTGGAGCTCAAGAAGTTGCCTATTCAATGCCAAAAAGTTGCATTTTAAGACCTGTCACTCTAACTTGTCCAATGGATTAATCTCAAAGGTTCCATATAAATGATCTAGGTGTGATTATATGAATTAAATAGGTCAAGGAGGGATCTAAAAGTTTGTGTAAATGACTTGTATGTTTCATTTTACTTATGTTTGAACTTAGACTAAAAAACTACATTTTTCTTGTATTGGGAAGGGCATTTTTGAGGTCAGAATGGGTGGTGGGTTTGTCAATTGGGCCTAATGGGAGGCCAAAAAAAAAGTTATAGATGTTATATTACCACTCAAATGTGTTTTAGGTGTCAATTTTCTATTAAAAAACATCGAATTTAGAGTTATGTAACCGCAACATAAAACATTGATAACATTTGTTGTCAGTGTTTTCACGCTCCTGAATGGTAGTGAAAATGCACTTTCAAGGGGATTTAAACATCGTGATAGTGTGACCATGTGTAATTTTACTATATATATATATGATCAAAGTAATATATTCTCAAGTGTAGGTCTTGGAGACAAAAATGGCAATTAGAGCTCAAGAAGTTGCCTATTTAATGCTAAAAAGTTACATTTTAGGACTCGTCACTACAACTTGTCCAATTGATTGCTCTTGAAGGTTATAATTGAGTGTTCTTAGGTGAAATTAGTGGGATTAAATAGGTAGGGGAGCTATAGGTTCATGGAAATGACTTACAAGTTTTATTTTATGCATGTTTGAACTTAGGATGAAAATTGCATTTTTTTGTATTGGGAAGGGCGTTCTTGAGGCTGGAATAGGTGTTGGGTTTATCGATCAGGACTTATGGGAGGCCAAGAACCTATTAATAGATGTTATCTACCCCCTGGACATGTGGGAAGTGCTATTTTTTAGCCAAGAAGAATCAAAATCAAAGTTATGCAACCACAACTTAAACTTAGACAATATTTGGTGTTAGTATTTTTGCAATCCTGAATGGTAGTTAAAATTCACTTTCGAGTGGATTTGAAAATCATGGTGGTTTGATAACCTATAATTAACCTATCTAGATGTGATCAAAGAGATATATTCTAAAATAGAGGTCACATAAGCAAAAATGGCAGTTGGAGGTCAATAAGTTGCATATTCAATGCCAAAAAGTTGCATTTTATGACCTGTCACTACAACTTGTGCCATAGATTGTTATCAAAGGTTCCACCTGAGTTATCTAGGGTGAAATTATAGGCATTAAAAAATTATGGGAAGTATTTGATGATTCATAAAAAATACTTATAAGTTTCATTTTATGTGTGTTTGAACTTGGGCTAAAAAATTACATTTTTTTGTATTGCGAAGGGTGTTCTTGAGGTTAGAATGGGTGGTGGGTTTATCGATTGGGCTTTATGGGAGGATAAAACCTATTATTAGAGGTTATCTACCCCATGGATCTGTTGTTAGTGCCATTTTTTGGTCAGGAAGCATCAAAATTAGAGTTATGTAACCACAAGTTAAACTTTGATAACATTTATTGGTCGTGTTTTTGTGCTCCTGAACAGTAATGAAAATGCACTTTTGAGTGGATTTGAACATCATGGCAGTGTGATCACATGTAATTTTTATATCTAAACATGATCTAAGATATATATTCTCAAGTTTAAGTCCCATAGGTAGAAATGGCATCTAGAGCTCAAGAAGTTACATATTTAATACCAAAAAGTTGCATTTTAAGACCCATCATTGCAACTTATGCCACAGATTTCTCCCTAAGGTTAAAAATAAGTTATCCAAGGTTTAATTAGAGGGATTAAAGTGTCATAATATGGATTTTATGGTTCATGCAAATGATTTATAGGTTTCATTTTATGTGTGTTTAAATTTAAGTTAAAACTGCATTTTTCTTGTATTGGGAAAGGTGTTCTTGAGGTCAGAATGGAAGGTGGGTTTGTTGATCGAGCTTGATGGGAGTATAGGAAACCAATCCTAGATATTATCTACCCCCAAACATGTTGGCAATGCCATTTTTTTTAGGAAGCATCCGAATCAGAGTTCTACAACCATAACTTAAACTTTGACAACATTTGTTGTAAGTGTTTCCACGCTCCTAAACGGTAGTGAAAATGCACTTTCATGTGGATTTGAACATTATGGTAGTGTGACAATATGTAATTTTCCTATCTATATATGATCTAATTGATATATTCTCAATTGGAGGTCCTAGAGATAGAAATGGCAGTTGGAGCTTAAGAAGTTGCCTATTCAATGCCAAAAAGTTGTCAGGAATCTAGAACAACAAACATGCTCTGATCCCACTTGTCAGGATGCGAAACCGGAAGCATACAATTGATTACCAAACTTCAAGCAACTTAATATGCGGAAATAACTAGATTCACCAAGTAACTAGAATTCAGAATAACACAGCATATGAGAGACAATACACAACTTGTATTAGCACTTTATACAGAAAAGAATACAATAAAGAAGATGCCACTTCTTCTCCACCACCTTACAGAGGTTTCCCACACCTCAAGTGAATAGTACTTCTTCTCCCCAAAGCTCTCCCTCTCACAGGTCCCAACACCCAACTCAAATACAGAGTTGGTGTTCACCTCCCGTGCTCCACGCACACCACAAGTGCTCCACGCACTCCACAAGCACTCCACATGCTCCACAAGTACTCAAGGTACTTCAAGTAGATCTCCCATAAATCTGCAACAACCTGCAATTCAACAGACCATACTTATGGAAGGAACTCCCTTGCCTTCCTCTCTTGCACTATCTGAGTACACACCTGTACTCCAAGTAGATCCTGCCTGATACTGCTCCCTGTTGTGTTGTTGTCTATATGACCTTGCACACCTGCAAATCAAACAATGGTTCTGCTCACCTGTGAACCTCGACCTTGCACACACATACACCTGCAGATCAATGATCTTACTTACCATGTAGATCTCCTATATAGGCCATGCAACTATGACCAAGATCCTACACTCCTGAAGAACCCAGCTGGCTCTCCAATCCAGCACCAACACACCTGGTACTGAGGCACTAGGAGGAACGCACCATTGCTCTACCTCACACACAGAAGGAGCTTATAATTATGCTCTCTTACTCCCTAGCACACTTTTCCAATACAACCATGAGTCTATTATATAGATCTCATCCAACAATAATTAGACATCTAATTACAATAATTAGATCCACAGCTCTCAGTCTAAAAATAGATCTCTTCATGCAAACACTTGGTTCGTTAGCTAACTGCCCGTAAATAGCTCGCAGTCGAACCACACAGGCGACCGACATCGGTCCCTGTCTGCCTGGAGGTGACCGACGTCGGCTGATATATGACCGACGTCGGTTGCTTCCCTTTGCTATCCTGTCGATGTCGGCTGATCAGACCGACCCCAACTTCTCTGCAACTCAGCAACCTTCAGCAACCTCCTCTCCTGTTTGCATCAGTGAAGCTTTTAGCTCCACAATCCTAACAATCTCCCACTTGGAGATAAACAGCTGCACTGTACCTGTACCTGTACTCTGTCTAATTTGTTTCCTGGTTTGTATCCCTCTTCAAGCTCCCACCTGAAGACAACCCACCACACATCCCGTGGTGTACCACCTGTCATCCGAGTACCCTGCCACATCCAAACCTACAACACCTGTAGTGAAGTCCTGACCCTGCATAGCAACACCTGCTGCCGGTCCCTCTCAGAAAACCTGAGAACCCACTTCCCTGAATTGGCTCCTAACTCTGACAGCTCCCACTGCATGGGAATACTCAGGTCTATACCAGACCTCATGTGATTTCGAACACTGTACCTGTCCAGCCCTTAGTGTGCTCCGGTTCTGCATCCCAAACCTTGTCAACACCTGATTCACATCAGCTCCCACTCGAGACAAAATCAACCTGTGATCTCCATGCCTCCCATGTCAAAGAATTCTGCTGCTCCAAACTCCTCATGACATGCCACTGAACTAATCTTACCCTTAGCTCAGCAAAACCCTGTATGTACACCCCTGCTAGCTAGCATACTATCCACATACAGCAACAAAATGATGTTGCAATCATCATCCCCCTGGTAAGTCAAACCACAGTAGTTCCCTGACACTGACTGAAGCCATGCTTTGTCCTCCACCTGTCAAACCCTGTACCACTGTTCTGCAGCTACCTCAAGACCATATGCCTGGTCTTCCGTCTCACGTATCCGTTCTCTCTATTCTTCTACTAAGGCATCCATTCGTCTCTGTGCTTTCATCCAGCTGGCAAACCTACCAAAAACTCCCGTCTGGTTCTGCTCCAAGGAATCACATCCTCATCCATGCCAAGCTCACACCTGTTTCCTGGATCCTTCCTGCTATACAATCAGCAACAAGTATGAAGAAGAGGAACACGAATTTGAGGGCCTACTTACGCCTTCAGTCCTCCGTATGGGTGTTTGAGACTCCTTGACAGCGTGCTGTCCACCCAAAATTCGTTACAGTGACCGACCTCGGTCACCCCACAGTCTGCATCCGACCGACGTCGGTTCCATGCGTCTGTACCTGACTACCAACCTGCCAGCGCTGGTGTCCCTGCTACCGACATCGGTCCTCCTGACCGACATCGGTCTTACATACCGCCGATGTCGGTCCCTTGACCGACGTCGGTCTTACTCTGCCCGACATTGCCGGCTTCGGTCTGCACATGACCGACATCGGTATCTGTCTGTTCGACGTTGGTTCCTCCTGACCGACGCCGGTACCTGTGTTCACCTGTGAGTGATGACTTTTTACCCGCGAGCTCCTTTGGATCAATCTCCATGTCCAAACTGCCCTGCTCAGATGTATC
The DNA here is from genome assembly GCA_037957365.1 of Torreya grandis. Taxonomy (NCBI): domain Eukaryota; kingdom Viridiplantae; phylum Streptophyta; class Pinopsida; order Cupressales; family Taxaceae; genus Torreya; species Torreya grandis. The sequence continues at coordinate 2,607,483 of JARHVA010000926.1, read as the reverse complement.
CAGCCTCATCCACTGAACTCTGTCCGCCATCTCCTCCAAGAACACCAAGGCTTTCCAGATCTTAAGCCTGTCAAATATATCTGTCTTCCGCTTAAGAACATGCATCTCCTTCCTGCTCATGTGACCAAGCCTACGAAGCCACGTCTTCACAACAGAAGAAGAATCAGTAATATAAACAAGTAGATAAAGTATACCTATTTTCTTACCACCAGCTAATTCAAGTGCTACCGCTGTGAGAGTTCTTGTGCATCTCTCATCACCCAATCTTTCTGAAGAAATTAGCCATATCTCCAAACTTGGGACCTGCATGACCTTCATCAACTCCTGTGTGTTGGCCGCCTGCAATTTCAGCTTCACTTCCCCTTTGCCAATTCTTTGGCAAGGCTTACCAGCTCCTCTACCTGGGGCTGCATGGAAAGAGGCAACTGAATCTTTTATCCAAGATTCAACTTTATCCAAGAAACCTGCAAACACATCCTGTGCAACAACACCTGCTACATCTGTATCTTCAGTTTCTTCATGCTGATCTGTTACCAACCAACAATGTTCTTTTACCTGCTCTTTCTTTCCATCGGACCGTGAGTAACCGTCTGTGCTTTTCAATTCCTCCATTCTTAGCTTACTTTGATCTGCCGTTGCTCTACTCCCACTCAATCAAAAACCCCTGAGAGTGCCCTGTAACCAAAACACAACCTGCTTCCTGCAACCTTAGCTCTGATACCACTTGTCAGGAATCTAGAACAACAAACATGCTCTGATCCCACTTGTCAGGATGGGAAACCGGAAGCATACAATTGATTACCAAACTTCAAGCAACTTAATATGGGGAAATAACTAGATTCACCAAGTAACTAGAATTCAGAATAACACAGCATATGAGAGACAATACACAACTTGTATTAGCACTTTATACAGAAAAGAATACAATAAGGAAGATGCCACTTCTTCTCCACCACCTTACAGAGGTTTCCCACACCTCAAGTGAACAGTACTTCTTCTCCCCAAAGCTCTCCCTCTCACAGGTCCCAACACCCAACTCAAATACAGAGTTGGTGTTCACCTCCCGTGCTCCACGCACACCACAAGTGCTCCACGCACTCCACAAGCACTCCACATGCTCCACAAGTACTCAAGGTACTTCAAGTAGATCTCCCATGAATCTGCAACAACCTGCAATTCAACAGACCATACTTATGGAAGGAACTCCCTTGCCTTCCTCTCTTGCACTATCCGAGTACACACCTGTACTCCAAGTAGATCCTGCCTGATACTGCTCCCTGTTGTGTTGCTGTCTATATGACCTTGCACACCTGCAAATCAAACAACGATTCTACTCACCTGTGAACCTTGACCTTGCACACACATACACCTGCAGATCAATGATCTTACTTACCATGTAGATCTCCTATATAGGCCATGCAACTGTGACCAAGATCCTACACTCCTGAAGAACCCAGCTGGCTCTCCAATCCAGCACCAACACACCTGGTACTGAGGCACTAGGAGGAACGCACCATTGCTCTACCTCACACACAGAAGGAGCTTATAATTATGCTCTCTTACTCCCTAGCACACTTTTCCAATACAACCATGAGTCTATTATATAGATCTCATCCAATAATAATTAGACATCTAATTACAATAATTAGATCCGCAGCTCTCAGTCTAAAAATAGATCTCTTCATGCAAACACTTGGTTCGTTAGCTAACTGCCCGTAAATAGCTCGCAGTCGAACCACACAGGCGACCGACGTCGGTCCCTGTCTGCCTGGAGGTGACCGACGTCGGCCGATATATGACCGACGTCGGTTGCTTCCCTTTGCTATCCTACCGACGTCGGCTGATCAGACCGACCCCAACTTCTCTGTAACTCAGCAACCTTCAGCAACCTCCTCTCCTGTTTGCATCAGTGAAGCTTTTAGCTCCACAATCCTAACAGTGAAAATGCACTTTCATGTGGATTTGAACATTATGGCAGTGTGACAATATGTAATTTTCCTATCTATATATGATCTAATTGATATATTCTCAATTGGAGGTCCTAGAGATAGAAATGGCAGTTAGAGCTTAAGAAGTTGCCTATTCAATGCCAAAAAGTTCACTACAACTTGTGCCATGAATTGCTCTTGAATGTTTCATTTGAGTTCTTTAGGGAGAGATTATAAGGATTATAGGTAGGGGAGGGATTTTATGGTTCACGAAAATGAATTACAAGTTTCATTTCATGTGTGTTTGAACTTAGGCTAAAAATTGCATTTTTTTTGTATTGGGAAGGGCATTATTGAGGATAAAATGGGTGGTACGTTTGTCGATTGAGCTTGATGGAAGGCCAAGAACCTAAACCTAGACATTATTTTCTCCCCAGATGTGTTGGTAGTGGCATTTTTTGATCAAGATGAGGTCTTTGCAAATTGACACTTTACTTGGAACTAATATTTTTGGCTTGCACTTATTGTTAATCTTTGTATGGTTGAATGGAAAATATTTAATTTTTTTTTAATGATGCAAGGAATCTGTGGGTATCAAATTCAATTTTATAATTTCAAGTATCTATAAAATTTTTAAATTCCAACAACTTAATCAAACTCATTCTATAGGACTGTAGTAAACTTTATCTCCATAATTGATATTCCTCAAACCACCTTTGCTTGAGGGTGAAACTACCCCTTTCTCTGCCTGCAACCACTCAATCCTCCACACAGTTTTCCATATTCTTTCTCCATCTATCCCTCTTTCCTAAACCTCCTACCTACTCTACTAACTCATAATGTACTTCCCCCTACTATCCTAAACCACACACCCCCATGCAACTCTCTCTCTCTCTCTCACCCTTTTCTCACCTAATTTTGCATGAAAGTGTATTTAAAGTGTCCAAGATTATTTAGAGGCTAGAATAGGTTTGTGATATTGTCAAAGATAAATTGTAGGAGGCCTAGCACCCTTAAGGTTCAAGCCTAGAAAGCAATAGAACTATTAATAGGTGTTGAATTAGCTCTAGAAACCTCAATGGGGAGTTGAAGTATGTCAGGAATGAGGTGTTGAAGGTGTTGAAGGGTTAGAAACTAGTCTCAAGAATGTGCATTATGCCTATTAAGCCAAATAGCCCTTAAAGGGAAAAGGTGTAAAGGAGTGTGGAGGACTTTAAAAGTAGATTGAGTGGGTTGAATGAAGGTTGGATAGGTGGATATAAGAGCTATAGGAAGTTTTATTTAAAGTATTAAAGATGAAGGCATCTAGGCATAGCCAAGCCTAGGGAATGTATAGTGAGAGAGTGTGAAGAGTGAATGACAAAAAGGGTAGGTTGGAGGATAGTAAAGGTGATGCAAGAGCATCACCAAATAAATGTAGAATCTATTTTGACAATAGTCTTAGGAAATCTATCTAGTCTCAATAAGTCCTTATTTGGGTAACATAAGTGTGTTTAGAGTCATTTGTGGTGTTTGTAGAGTTTCCCTCGAAATTGTTAAATTTGATTTTTCAAATGTTCTTAGTATAGATTCACGAGTAAATGACACTTTTACAAGTTTTTATTGAGTTTTACAAGCTATGTTAGGTTCCTATGAATGTATGAAATGTATTACAAGACCCTTAAAACCTCTAGAGGTCTTTATTATCACTTTTATCCTAAATAGCTAATGTAATTATTAAGACCTATAAACTAGGTCAATTTAGTAAGTTTAATTTTAATGAGTAAGAGAGAATATGAGCAGGTTTAGTAAATTACTAAGCTTGTTTTAGACTCTAAAAAGGTGATAATACTCAATCCTAATGAGGAGAAACCGTACAAAACCAACCAAATAGCTTAAAAGGACAACACATCATTTTTGAAGAGGTTAGAGCATATGTTGCAGGTCTATCTCAGTGGAGAAGAACTGTGTAAATGCTTTCTTGTTACACATAATAAATATGTTTGAGTATTATTTCATGTTTTCCATTATATTATCCTTTTATAATATTATTATAATCCTTTCATATTGACTGCAAGCTTAAATCCCAGTTATATTCGTGAAATTCTCAAGAATTGTATATCTTTACTATTAAAATCATTTTTAGAGGCTTATTTACATGTGGAAACTTTTATATGAACTTAATTAGAGTAATGAAATACTTTAATATGTTTTTAATACCAATATACATGTGTTATATCATAGAAAATCCCAACGAGCTCTATGAATCATCAATAATTAGCTCTCGACCTGCAGAAATTCTAAGTAAATATGAAGTAAGGGTTTCATGAATAAAACACCTCAAAAACTCAAACAATTCAAAAATAAGATATAAAAATTTGTGATAAAATTGGGAATGGATATTATAACTTATTCCAAGTATCATTGGGTTGACAAGAGGTTTTAAATTGTAGGTACAAAGGACTATTTTTTTTTACATCTATAGAAGACCATTTTTGAGAAAGTTGTGCATAAGGTAAGATGAGTTTTTGGTTGACTTGAATACTATAAATTTCGGTAAGGGTTGGAAAAATTTATTATTTATAAAATAATACTATAAATATAATTTTTAAGAGCTATAAACTCTATTTTGATAAATTGACCTATTGGAGCAACAACTAGGTCTAGAGACCTAGAAATTTAAAAAGATAGAATTTGAGAATAAAAGATCAATATCTTAGAGACCTATAGTTGGTTGATTTATTATAAGTTTTAACACATACATAAATCTTGATTTTTCCTAAGACCTATCCAAAGTGTCTAAAATAATATTTATTCAAATGGAGAGAAGATCTGAGAGATTGGTGACTAGTTAAGAGCAGACCTAATGAGTAATCGACTAATTTAAAAGAAGATTGTTTGAGAGTGGATTTGAATCAAGTTGAGAAAAAGAGTGGATAAGTGAGGTTGGAATTATTCATGATTGTAGAACATATGAATAGGACTTTCATAGCCTTCTTAAACATATAAGAACAAACTATGCATTAGGTGGTATTAGGGGATGATAAAGGCTTTTGTCCAAAGATGGATCATTAAATCATGAGTGAATATTTTGTTTCAAGTCAGTTATGTTGAATTTTATCAAACTAAAGAGATTATAGTCAAGGTCAAGCATAAGTTCATCTTGCAAGTTTAGCAAACATAAAGTTACAAAGAGGAAGAAGTAAGTAGACCATATACATGGTCACCAAAAGGAGTTGAGTGCAAAAGAGGTATTGATAGAGATTACTCGAGGAGTGAGGGAAATATAAAGGAACAATAATCATAGAAAGCATATAAGTAATAGGCCTAATTTAAAAAAAAGCTAGCCAAAAAGGTATTAGAGTCAGGTGAAAGTGAAATATTAGGTTTGCAGGTATAGGTATCAAAGTGAGAAATTTGCAGGGATTTATGGATGATTTTATGTCTCTGCATTATACAAGTATGAACATGATTGGGTATGTGCCTTAAGTGAAATCAAAATATGCTAATGATAAATTGAAAGTTGTAAATGGGTAATGACAAATGCAAAATAGATAAGAATGTCATTAGTTATTTTCACTACACACAATCAAATAAAAAATTTAAAAAAATTTGGGAGATCAAAGATTTATAGCATTAAAAAGAACAAATTTTTAATCCTCATTTGAGCACAACATTAAATACGAGATCTGAAATATAATTGTTTAGAATATCAAAATAACAAAACCGAATATAAATTAGATAGATTAACATAATTCACATGAAAACTCCAAAAAAATCATATAGGCATATGTATAATGTCAATAATACATAGATTTCCATGATAGGTATAAAATAAATTACATCTACTAACATAATATCTAATGTCGGGTAAATGTCATATACGCATATACAATGCCAAAAATGTGTACATTGCCATATAGGCATATAAAAGCACATCTCATGTAAGACACCCTAATCATGAAATAGCCTCCCTCTCTTTGCCTTCCTCGAAGAAGACTCTCCCTTAGATGCCCTGTTGGTAGATGGAGATACCTCTAATGCCTTGGATTACTCCAAGGTCCGACTGCGAGTCTTACGCTCACAGATCGCTTGCAGTTGAACCTATTCAAATACAACTATTATAAAAAAATTAGCATAAAATACATTCAACCACTTGTTAAGATATTGATTTTAAAATAGAATAAAAATTCATTTAAACATGCAGTTATTGCAAGTTCGGGATCGTGCTCAATATATTTTTGATGCTCAAACGAGTTAATGGTAGGCTCAATGATTTGAATATGCATTTGAAATAGGGAAGAAACATGAGAATTTTTCGTACTAATCATTTGATTGGGACTATCAGATGTCATGTGACAACCTTGCATACACAATACATTCACAAAAGTTATATTTTCCCCAAGTATGTAGTAAATTTATTAAAACAAGTCTATTTTTACAGTTCAAAATTATAAGTTAAACTATATCAAATTAGACTATGCTCTCATGTATAGATAAACTCTAAGCTTGTTTGATGCATTATAACTAAAATGAGTAAATTCTCAAAGTTTCCACTCAAAATTATTGCCTTCTTCTAGATTTTCATTTGAGGAATTGTTTAGATTCAATGAGAACTTGCTCTCAAGAACAAGACTTTTGAATATTTTCCTTAGAAAATGAACCAATCTTGAGGACAATTGTTTCCTTACCTTTCACATCTCTAGCCAGCACAAAAAATAACCAAAAATATAGATCAAAAACTCAACTTGATTATCAATTATTTCTTCTTAGATGTTATATGTTGTCCAAACGAAACTGATCTTGATGAAAACATCAATAACTACTCTTTGGCATTCATACAGATAGGAGTTTTTCCATTGATTTAAACCAACATGTGTAACATGTTCCAACAATCACTCTATCATCATATGTATCTTCCAAGGGTTCATACCATAGAGAGTTAAACACAAATCCAATAGATTGTCCTTGAATTTTATGATAGTTGCACACGTGTAAGAATGATGGTACAATTAAAAAATATAAGTACATATTATAAAGGAGAAAATTAAACCTGATATTTTTCCTTATACGATGTCCATTACGATTGCATGGGCGAGAAAAACTTTGCGTGCAATAATATATGGCTCAGATAAGGAATTCCCAATGATGCATTCCACAATGATACACTGAATATAAAAAAAAGAAAGAAGATAAAGCCACATTCCTTCGGGATAACTGCTATAATAAATACACTCCGCTCACCTAATTTTCACGTTCCTTCGGGGCTCGCATTGACTTTCGGTGATATGGTCTGCAAAACGTTCACACGCTGATTTTGTTTTTCAACCAACCCACCATGGTGCCATCAGCCAAATGTCATATTTTTATATTATGGTATAATATGAATAAAAGGATTTACAAAAAAAAAATTGTAACATAAATATCTAATTACTTAGAATATTAATCAATTCTAATTAATTAATTTTATATTTAAATATGGATTAACATATATTAATTGAGTTGCAGTTTCTAAAAAGTGGTGGTGAAAATATGCATTTAAAAGTGAAATGAAATTAATTTGTAAAATTGATAATAAATAAAGAAGTTTGGTTAGATTAAGTTGGTTCAACTTCTAAGAGCATAGATCAAGTGAGAGACAAGAGAGAAGACTTGCAAAGCTTACTAGGGTGATGTATGTTCATGATAAAGAGTGTGACAAGTCCATTAGAGACTCAGACTATTTTCCTGCTTCGTAGTTCGGTAGAAAAGAAAGTGTGTGTGTGTTAAAATCCATGTAATCTTTATCATTCATCAATAAATAAGGTTTATTTGGTTTCAAGTCTGAGTTTATGTATCCATTTCAGAGTGAAGTGTGTCTAGGCTAAAAGTAAGGTAAACATTAATTTCCCCCCTCATTCCTGTCTACATCAATTGGTATCAGAGCAAGGTTGTGCCTTGTTGGGTTAAGTCTATGAGGCTTTAGTTGAGTCGAGTTGTAGGTTGTAAAAGAGAATCATTTTTAGTCATTATGGAGAGTTGTGAGGGCTAGAAATTGCACATATAGGATCACCTTCTGCAATATGAAGAAGGGCACCTAGAGCTACATATTTGACAAAGATGTTGAGAGGAATCCAAGCAAGGTTAGATGCTATAGAGACTACACATAAGAGAGGAACTATTATTTTAGATGTAAGTGATGATGTATTGGTTTTAATATAGATTCTTTTGAGCACCTAAACAACCCAAAACTAACCATAGATTGCTTCTATAGTACTAGATATACAAGCCAACTTCTATCACACATTCTCATAAACTAAGGCATAAGCCAAAAGTGAGATTAAAATGAACCTTAAGGATTAACATACTTCACAGTGTGTGTCTTGATTAACTTGATCATTTTATTACCTTATTCTTATTTTAGTGGTGAGTCAATTCTTGTTTTCTCTCCCCTTTTTCTTGCATGGTTCTCACTTGCCAGTAGTGAAGAGACCTAGTAGAACAAAACCCATCACATAAATCAACCTCTTTTACCTCCTCATCTATGGAGTATGTCTTTGAGGTAGAAGATTCAACTCATCTATTGGGCAGCCCTACTTTTCCTTAGGTATTTCCCCAAGGAGATATGGATTTTACCACTTTTCTAGACAATAATCCAGTTTCCCTTCAACACTATCTTAACACCTCTTCTCACCATATCCTAGTTTCAACTCCACCTTAGGATCCTCCTTAGGGAATTCCATCCCACCTTATGAAATATAAAAATAATCGTACCCCAATCAAAATCTGTTCACATTTCTGTGACTAGGTTTATAAAGTACATTTTAATTAAATAGTTATTTTATTCACATATACTAAAAAGTAACTGGTTATATTTGTTTTGTAGGTGTGAATGGGGATAAAGTGCAAGGAGCTTACTTTTAAGGGAAAAGTGCAACTCTCTTTCAAATTAAAGTATTTTTTTATTTTAGAGAGAAAATTATTTCCCTCCATTGACCAAATTTATTATAAATAGCCAGTTCTTGGTCATTTCGAAAGGATAACTCTTGTTGATTTTAAGTGAGGAGACATTGGATCCAACTTTTATATTATTTTGTAGTGTAATCTCTCCCTTAGTTTTGCTTTGGAACTATTTTTATGCTACCAAAATTTGTAATTGAGTGGTGAATGTATACCGAAACATTGTGCTATTGAAATGAAGATCACTATTAATCAAAGCTATAGAAGACTAGTTTCATTTTCCTATACGTGCAAATGGAGGATGTGTTATTTTTCTTCTCAAGCTCCTTGTTCCATAGACCTTTGCATTGTTCCTTGTTGGTGTTAGGTCGGCAATTGATTTTGAGGGTTGCATTTGTCCAAATGGTTTAGATCTAGCTATATTTCAACTAAGTTTTTCTTTCTTTCCCCATTTGTTTACTCTTTTTTTACGAACTTGATTAAGCTAAGGTTTCATTTAAATGCAATTTGCTTCTCTCAATTTATGTCAATTGCTAAAGTCATTTATTACCCTTAATGCATTATTGAATGAATATGTATGCAATTGATGTTTAAAATCAGCCATATTCCTTTTATTCAAATCCAAAATGCTAATTTATTTGGGCAAATATGTGTACATGTTTCATTGTTCTCCAAAATAGGATAAAAATACGTACAAACAAGACAATGAAACTTGCATATCCCTCCTATTTGTCAAAGGTTAAAAGAAAATTTGAAACATCTAAGAACTAGTAAATGCCCCTTATATGAACAATTTACAATGAACCAACTAAGTGAGAACTAGTTCACCAAGACCTAGTAGATATAGACCTTGGAGATATTTTTGGATCTCTTTTCAGGAGAGGTTGGACAGTTTCATCCCTCCTAAATTTTATTATTCGTAGACATTTTTAGTTAATGGAGGAAGAATACTTATCAAAGTATGAGGATTGTATGACTCTAATAGGTTCAAGTGAGATCCACTCATTTTGTAGCTCAAATACAAGTTATTAGATTATTCATACAAGACACTTGGCATGTTTCTGTTATGCATGCATGGAATCTATTTGGAATGAGTGTGAGTCAAAAGAGTGGGTGGATGACTGGAGTTCTAAAATTCTAATTACAATCAATGCATATCAGGTTCCAACATCATTACAACTTACATATATGACATCATCAGATAAATTTGACCATGTATCTAATTTAGTACAGCTAGGCAGAGTATTTTTCATTATGTAAAATGTATTCTCATTATATATATTCATAGTGTCACTAAAAATGGTTTTTTCTAATACAGGGCATGTTTTTGTAGTTATTGTAGATGAGGACAATGAAGAGGGCACATATTACTACTTATGTCAGTTTGTAGAGAGAAAGAAAAAATTGACTTCGAAAATTATAGATGGAGAAAATATTGACTATCCCACTAGGTCAATGGTAGTCACTGAAACTTGGTTTCGATGATATCCTATAATCTTTTACAACAATGGTTTTTTGAAGAGTTTGAACACACAGGGAGATAATTCACTCACAATTATAATTTGATTCTTGCACAAATATTCAATTACAAAAATATCATGAGAGGCCATTAAACAAGAAACTATGGAAAGTTCGGGAGTCAAACCATGAAGCTATTCTTGATACTATCAAGGTTAAAGCAAATCTTAATGGTTTGTTGGATTGAAATACATAGGTATGTTGAATTTTCAAATGTAGATGTTTGATCACCAAATGTTTTTTTATTTTCTAGGTAGTACTTATGAATTTATTTTTTAATCACTTACTAACAATTTTTTGTAGGTTAGTGGTGCTAGATAAGCTTCCACCTTCACGTGGTTGGCACTGTGAGTAAAGAGTTTCATATTCTTGAAGCTAAAAGATTTTTTTTTAAAGTACTTAGCATTTGTCCTTGAAATGAGTTTGCCTTAAATGAAGGCATAAAAGGAGCATCATGGCTATTTGAAGTGTTTGATGTGGTCAAATGCCTTCATGAGTTGACCTATATTTGGGGATGGTGGTCTCCTTGATTTCATTTTGATATTAACTCACCATGTCCTTGCCTTCAATGTTTCACTTATATCTCAACCAAGCTGTTTTCAAATCCCATGAAGTAGTTCCATTATTATAGGGTAGTTTGAAAGACCTTCAATGCTTATTTGACTCCATCAAATGACTATTTGCTTGCTCAAAGCATAGGGGTGGCATGTTTGACATTATTAAAAGCCTATTTCATAGGAAATCATGGTCTAACTATTTCCCCATTTATCATTTATTCCTTCTTACATGCATTTAACTGATTGTCAACTCTCAAATTGCCACTCTCTCATTGCATTCACTAGCATCTTCATGATATTGCATGATTTAAAATATAAGATACCTAATTATGGCCATTCCTCTACCTTAATCATGGAAATTAAGTGTATGCATCTTTTGAAGTATTATTACATCTCAAAAGCTGATAAAAAACCTCAAAATAGAGACCTCTTTCCTTGGAGAGGAAAACTTGTTCCTCTTGATTCTTGACTCCACCAATCCATCTCATTACTGTAGCCAAGGTGGATAGTGTATAGATAAAGATTATCTTGAGTCTTTAACTTCATGTGGTTGGCATTGTCAGTGTAGAATTTCATATTCTTCAAGCTAAGAGAAGTTAACTCTTTAAGTATTTAGAGTTTCTGTGTTCCTAAATGGTAGTGAAAATGCAATTCCAGGTGGATTTAAACATTGAGGCGATGTGATCATGTGTAATTTGCCTATATAAATATGATCAAAGTTATATATTATCAATTGGAGGTCCTAGAGGTAGAAATGGCAGTTGGAGCTCAAGAAGTTATCTATTCAATGCCAAAAAGTTACATTTTAGGACCTGTCACTACAACTTGTCCAACAGAGTAATCTCAAAGGTTCCACCTAAATGATCTAGGGTGTGATTAGAGGAATTAAATAGGTATGGGAGGGATCTAACAGTTCATGGAAATGACTTTCAAGTTTTATTTTACTTACGTTTGAACTTAGACTAAAAAACTACATTTTTCTTGTATTGGGAAGGGCATTCTTGAGGCTAGAATGGGTGGTGGGTTTATCGATCGGTCCTGATGGGAGGCCAAAAACATGGTCCTAGATGTTATCTTCTCCTTCAGATGTGTTGGAAGTTTCAATTTTATGTCAGAAAGCATTGAACTTAGAGTCTGACAACCACAACATAAACTTCAATAACATTTGTTGTCAGTGTTTTCGCACTCCTGAACGATAGTGAAAATGCACTTTTGAGTAGATTTAAACATCGTGATAGTGTGATCACATGTAATTTGCCTATCTAGACATGACCAAAGCAATAAATTCTCAAGTGAAGGTCTTGGAGATAAAAATGGCAATTAGAGCTCAAGAAGTTGCCTATTTAATGTTAAAAAGTTACATTTTAAGACCCGTCACTGCAACTTCTCCAACAGATTGCTATCAAAAGTTCCAATTGAGTGTTCTAGGGTGAGATTAAAATGATGAAATAGGTAGGGGAGCTATATGATGGTTCATGGAAATGACTTACAGGTTTTATTTTATGCATGTTTAAACTTAGGATGAAAATTGCATTTTTCTTGTATTGGGAAGGGCATTCTTAAGGCTGGAATAGGTGGTGGGTTTATCGATCGGACCTTATGGAGGCCAAAAAACTATTCCTATATGTTATCTATCACCTGGACATGTTAGCAGTGCTAGTTTTTAGCTAGGAAGCATCAAATTCAAAGTTATGCAACCACAACCTAAACTTTGACAATATTTGTTATTAGTATTTCTATAATCTTGAATAGTATTGAAAATGCACTTTTGAGTGGATTTGAACATCATGGTGGTATGATAACATATAATTTTCCTATCTAGATTTGATCAAATAGATATATTCTAAAATGGAGGTCCCATAGGCAAAAATGGCAGTTGGAGCTCAATAAGTTGCCTATTCAATGCCAAAAAGTTGTATTTTACGGCCTGTCATTATAGCTAGATTATTATAAAAGGTTTCGCCTAAGTTCTCTAGGGTGAGATTATAGGCATTAAAAATGTAGGGTAAGTATTTGATGATTCACAAAAATGACATATAAGTTTCATTTTATGTGTGTTTGAACTTAGGATAAAAAAATAAATTTTTCTTGTATTGGGAAGGGTGTTCTTGAGGTTAGAATGGGTGGTGGGCTTATCGATTGGGCCTGATGGGAGGCAAAAAACCTATTCCTAGATGTTATATACCCCTTGTATTTTATGGTAGTGCTATTTTTTGGTCAGGAAGCATTGAAATTATAGTTATGTAACCACAAGTTAAACTTTGACAACATTTATTGGTAGTGTTTTCATGCTCCTGAATAGTAGTGAAAATGCACTTCTGAGTGAATTTGAACATTGTGGCAGTGTGATCATATGTAATTTTACTATCTGGACATGATCAAAGAGATATATTCTCAAGTGCATGTCCTAAAGGTAGAAATGGCAACTAGAGCTCAAGAAGTTACCTATTCAATACCAAAAAGTTGCATTTTAAGACCCATCATTGAAACTTGTGCCACAGATTGCTATCAAAGGTTTCAGTTGAGTTATCCAAAATTTAATTAGATGGATTAAATAGGCAAGAGAGGGATTTGATGGTTCATGGAAATGTTTTATAGGTTTCATTTTATGTGGGTTTAAATTTAGGCTAAAAACTATATTTTTCTTGTTTTGGGAAGGGTGTTCTTGAGGTCAGAATGGGTGGTGAGTTTGTTGATCAAGCTTTATGGGAAGCCAATAACCCAATCCTGGATATTATCCACCCCCTAAACATGTTGGCAATGCAATTTTTTGGTTAGGAGGCATTAGAATCAGAGTTCTACAACCATAACTTAAACTTTGACAACATTTGTTGTAAGTGTTTCCACGCTACTAAACAGTAGTGAAAATGCACTTTTAGGTGGATTTGAACATTATGGTAGTGTGATCACATGTAATTTTCATATTTAGACATGATCAAAGTGATATATTCTCAAGTGGAGGTCCTAGAGATAGAAATGGTAGTTGGAGCTCAAGAAGTTGCCTATTCAATGCCAAAAAGTTGCATTTTAGGACCCGTCACTGCAACTTATGCCATGAATTGATATTTAATGTTTCACCTGAGTTCTCTAGGGAGAGATTATAAGGATTAAATAGGTAGGGGATGGATTTTATGGTTCATGAAAATGACTTACAATTTTTATTTTATGCATGTTTGAACTTTGGCTAAAAAACTACATTTTTTTGTATTGGGAAGGGTGTTATTGAGGATAGAATGAGAGGTAGGTTTGTTGATTGAGCTTGATGGGAGGCTAAGAACCTAGTCCTGGACATTATTTTCCCCTTGGATGTGTTGGTAGTGCCAATTTTTTTATCAAGATGAGTCTTTACAAATTGACACTTTACTTGGAACTAATATTTTCTGCTTGCACTTATTGTTAATCTTTGTATGGTTGAATGGAAAATAATTATTTTTTTCAAACAATGCAAGGAATCTGTGGGTAGCAGATTCAATTTGATAATTTCAAGTATCTATAATTTTTTTGAATTCCAACAACTCAATCAAACTCTTTCTATAGGACTGTAGTAAACGTTATCTCCATGATTGCTATTCCTCAAACCACCTTTACTTGAGGGTGAAACTACCCCTTTGTCTGCTTGCAACCACTCAATCCTCCATATAGTTTTCCATATTCTTTCTCCATCTATCCCTCTTTCCTAAACCTCCTACCTACTCTACTAACTCATATTTCACTTCCCCCTACTCTCCTAAACCACACACCCCCATGCAACTCTCTCTCTCTCCCCCTTTTCTCACCTACTTTTGCATGAAAGTGTATTTAAAGTGTCCAAGGTTATTTGGAGGCTAGAATAGGTTCGTGATATTGTCAAAGATCAATTGTAGGAGGCCTAACACCGTTAAGGGTCAGGCCTAGAAAGTAATAGAACTATTAATGGGTGTTGAATTAGGTCTAGATACCTCAATGGGGAGTTGAAGTATGTTAGGAGTGAGGTGTTGAAGGGTAAAAAACAAGTCTCAATAATGTGCATTATGCCTATTAAGCCAAATAGCCCTTAAAGGGCAAAAGTGCAAGAAAGTGTAAAAGAGTGTGGAGGACTTTAAAATTAGTTTGAGTGGGTTGAGTGAAGGTTAGATAGGTGGATATAAGAGCTAGAGGAAGTGTTATTTAAAGTATTAAAGAAGAGGAAGGCATCAAGGCATAGCCAAACCTAGGGTATGTATAGTGAGAGAGTGTGAAGAGTGAATGACAAAAGGGGTAGGTTGGAGAGTAGTAAAGGTGATGAAAGAGCATCACCAAATAAATGTAGAATATATTTTGACAATAGTGTTAGGAAATCTATCTAGTCTCAATAAGTACTTATTTGGGTAACATAAGTGTGTTTAGAGTCATTTGTGGTGTTTGGAGAGTTTCCCTCGAAATTGTTAAATTTGATTTTTCAAATGTTCTTAGTATATATTCATGAGTAAATGCCACTTTTATAAGGTTTTATTGAGTTGTACAAGCTATGTTAGGTTCCTATGAATGTCTGCAATGTAGTATAAGTCCCCTAAACCCTGTAGAGGTCTTTATTATCACTTTTATCCTAAATAACTAATGTAATTATTAAGACCTATAAACTAGGCCAGTTTAGTAAGTTTAATTTGAATGAGTAAGAAAGAATATAAGCAAGTTTAGTAAATTAATAAGCTTGTTTTAGACTCTAAAAAGGTGATAATACTCACTCCTAATGAGGAGGAACCATACAAGACCAGCCAAATAGCTTAAAAGGACAATAACATTTTTGAAGAGGTTAGAGCATATGTTACATGTCTGTCTTAGTGGAGAGGGATTGTGTAAATGCTTTCTTGTTATACATAATAAATATGTTTGAGTCTTATTGCATGTTTTCCATTGTCTTATCCTTTTATAATATTATTCTAATCCTTTCATATTGACTGCAAGCTTAAATCCTAGTTATATTCATGAAACCGTCAAGAATTTTGTATTTTTACTATTACAATCATTTTTAGAGGCTTATTTACATGTGGAAACTTTTATATGAACTTAATTGGAGTATTATAATAATTTAATATGTTTTTAATACCAATATACATGTGTTAGATCATAGAAAATCCCAACGAGCTCTATGAATCATCAATAATTAGCTCTTAGCCTACAAAAATTCTAAGTAAATCTGAAGTAAGGGTTTCATGAATAAAACACCTCTAAAAATCAAATGATTTAAAAACAAAGGTCTAAAACTTTGTGAAAAAATTGGGAATCCATATTATAACTTATTCCAAGTATCATTGGGTTGACAAGAGGTTTTAAATTATAGGTACAAAGGACTGTTTTTCTGTACATTTGTAGAAGACCATTTTTGAGAAAGTTGTGCATAAGGTAAGATGATTTTTTGGTTGATTTGAATTCTATAAATTTGGGTAAGGGTTGGAACATTTTATAATTTATAAAATAATACTATAAATATAATTTTTAAAAGCTATAAACTCTATTTTGATAAATTGACCTGTTGGAGCAACAACTAGGTCTAGAGACCTAGAAATTTAAAAATATAGAATTTGATAATGAAAGCTCAATCTCTTAGAGACCTATAGTTGGTTGATTTATTATAAGTTTTAACACCTACATAAATCCTGAGTTTTGCTAAGACCTATCCAAAGTGTCTAAAATAAGAATTATTCAAAGGAAGGATAGAAGATCTTAGAGATTGGTGACTAGTTAAGAGTAGACCTAATGAGTAATCGACTAGTTTAAAAGAAGATTATTTGAGAGTGGATTTTGAATCAAGTTGAGAAAAAGAGTGGATAAGTGAGGTTGGAATTATTCATGATCTTAGAAGATATGAATAGGAATTTCATTGCCTTTTTACACATATAAGAACAAACAATGCATTAGGTGGTATTAGGGGATGATAAAGGGTTTTGTCCAAAGATGGATCATTATATCATGAGTTGATATTTTGTTTCAAGTCAGTTAGGTTTACTTTTATTAGACTAAAGAGATTATAGTTAAGGTCAGGCATAAGTTCATCTTGCCAGTTTAGCAAAGATAAAGTTACAAAGAGGAATAATTAAGTAGACCATGTACATGGTCACCAAAAGGAGTTGAGTGTAAAAGAGGTATTGATAGATATTACTCGAGAGGTGAGGTAAAATATAAATGAACAAGAATTATAGAAGGCATAAAAGTAATAGGCCTAGTTTCAAAAAAAGCTAGCCAAAAAGGCATTAGAGTCAGGTGAAGGTAAAAGATCAGGTTTGCAGGTATAGGTATCAGAGTGAGAAATTTGTAGGGATTTATGGATGATTTTATCTCTGCATTATACAAGTATGAACATGATTGGGTATGTGCCTTAAGTGAAATCAAATTGTGCTAATGATAAATTGAAAAGTTGTAAATGAGTAATGACAAATGCAAAATATATAATACTGTCATCAGTTATTTTCACTACACACAATCAAATAAAAACTTTAAAAAAATATGGGAGATCAGAGATTTATAGCATTGAAAAGAACAAATTTTTAATCCTCATTTGTGCATAACATTAAATACGAGAACCGAAATATAATTGTTTGGAATATCAAAATAACAAAACCGAATATAAATTAGATAGATTAACACAATTCAAATGAAAACTCCAAAAAAATCATATAGGCATATGTACAATGCCAATAATACATAGATTGCCATGATAGGTATAAAAAAAATACATCTACCAACATAATATCTAATGCCAGGTAAATGTTATGTACGCATATACAATGCCAAAAATGCGTACATTGTCATATAGGCATACAAAAGTACATCTCATGTAATACACCTTAATCATCAAATAGCCTCCCTCTCTTTGCCTTCCTTGAAGAACACTCTCCATTGGATGTCGTGCTGGTAGATGGAGATCCCTCTAATGCCTTGGATTGCTCCAAGGTCCGACTGCGGGTCCACGCTCATAGATTGCTTCCAGTTGAACCTATTCAAATACAACTATTATTAAAAAATTAGCATAAAAGATATTCAACCCCTTGTTAAGATATATATTTTAAACTAGAATAAAAAGTCATTTAAATATGCACTTACTGCAAGTTTGAGGTCCTGTTCAATATATTTTTGATGCTCAAAGAAGTTAGTGGTTGGCTTAGCTATTCGAATGTGTTTGAAATAGGGAAGAAACATGAGAAGTTTCCCTACTAATTATTTGACTGGAACTATTAGATGTCATGTGACAACCTTGCATACACAATACATTCACATAAGTTATATTTTCCCCAAGTATGGAGTAAATTTATTAAAACAAGTCTATTTTTACAATTCAAAATTATAAGTTAAACTATATCAAATTAGACTATGCTCTCATGTATAGATAAACTCTAAGCTTGTTCAATGCACTATAACTAAAATGAGTAAATTCTCAAAGTTTCCACTCAAAATTATTGCCTTCTTCTAGATTTTCATTTGAGGATTTGTTTAGATTCAATGAGAACTTGCTCTCAAGAACAAGAATTTTGAATATTTTCCTTAAAAAATGAACCAATCTTGAGGACAATATCTGTGACCATATTTGTTTCCTTACCTTTCACAGTTCTAGCTAGCACAAAAAATATACAAAAATATAGATCAAAAACTCAACTTGATTATCAATTATTTCTTCTTAGATGTTATATGTTGTCCAAATGAAACTAATCTTGATGAAAACATCAATAACTACTCTTTAACATTCATACAAATAGGATTTTTTCCATTGATTTAAACCAACATGTGTAATATGTTCCAACAACCGCTCTATCATCATATGTATCTTCCAAGGGTTCATACCATGGCGAGTTAAACACAAATCCAATAGATCCTCCTTGAATTTTATGATAGTTGCACACGTATAAGAATGATGGTACAATTTAAAAATATAAGTACATATTGTAGAGGAGAAAATTAACCTGATATTTTTCCTTATACGATGTCCATTACGATTGCATGGGTGAGAAAAACTTTGCGTGCAATAATATATGGCTCAGATAAGGAATTCGCAATGATGCATTTTATATAAGGGAGAGAACACCTTGTAGGTGGCAAAAATCTGGGGGTGTAACCCATCAGAGAAATTGTTCACATTGTCTACAACCGAGATTCAAACCCACCTTTCTTACCTAATATGTGGTTATTTCTTTCAATAAATACTCTAGTCCCCTATGCGATATTTACAATTTAACATATCTTCCAATTCCTCCTATTACGTGAAGTAGTTGCCACCAAATACCTATCAAAATTACATTGGTTCTAATCATACATAGAATACAAGGAATGACTCTTAATAAAACAATAATTTATATTGACAACATTGAATGTCAAGAGTTGCTCTTCACTACCATATCAAAAATATGCTCACTATATAACTTATATATTAAACTTTCATTTATATTTAATCATTATATAAGAATGAAAGATAATATATATTACTTTTATAAAAAAAAAGAACAAGATTCACTATAATACTTTCTCTACAACATTTATAATAAATATAATTTTTCTCAATTAAAAAAATAAGAATTCACAAAATTTGTTTTGGTCGTTTCTATTCCTGACTCATTCCACAATGATACACTGAATATAAAAAAAAGAAAGAAGATAAAGCCACATTCCTTCGGGATAACTGCTATAATAAATACACTCCGCTCATCTAATCTTTCACGTTCCTTCGGGGCACGCATTGACTTTCGGTGATATGGTCGGCAGAAACTTTCACATGCTGATTTTGTTTTTCCTCATTTCCGTTGCCATTGAAATTCTTTGTAGTTTGTGAGAATCATATTACATTTCTCTGTCTGGCGCTACCCTGTATCTTTTGGGGCTGTTTTATGCTTTGAACGATGATGATGGCCAACTCTTTTATGCCCTGCATTCTCTCAATTTCATTAGTTGTCACATTATTTGTTATGCCATCCTTTCTGTTTGAGTTTTCTTCTGCTCTTACTTTTGCAACTGCTTACGGAGGCACCACATGGATCAACAATATACAGTCTTTGGGTTTAGTGCCACCTCCACTAGATTATATAGGCTCTCTCACAGTGAGGCCTATTCTTCTCACCAACAATATCTCATACAACGGTGTGATTCTCCAATTTGGATGTGGATTCTTCTGCTACGCCATTCCTTGTCACACAGGGCATTTATTTGCAACGTTCTTTGTCATCTACAGATCTGACGATCCGAACTCCTCTGACCTGCAAATGGTGTGGGTTGCAAACGGACAGCATTTGGTGGAGGACAACGCAACCCTTGAACTTACCTCCTCTGGAAATCTTGTATTGAAGGACGCAGATGGTTCTCTGGTCTGGTCTACAAATTCATCTACCCAAGATTTTCAAGGGATGAGGATCGAAGAATCTGGGAACTTGGTGCTCCTCAACACCTCCAATGGAACCCTGTGGCAGTCTTTTGATTACAGCACTGATATGCTCTTATTGGGGCAGAAGTTGAAGGTGGGACAGAAGCTTATTGCAAATATTTCTCCTACAAATACAAGCCCAGGTATTTTCTATGGAACCCTGCTTCTCGACGGTTTTGCCATGTTTACAGCCACTGCACCCAGTCAAATGTATTTTAGGTATCCGGATCCCTTACTTGTGAACTTAGCTTATTTACAGTTTGACAATGAGTCCATCAACATCTATGCTCAAGGATCTCCATCAATTGCAAGCAGTCTTCCCATACCCAAAAACTGCCTCTACTTTAAGATTAATTCAGATGGGCATTTGCAGTTTTATTCTTTCCAAGAAAAAACAGGAAAATCTATTATTGACTATTTGTCAGATTCTACGGATGGACTGGCCATATGCGAGTATCCGAGGACATGTGGGGACTATGGTATTTGCACAGACGATGGTCAGTGCAGCTGTCCAGAAACGGCCAAGGCTTTTGATCAGATTGACGCCTCAAAACCTAATTTGGGTTGTCGTTCACATAGTCCTCTCGTCTGCCAAGACACCCCCACAATCAGTAACAGCCCACAGGGTCATCAGTTTTTGGAGCTGGAGCATGTTTCCTACTTTACTTACTTTCTTGAAAATGCGTCCACTCCAGAATTGGTCTCCAGAGATGAATGTAAAAATCTTTGCCTAAAAAATTGTTCATGCAAAGCTGCGTTTTTCAGGTATGGCGGCGGTGGCAATGTTTCTAGTGGACGTTGTTATCTGGAGTCCAATGTTTATTCTCTAAATCAGAACAATAATCCAAGCTATGGGTTTTACAATTCCACTGCTTATATTAAAGTTCAGTCAACACCAAAAAGGGCAAAGCCCTTGGTTATGGTTATCAGTGTTGCAGTTGTTGGTGGAGTGGTTGCCCTGTTTCTCTTATCGTGGGCAGGGGTGACTAAATGGGGAAAAGGTAAACATGAGGATAAAAAAGATGAGGATGAAGATGATCCAGTGGACTGGCCGGCTGGGTTACCTGTGCTGTACTCATTCGAGCAATTACAAAAAGCTACAAATGATTTTAGCGTGAAGCTGGGCAGCGGTGGATTCGGTTCCGTTTATGAGGGCGTTTTACCTGACGGTGACAGGACAAAGATTGCAGTGAAGTGCCTTGACAGAGCAGGGCAAGGAACAAAAGAATTCAGGGCAGAGGTGGAGACGGTAGGGAGCATTCATCATCTACATTTGGTGAGATTGAAGGGCTTCTGTTCAGAAAAGTCGCATCGAATGCTAGTATACGAACATCTTCAAAATGGTTCTCTGGAAAAATGGATATTTCCCAACGAAACACATCAACATGTGCTGGACTGGAATACCAGATCCAAAGTAGTTCTTCATATAGCACGAGGATTGACATACTTGCATGAAGAATGTCGAGAGCGTATAATTCATTTCGACATCAAGCCCCAAAACATTCTTCTGGATGAAAATTTCAATGCCAAAGTCTCAGATTTTGGGTTGGCAAAGTTGATAAACAGAGAGCAAGGTGAGGTGATAACGATGCTGAGGGGAACACCAGGGTACATGGCACCTGAATTATTGAACATGCATATTACGGAGAAGGCAGATATATTTAGCTTTGGGGTTATGTTGGTCGAAATTGTGAGTGGAAAGAGAAACAGAGAGCTTTCAAGGGACGGCTTGCTTTCAGTATTACGGCGTAAGGCCGAAGAAGGAAAATTAGCTGATTTGGTAGATTCAGTGCTCGGAGACGAGGAGGTGGATGTAAAGGAGGCGGCAGTGAAAATGTTAGGGGTGGGGATGGTGTGTATACAGGATGATTATACGAGGCGGCCAGCGATGTCGACAATAGTAAAGGCATTGGAAGGGATGATTGAGTTTGACGGTCTCCCTGTCGCGTCGTCCCCTGCTTCGGAGCAACCATTGCCATCCCATTCGTCGCCCCAATCTAATAATTTTGCGCTCTCATACACGCCTGTGTCTTCCGTATTGTCAGGAAGATGATTTTTGCAGATT
Organism: Torreya grandis; assembly: GCA_037957365.1. Lineage (NCBI taxonomy): Eukaryota > Viridiplantae > Streptophyta > Pinopsida > Cupressales > Taxaceae > Torreya > Torreya grandis. The sequence continues at coordinate 2,585,136 of JARHVA010000926.1, read as the reverse complement.
CAATTTGAAGAGACTTTCCCCTGAATTGGCTTACCAAGCACCGGGTTTGATCCGTATTTTATTAGAACTAAAGATCTTCCATAAACATGGAAGGATGACTCACATATATGCACGTTATTCTTTTGTCAAGTACTACTGAAGTTGGATGTTGTGTTGTTGTACATGTTTGTGTATGAAATAGAATTATACCTCAATGTGATTTATGCATTCATGAAATACTCGATTGTAAACAAGTTTTATAACACTCTCATTATCACAATATAAGATGGTAGGTATCATATGTGGTACTCCCAATCCTTCCATTATGTGATGTAACCATATCGCTTCAGAGATAGCTCCTCCTGCAACATGATATTCTACTTTAATGGAAGATCAAGAAATAAAATTTTGTTTCTTGTTCCCCTAGGATATATGACCAGATCCTAAAAAGAACACATATCTAGAAGTGGATTTTCTATCATCAATATTTACTACATGATCTGAGTTTGAATATCCTGTCAATAAGAAATTATCATTCTTCTTATATATTCTAGACCAAAGTCCATTATACCCTTGATATATCTCAGTATCCATTTTGCTACTTTCCAGTGTGACATCTTCAGGTCCTGCATAAACTATGAGAGATAGCTAACAACATAATTGATGTCTGACATAGTATATGTTAAGTAAATAAGACTCCCAATCAATTACCGATAGAGAGTTGTATTCACTTGTGGTGATGGATCTGTATGAGACAACTGAAGCTTTCTCTCCATAGGTGTGGCAATTGGATTACTATCCATCATCCTGAATTTTTCAAGTGTTGTCTTGGCATATTTCATCCAGGATAAAAATATTTGGTATTTCTTTTTCCATACTTCTAATCCAAGTCAATATTATAGAAGCTCAAGACCTATAATGTCTAATGATTGGTTTAGATCTTTCTTGGTTGCATCTATCATCTTCATTAAACTGTCAGTGATGATTAGATCATCCACATATACTACAATAATCATAATCTCTCCCCCTTGTTTTTTGAGGTAGAGATCTGGATCATAGGGACTCTGGAATCTATATTGAATGAGATGCTCATTAATTTTTATATACCAAGCTCAGGGACCCTGTTTGAGATCGTATAGAGATTTGATGAGTTTACATACTTTTCCTTCACTACCAAGAGTGACAAAACCTTCTGGTTGTGTCATGTAAAGTTCTTCTTGTACATCCCCATTGAGAAAGGCACTTTTTACATCCATTTTGTGGACCCTCCATCCAAATTATATAACCAAAGAAAATATCATTCTGATAGTCTTGATCTTGACCGTAGCAACAAATATCTCTTCATAATATATGCCTTCTTTTTGTGCTTATCCCTTTACTACGAGTTGAGCCTTGTGCTTTTCAATATTGTCATCGACTTTGTATTTAGTTTTGAAGACCCATTTACAACTGATTGGCTTCTTTCCTGGTGGAATATCTTCAAGATGCCATGTTTTATGTTTCATCAATGATTAAAATTTTGTATCCATGACATCCTTCCAAGATTTAAACTATAAGGCTTCCCAAACTGTAGAGGGCTCTTCTAATTCTACAACTATGCTCATTAAGGTCAAATTGACCTCATTTCAAGTCATGCTATGAGCCCTTGGTCTAATACTCGATGTGCCTGAAAATCTGTCTAGTTTAGCATCCCTTAATGTACTTATATACAATTTAGGCATACATTGAGTGGTACATGTGGGTGGTTGAGATGCACCATTATTCCCATCATCATCAATGTCTTCATCTAGTGTATTTTCATCTTCTACATTCTCTATGGCATTGATTGGTATACCAAGTGAGCCTATAGAAGGAGCTTCTGCTTCTATCTTCTCAAAAAACTCAACATCCCTACTTGTGTAGATTTTATTGGTCTTTGGATCCATTAATCTATAGGCAAGTGCTTCTTCATTGTACCCTAAGAAGACATACTTTTCTACTTTCATGGCAAGTTTAGTCCTCTTCATTTTGGGAATATGCATACTTGATTTGCATCCAAAGACTCAAATATGTGTTATAGATGGCTTATGCCCTAACCATGCTTCCTATGGTGTTACCCCATTAAGAGATGCAGTGGGAAATCTGTTGAGTAGATAGACTATGGTTTTGACTGCTTCTACCCAAAATGCCTTTGTGAAACTTGAATCATGTAGTATACATCGCACCATTTCCATGATAGTATGATTCCTCTATTCAACAAAAACATTTTGTTATGTTGTATGTGGAGGTGCCATTTGATGACAAATGCAATTTTCTTGTAAAAATTCTTTGAATTAATTACAAGTGAATTCCCCCCCCCCCCCGCCCCGTGATATACGCAGAGGGTTTTGATAGTTCGACAAGTCTCTATTTCAAAAACAACTTTTAATTTTTTAAAGTTTCAAAGGCTTGACTCTTTCTATTCAGACAGTAAATTGATAATTTTTGGAAAAATCATCAACAAAGAGCATGGAGTACTTAAACCCAACATGACTAGGTGTCATTAGTTTGTATAGATCGGTATTCACCAGATCAAATTTTCTATGGTCCCGATATGTTCTTTTCTGAAATGAAGCTCTATGTTGTTTGTTTGATAAGCAATGTTGACATTTGTTTGTACCCTTTTTAAGAGGTGGCAA